>JAWQUT010000262.1:23633-49142 GCA_033807755.1 Ellobium chinense
GATTGCAATTTAACCTCCTGGCTATTTGTCTGGAGGAAAACCCAGCTTGGTTGAGACCAAGGCACAAATTTTGATCGGCTTCATTAAGTCGAGGCATCTTGGTTGAGAGCAAATTGAAACTGATTCGGCAAAAAAAAGTAGGCCTTTTAATTGCAACGAGCCGAAGAATATGTGACAAAAATTTGAGTGATTTCTATTCATCAGTAAACTTTTTAGTGTCAAAAGACTTTAAAGATGCATTCGACACCCTCAATCGAAATTCGAACTCACACGTGGCCAAAACTAAGGTAGTGAGTAGTCAGAGATGTCCTCAGTCGGTGTTCCATTTATTTAAAAAATCGGATATCAATAAATGGTAAAATGGTAAAGTCCCGGGTGATGCGTTTCTAATTGAGCTCAGTATATATTGATATTGCAGTCTATCAAGGAGTCGCGAAGTCCAATTTTTTTTCTAAGTACCCTCCAGGTCGATGGCCTCAGGCGTAAACAGTTAACGGAGAACAAAACTTGGGCCAACCCATATTAATTTAAGCTTACAGTAGGACAAATGATACGTAATCTAAAGATTACTCAACATTCTTCCTCCAAAAAATGACAAATTAAGAGTAAACGTTGCTAGTCTGGATGCAATACCCAGTAGTATAAAAGGCTCAAAATAACTACAATGTGTGCTCAGCTTACAGTTTTGTAGGCAACACACTCGGATTTTACAAGAGACCCGATCACGGGAGTGAGTAACTACAGTAGTAGTAGTAAAGTCGATCACCGCCGCACGGTTTAAAAGGTCATAAGCTCACCTAGGCTACATGCTAACCGTCACTGTATTGACAGAATGCGTAAACTTGAACGGAGAAACAAACCATGGACCTATCCACCTTAATGTAAGCCTACAATGTTTATAAACGATAAGTAATCTAAAGAATACTCATCCCTCTTCCTCCAAAAAATAAGGACAAAATGGCATCAAACTTTGTTAGCCTCGATACAGCCATCTTTCTACAGTCATCTAAAAGGCACAAAATAACCACTATGGGTGCTCAACTTAAAGTTATGTAGACAATACACACGGGTCTTATCAGACCCGATCATCATTTCCTCAAAAAAGTCATCGGGTCATTTAAGACCCGATCATCACTGGCTCATCACCGCATTTAACTAAAATTGATCATCGCCGCACGGGTTAACATTCCTCCATCAAAATGAGTATGCACTCTGCCTTCGGCACACAAGAGATGAAATTGTTGAAGTCGTAGACTTTCCCGAGCCGCTTCATTACTTTTCCGATTTTGGAATGACAGGCGTGTTTTCGCCTGTAATGCTCAGGTACTTGCCCAAGGATTACATTGAAAAAAAGTCAAACTAAACTAAGATAGACTAGAGTCACCAGCCCACTTGCGGCCACGAGCAAACTTCCCTTTATATTAGCTCCACTATCACACCTAGAACGTTTTTTGTTGGCCGCACCTAATACACGTGAAGATAACTGTGGATTAGAAGTGGCGAGAGGCACTCACTGTTGTTATTTATGGCAGAGATTAATAAAATGTTGTCAGGAAAAATGGCCAAAGTGCGGCCACCTGGCCGAGGTGCGGTCACTGGTAAGCCCTAAGTGCGGCCATCTGTCCTAGATGCGAGCAAAAGCATGATTTAAGTACGGCCGCATGTAAATGTACAGAAAAACAAGCCCACGGATGAACTCATCGAGAACAAATGAATACAGACAGTACAAAGACCTTTTCATAACTCAGAGATGAACCTTTATGCAACTTTACTCAGAAAATATGTATTCTAAATCTGCACAAAACGATACTCAGAAAAAAACAACATACACTATTTTCAGTTTCCAAAAAGAAAAAACAACGATCCTCAGTGTTACACAAACCAGAGTTGCCAACCAGTACGAAATTTTCGTATTTCATAGGAAAATGTGACCTCAGTACGAAAATACGATTCGTACTCTTCAAAATCCGAAAATCGACTGTCAGTATGAAAAAGAATACCGTGAATGTCTTCTGCAATGAAGTCAGGCGCTTAAAGACCTTTCTTGTACTGAAAAACATCTCGTACAATAAAGTATACATACTGGCATTCCGTTATGCCATAGAGTACACAGCAATATCGATGCTGATGCGCGTTTCTTCTTAGTTTCGCTTTCGCCGGCACCGTTTGGCATGTATATTACTATTAGGCCTATTTCCCGGCCGCATATCGGAATTGCTAGATCCAGAAGAAGTTTAGTTGAAACTAGCAGTCTCTTACAAAGATACCCGTAATGGTAACCAGCCACAGGAGGCTTTATGCTATTGTTCAATTCATCTCCAGACAACATTGCGGCGTTTGGGGCTTTACTTTGATGCCCGACGAATCCCGCCAAGCGTATGCATTGTGGCATATCCAGAGTGCCTATACATTAAAATAATTGAAATAAACTTGAACTTGAACATTACCTGTGTAGGCTCTATAATATTTCATTTGGTCCATTAATGTATACTGTAGGCCCTCAAAGCATTAGATAACCTACATCTAAGATGAGCATAGTGTACTATAGTGTTGACGTCCGGGTCAAGGTTAGTGATCTTTATTGTACTACTAGATCTAGTGGGCCTGAAAGCGCCGGCTTTCAAAGTCCCAGTTTGGAAAGTTTAGTGCTAGCTCTAGATAGATTTCTCTTTCCTGCGATTTTTGCTTTATGTGTGGCCGCACCAAGCCCAACATAAAATTTAGCCTGGCCTGGATGCNCGGCCCTCCAGGATAGCAAGCCGTGCATGCCTTGGTGGAGCTTGCCACTCTGCTGCAACAACGTCTTCCATCTTTACATGGTAACCCTGAAAATACAACATTGTTGTCAGTAACTATTGCTTCTACTCAACAACATATTGTGTGTAATCCAACGAAACAATAGATGATGATGATGATGATGATGTAAGATGATAATAATGATGATGATGATGATGATGATGATGTGTGATTTTGAATAGTTGTCATGACTGAAGTCCTTGTTTCTTTGTTGAAAGTGGCCTTTTCTCATGTTATTCAATTCCATGCAACATTTTGTATCTTGATTTTATTTCTGCGATGCAGTTTCGCCAACAGTTCGTTTAATTTGGATTTCGTTTACCTCTATGTTTATTTCATGTGGGTGTTGCATGTAATTATGATGATATAACGATAATTTCAAGCTTATTATTATGCTTTATTAATATTATTATGCTCGACACCATTTTTTGCTTCTTCTAAAACAAAGAAAATTAGCACTACAACTTCGACTTCAGTGTTCTCTAAGGAGAGAAGTAAAATACTTGTAATTTAGAAACTGAACCTTGTTTTCATATTGCTTATCATAAGCACCAGCAGTTCCCTCTGGGAATTTCTCCCTGATTGTCTGTGTTGTGAAATAAAGACAAATTATAGACTGTTTTTCAAATCAAATCACTGGTGTATTTTTTTTTTTATAATTTGCATCCTGTGTACCAAGAGCATGAACAATTATCACAGTGTTGAACATAACAAGAGTAGGCCTATATTTTGAGAGGAGAGCAAATCTCACCACGTCACCCACGAACTGCCCATTGTAAAAGTTCCTACTCGATGAATAATAATGGAATGATAAAGAGATGGAAACTAGCGTGACAGAAAATGATTTTTGCATTACTAATGTTTGAGAAACCTAAAGCGTGGAGCAGCTTTTAAAAATGCTTTAAATTATACATGAATAATGTACTTTTGTTTTGCCTTGTTATGTAGTAATTTTAGATAGATCTAGGCTTAAGAACTTACCCAACTGCGTTGAAAGCTTCTTTGCAGTCCTCCATTGTCATACAGTTGGTACCAGACGAATGTGTGTTGTCTCAAAAACGAAAAAGTGCAATACTACACACCAGCAAAAACATGGTTTCCTGAAAAGTGGGAATGTAGTTAATCCCACATCGTACAGGGAAGGTTTTTCTCTATTAGAAAAGTAGGGGTGCAGATGCTCCCGCATCGTACTANCAATGTTCAGTTTTTCATCTCTCTTGTAAAATTCTCAAACCTGCATATTACTGTATTCTTAAAAATGACGGCGGCACTGTGGTGACATGTCTGTGTTGAGTAGATGGTCATATCTCACGAATGAAACAGCGTGTCTCCAAGACCTGCCAAATGCACTCTTGAGTACTCCTAACAATAACATACAGGCACATGAGGTAAGGGCAACTGAAGAGTGTCCTCCGCAGTCTTCTTTCGTTGAAGGATGAGTAAATACTTTATCCAGAGATGCAATGCGGCTTGAAATTCATTTAAACCAGATCTGAACTTGGCACCTGAATTGGCTTAGGATATAATACAACATTTTAAATTAACTCAAAATAGATCTATACAGCTGGGCTTGGTATCTCAACTGGCCCTGGACATTTTAAAGTAACTGAAAATACAGTTGGACGTGATATCTGAATTGGCTAAGGATTTGTAACATTTTTATGTTACTAAAAACCAAAGTGGGAGAAGCAAAATTCTTGCGATATGTCCCTTTATTATGTGGAAACCGTTACCAGTGGAGGTGTTTGTTACTGTAAGTGTGGCTGAATAAATACAATGTTGGACTCTCTTTCTTGTAGTTGTAGTTCATAAGTTCGATTTCCGACATGCAAGTGCATCGGGAAGACAAATCGTTTACATTTTTCTCACTGGAGCGGCCGTGAATGTGTAGCTGTATATACAGGCAGTGAAAGATACCGGTATTATGATTTTCTAGTGATCAGTGCCTGAATATATAAGGCAACTGTCCTGTATGCTCTCCAGGGAACTGAGAATGTCCTTGAATGATTTGGTCTGCCAGGGTAACAACAGTGTGAAGTCGACTGACTGTATTGTCCTGGATACTACACTTAGTTAAATCACTTCATTATTATAACCATAATTATATTGTATGTACTACTCATAAACTCGAAAACATTAAATCAAAATTATAAACAGATTCCCTAGAACTAGAATCTGAGTTAAGGGGGTCAAACAGTGAGGTTGAAGTCTATTGTTTTCGTTCACTCTACGAAGCAGAGCTTTCACACGCTCAAGCAAGCAAAGAAAGAATAAACAACACCACACTCCCTGCCACAGCTCTGCAGGTCACCAAAAATCCACCCATCAACTGATGTTTTCATTCATCAGTGTAACTAGTCTGCATTCATCCTCTACCCCAAATCAATCAGCTTTATTAAACACAGTTATAAAAGTACTAGATTAGACTGCAATAAAAATGACGGATTGTTTCGTTAATGTATGCTCCCCAGGGAGTCGAGAAAGTCCTAGAGTGATCAGGCCTGCTGGGGGTAATAATAGTGTGAAGTCGCATGAGCGGGCATTAGCCTGGATATGAGACTTATAAACCGCATTATTATTATTATTATTATTATTAAAAGTAGAATAGAACAGTTTGACTAACGATTACCGCAATATAGCATTGGAGTTAGGCTAAAAAACAAAAAAGTGTGTGGGCTCGATTCCCACCATCGTCACCCTGAAAAAGCATTAAATTTCATTCACATTTTCTGTAGTACAGTGCATGTAAAGTTGGCACTGGCTAAAACCAGAGCAAGACTATTCTGTCTACTCTGCTTAATCACAATCTGGATAAAAAGCAAGTTTAATCGCAACTTTTTCTGTGTTCCCGAGGAGATGCAAATAAGCAGAGCTGATTTTGTTTCCCAAATTCCATTGCATATCGTCTATAATATAATAATAACTATGGCATTAACCCTCTAGTGCCCAGCCCTATTTACAGTGGCACAAAAAGTCCGAGCTCCAGTTTTTGGATCACTTCTGGATCCGCTAAGCTGAAACAAGCATCAAAATGATAATAATAATAATGCGGTTAATAAGTCTCATATCCAGGCTAATGCCCGCTCATGCGACTTCACACTATTATGGTGGGGTGATGATCTTAGTTTGCTTTTTCTTTGTTCCACGAAATGTATCAGATCTGATACACGCTGGGCACTAGAGGGTTAAGAATATCTACTCCATAAGGAGCTGAGTAAATGGCTAACTGATCTGGCCCTGGGGAGGGGGTGGACATAATAATGTGAGGCCAGTTGAATGGGCATTTGTATTACAGTATGTGAATAACTTCCATCATATTATTCTAAGCATGGATATAATAATTATATCTATTCTAGATCTTTCGATTTTAGATGTTTTGAATTGCCGTAAGGATTTTAAAGGTGTAGTTCCATTATAAAGGTTACATTTATGCAAGGAAGACTCCATTGCTGGTCATGACGTCACACTCCATAATATCCCCATTGCAGTTCTGTAGATTCTTTGCTAAGAAAAAAACTAACTTCCTATTCTTTTATGTAAATATTTGTCATATATGTTACGCAGTTTTTAATAATATGTTGGTAAACACTGTAGCTGACATTGATGACGTGGGTGCCCGGACATTATGCCGAAAGACTTTATGCCGAAAGACACTATGCCGAACGGACACTATGCCGAACGGACGTGATGCCGAACGGACGTGATGCCGAACGGACTTGCACTGGTAGTGAGATATATTTAGTTAAATAACTGCTGGAAGGATAAATAATGCTATTAATGAATGTGATACAAGTGAACTAGAGTTTGATTATTCGTCGCTCTTGACGAGTTGAGTATGTGAATTGTATTAACCTTTATATTGCAGTATCAGAAAGATATCTTTTCATTCGCATGAATCTGTCCGACTCGCTCGCAGTGAAATTACACATAATTAGACGCTCGTAAGATACTATTGAACGTAATTTCAGTTTGAAACATCGAAATTAAAAACTAACAATTTCAAATAGCTCTTTCCCGTTTCATCTGAAACATTCGCTTCTTATTCCATTTTATTTTATACTTTCAGGCCTAACCATGGAGTTCATCAGCACAAAATTTGGAGGTAGAAAATTACTGTATGAGGGCCAGGCTTACGTTATTGATAAAATAACTGAAAGTGCAACCTACTGGAGGTGCTGTCGCCGTCGGACTTGCAATGCTCGTCTAAAAACAGTCAATGACATTATCACTGGCACCGTTCCCGAGCATTGCCATCCCCCCGATGAGGCAAAAAATGTCGCGATGAAAGCAGTCCATAACATCAAGGCTCGGGCGGATGTTTCTGATGAGGCTACCTCAAGCGTGGTCCAGAATGTGATCTCTGCTTTCCCCCTTGCAGCTGCCGGGAGTTTACCAAGCAAAGAATCATTGCTCAGAATGGTTCGTTGCAAAAGGAGAGCGCCAGACAGTGACGATTTTGCGGATGAACAAAGGCATACAACCCGAGCGGACTCATTTGTCAACTACCAAGATGATGACTTGCTCATACTAACTACAGGAGCCAATCTGGATCTGCTGGCAAGCAAAACTCACTGGTTTGCTGATGGCACATTTGGCTCTGCACCCCAAGGCTATCAACGCTATACCATCCATGCGCTGTTGGATCAGTGCAGAACGGTGCCTTTGGTGTACATCATATCAAAGAGTAAATCAGAGGAAACATACAATAAGATAATCCAGCATTTAAATGACCAGCGCCGATTAGAGCCAGTGTCAATTTTGATTGATTTTGAACGTGCTGCCATCAACGCCTTTAGCAATAACTTCCCGAGCGCAACGATTAAAGAATACTTCTTTCATTTGGGTCAATGCCTCTGGCGGAAATTACAAGAGTTAGGCCTGGCTGTATGGTACAGACAAAGCCCTGACCATTCACTCTTGATAAAAAAGATTCAAGCTTTAGCCTTTGTCATCCCCGAGAAAGTCGCGGAGACTTTCCAGGTACTGCTCCACTCATTAGACGAGGAAGTCGATGCTCTTTTGGGAGAATTTTTTGCTTATTTTGAGTCTACCTGGCTTGGCGTTGTACAGCGTGGACGTCGCCGCCGACCTGCCTTTCCAATAGAGATGTGGAATATGTCAGACAGGGTACATGTAGATATTCCCAGAACAAACAACTCCATTGAGGGCTGGCACCGAGCTTTTGATATCCGTGTGGCCATCACCCATCCCTCTATCTCCAGGCTTGTAGAAAAAATAAGGAAAGAACAAGCAGACAATGAACTACTCATCGAACAAGCGAAAGCTGGAATCTCGACAACGGTCCCGAAGAAGACATATGATGCTATTAACAACAGGATCAAGAATCTTGTCTCAAAAAGGGAAGACATGGAACCTCGAGTTCCTGCGTGCCCTTGCACACAATCTGTAACTTTGAATAGCTCAACAATTTTTTTCCATGCTGTCTTTCTACCTGTTTTAGTATTCTATTTATTAGCTTTTTTCCTCTTCTAATACTTCTATTTCAATCTATTTCAATAAAGATTTCAAAGAAACAAACCAGCCCCTACCCCACCCCACCTCAAAAAAAAAATGAATAAAGAGCATATTATCGGTTCGGCATAGTGTCCGTTCGGCATAACGTCGGTTCGGCATAGTGTCCGTTCGGCATAGTGTCTTTCGGCATGGAGTCTTTCGGCATAACGTCTTTTGGCATAACGTCCGGAGACGGATGACGTGGGGCTGGCGACGGAAGCGAGGGCGGGTGAGGAGGACGGGCGGGGTGTCTGTTTGTGGGATGTCAACTTTGGTTTTATTCCCACTGTAGAATTTTTCTCATGGTATCTGGAAAGATCAGGATAGATGGTGTCAATGAAATTCATTTGTTGTGATGATATCGTCTGCTCCATTTATTCGCAATTTCATGAGAGCACTTTGAAGTTACAGCTAAAAGGACCTCCGATTATCAAGTCATTATTGAGAACACACAATAATTTTCCCCACACAAATATGTTGCCATTAAGAGGATGTTTTGATACAGGGGACAGACATTAAATGGAATCCCCTCTACAGGGCTGATGAGACAAACGCTGATGCCGTCAACCCTATGCCACAAGAGTTACAAGCCTGTAAAAAAAAGTTTCTCATTTGTTTTTGCTACAAAGACACAGCTAATAATAACTGGTTTAAGCTCCGCCACCCCCAACCCCACCCAAAATCCGCCCTTCTCCTTTACAATATCCTTCAAATAGACCATTAAACGTCTTGAAAGCAAAGCACGATCACTTTACAGCTAGGTAACGATTCGTAAATTGATCCTTATTTTCTGACTAGTCCCAATTCAAAAACCTTTGATTTCGCAAGCAAAATGAGCACAGTTTCCAATTTTAAATGAGTATGTGCTCTGAACCTCTATGTGGGGAGTACTGGTGGCTCAAGTCAAATGAAGAAAGCTGAATATATATTATAGCCTCAAGGCAAATCCAAGGTTAAAAGTAAATTTACAGGCCTGTAATCCTGATGGTTCCATCACTGACATAAGCTTGGGAAATAAAGTAACGACTATTTTTCCAAACCCCGATAAGCGAACTTTTGTTGAAAAATGAGTTGGATGTGCAGTCAGATATGCATTTCTTCATAAAAACATTCTAGAGCCTGAAATCTGCACCCACAACATCCTCTAGTCATGATATTTATAAAGTACACATATATGAAAATGTGTGAGAAGCAATGTTAATTATTTAAAAACCTTGTTGATTTCACTTAATGGGTTTTGCAGTTTGAATTTAGAAATATGTATTATCTTTGTTGCAACCCTTCACTGAGTGCTAGTTGTGGACTCTGGGCTGTCATATTGTTGACCTCCATAATGGTCTATAGGGATGGGCTACATTAATGCTTAAATGGCGACCTATTTTGAAAGACATGGTTTATCCATTCAAGTATTCAAGGCAAGTGGATGATTTTGATGCTATTGTGTTTACTACTTTTTTTTAAAAATTAGAAAATATATCATTTTTTTTTTCATTTTATCAGGTTTTTTTTATGCATATAAATTAAGAATAATTCCTTTTTTCCAAACAACAACAACAACAACCAAAAAAACATTTTCAAAAGCTGTTGTAGGTCTAATGGAACAGCCAAACAACGTTTTTTAGTTTACAGCCTTGGCGATCTCATGAGGGACACAACTCTACAAGCTTAATTATTGTTTTACCAAATATGCATTTTATCAATTATTTCCCTTGTCATCATTTTGAAACATGGTCGCACCTTGTGAATTTGAATTCTAGGTGACCAACCAGCTTGAGAATTCCAAAATAACGAGGTATCCTAGTCAGTACACTACATAGCTCAGGACCTGATCTTGGCAGTGAAACAATGGGAAATTCGAGATCATGCCATTCAAGACTGCAAGGCTCTACTATACTGATAATGATCTTATAGGTCTAATGAGGCATTTGATTTCAACATTGATATCTTCCCACTCTCATCGTCAGTATGTTCTTGTGTAAAGTACTTAGGAAGTTGAACTGGTGCTATTTTTTAACAGAGAGGCCCAAACTTTGACACTATAATGCATAATTTTTTTAAAGGTATCCTCCGGACCAAAAAAAAAAAGGAAAAAATTGTCTACCAGGAAAAGAAAGAAGCATTTGCCTTTCTTCCTAGGAAAACAAGTGGGGGAAAAGAAATCAACCTAGGCTTAACCAAGGTCATTTTGAAAAGGATATCAGTGGTAGTATGTGCCTGAACTCTCAGACTATGTTCTGGTGCCATAAAATGCACAACTGTCTGGCCATTATAATTATATCATGGTCTACGAGTTATGAGTTTATAAATAAAAAAAAATACAGAATACACAGGTTGCTGCTTTTCCATTTATATTACCTTCAACATCTTTAGCTGTAAAAAAAAAATAAACCACAAAAAAAAGATGAGCAATGCCCACACTGCAGTCTGTTGTCACATAATTTTGATATTTAAAAAGTTAAATTTGTTACTTTTGAATGATTTTAAAGATGGCTCCATAGATCTGTTTCACATAGGGCATTTATGATACAGAGAGGACTACAATGTTACAATATATTAAAATGTATTAGTATTTTTTTTTTTACACCGACATATCAGTTATAACAGGGATGCAGCAAAGCGAGTGAATATTGATTTGCTTTGAATTACGGTCATCATTTCATAATCCTTTGGAGCAGGAGAAAATGTTGCAGTTTAAAGGAGTCGTAATTATCCAGTGACTTTTACAAAGAAATACAGCATTAAATGATGTGAATAATGTTGCTGTTACTCTGTACTTGTAATTATCAGGATTGTGATTAAGCAGAGTTGAGAGTACTGTATTATGTGGTCCTTCCATGCTGTCACTTTTTTCTGCTCTATTGAATGTTCCTTTAAAAGGAAGATTAGCCAAGCGTTCGCTTAAAGTCAACTGCGGTTAATGCATGCACAGTGTGAATGAAACAGGCAGGAACAGGTCTTGATGTGGCTGAGGTTAATGCTTGATGAAGCCAATGCTAATGTGAAGTCTCTGACCTTGTGGTTGCTCAAGTTGGTAGCAGCTTTAACTAATCTCTTGGTCTGGTGCAGTTGTGTTTGGTCACTGGATCTTGTCATTCTGTAATTGGTATCTTGGTTTAGTTGCAGGAGCCTAATTAGTCAAAAAAAAATTGGACTATTCGTAACATGTAATATTTTACCCAGCACTGTAAAATGTCCTGACCAAAAGTCTGCAAGTCCATTTTAACATGTTTAAACAACATATTATTCATTGAGGTTGCAGGAGCCTAAATGGTTTTAAAAAAGTGGACTATCCGAGTCTTTGGACAGATTGTGTAGAAATAATCATATAACATGAAACCACATCGCAAAAGTGGTGAAATTCAGTTTTGATTTCGTCAAAAAATAATTGTTGCAGGCAGTGTTTCCAAATGGCTTGAGGGAATTTCATTTGTGCGGGCCTGTGATCTCCAGAAGAAGGCCAAATTTTTAACCCCTTTTCATGTAACTTAAAACTGAAAAATCAAACTGAAGGACCCCCACCGTAAACAGTATATAATTTGAGCACAGTGGTGGCACCAGACCTGCAGACTAGAGTCTAGTCTTGGCCATCTCGGAACGTTCCTGTGGTTCAAGAAGAAATTTTTATTAAATGGCTCAAAGAGGCTTTTACAATCTGGCTCCTGCAATCTCGAGTAAGGTCGCTGCTATAATAATTGATCTCTTCATTTGGTTGCTGAACACAGTCACAGCTGTAGCCGGATGCAGTCACAGCTGTATATAATCAATGGAAATGCAGTGACGGCTGAAGCTGGTTGCTGGCTGTAATTGCTGTTGTAGCTGATCGTTGGGTGTGGTCCACAAGGTGCAGCTACAGCTGGTTGCTGAATGTGGTTGCAGAACAAGATTGCAACAGCAGCTGTCTGGAAGATGTAACTGCAGTTTCAACTGGTCAGTAGCTTGCTGGGTGTGGTGGATATTAGCAGTAGCATGGAGGTGGTGTCAGCTGTAGCTAAGTGTATTTACAGCTGTAGCTGGGCATGATGACATGCATGTCTGGTCGCCTGACAGAAAGAAATTTAAGAATACAATGAGAGTTAAGAAAAAAAACAACAACAAATAATCTTGTTGTCATGCTTCTGGTTCAAGTCATTCACTTGTTTATATGACATTCACTTCGCAAATAGACATTTCAAAAAGTCATACAGTGAAAATTCTGGACTGACCCCTAATCCCTGCCCCTTTTTTTCTCAGTGTTTTCTCTCGCTATGTGTGTCACATGCTGCGTGTGTTTTTCGGGTCTTTGGACTTTTTTTCAAGTCTTTGAAGCCTAAGATCATAGGTCAAACATCATGCTACACATTCTCTGTCACGAGTAGCATGTGACCAGGGTGTATAACCATATTTTGGAAGTGTGTGCGTGTCTGGGGTGGGAGGTGGGGGGTCAAATGCCATATAACATGGATGTCCATTGCAAAACTTTGTTGCTCTCTTTGATTGTTTTTGTATTGTTCAGATTTAGACTGCGACTCAGACATTTGTCAAAAACCTAAGACACAACGGCGTGATAACAAAGCATCCTTTGTGAATTGTTGACTGCATTCGGTGGCTTCTTCGTGAATTTAATGATGGTGTTACAATACTTTCATGTTCTAATTCCTTAACCCCGTCACATGTAACCTAAAACCCTTCACATGTATTCTATTTGTAATGATATAGGCCCTAATTCATGATATAAATTTCATGAATCCTTCCTGGGTTTGACAAAGGCTGTCAATACAGTAAACTGTTTCATAATTTTTCTGTGAAAGAGAAAACAAATACCAAATAAATAGAAACAGCTGTGTTGCAGGACCAGAGCACACATCCCCATAAACTGTGTCAAGTTGGTTTAATCAGCTACAGGTATACTGTGAGAAGCAAATATATGCCGTTTCAGTAGAAAGACTACTATTCAAGTTATCAGTTTCCCTCTTATTTCATTCATACGCTGTAAACGTTGCCGCACCTTGCTAAAAAGAGAGTCTTAACACAATACAGACACTCTCCTCACAATCAGGGGATTAGTTCTAGCCTAACCTCTCATATGAGGTCTTTGTTGTCTTTCATCAATTTTCAATACAACCGCAGTCTGAATAATCTAATCTTCCACTTGATCACAGCATTTTCCATGTAACAAATGCCATACCTCTATACAAAAGTCACTGGAGAATCTCAATAGTTTTTTAATCGCATCTTAATCCATACTCTCTGGGAGTTGAGATAAGGCAGGGCTGACTGTCTTTTTGAAGTTTGATTTCATCACTAAGACTAAGACCTTCTGTAAACATGATTCTTGAGAAAAAAAAAGAAAACTGCAAGGTGGCAAATTTTTGCATCCCTGCGAATTTGCGAATCAAGCATTGGCAGAATACTTACATTAAAAATAAAAGGAACACAATCAAAGAAACTGTTCCATCTGGTTTAGTTTTGCTGAACATTCTCTTCCCATCAGGTCATACGGGGCATCAGCTTGGAGGACACATCTGCTTTGCAATAAACTGATGTCTCTATTTTTTTTTCATATAACTGGTCGTGAATCGCTTGTAGTTCTGCATAAAAAATGAACAAAAATGGGTTAAGACTGATTTCTGGCTGGACATCTAGATCACCTCATGGATAGTGTTTGGGCAGGATAGCCAGACAGTAAGATTTTCATATGTAATAAATCCCAGCAACATGCCTAACGCCCATCTAAAAAATGTTGGAAAAGGAAATTATCTATAGACTGGTGAGTGTGAAAGTTGAGTCTTTTTATCAAATTTGATTTAGCGTGATAATCCACATAGCAAGTGAACAGGCTGCCGGTATGACGGAACTTTAGCATATAAACTTAGAATCAAAAACCTGGAAAGATAACTCGGAAAACGTCTCAATGAAAAAAAAAATGCATCCAGCCAGAACACTCCCTGCTGGCATATTCTCTGAAAACGAAGAAAACAAAAAACCAAACAAAATTGAAGAGGTACATTTCACTGCAGGAAAAGTCCAAATGTCAACATTCACAAAACATCCCTATGGAACAAACAGAAGAAATAAAAAAGACCCATTGGTCTCTTCTCTGCTTTTAGTCTGCAAGCGACTGTTATTTAAGTCTGTAACGGAAGAGGATGGGTGAAAATTATGTCAATATTTGAGTCTATACTGCCTGACTCACAATCCAAGCCTCACTCATTTTTTTGGAGGGAGAGAGAGAGAGAGAGAGAGAGAGAGAGAGAGAGAGAGAGAGAGAAACAGATAGTGAGAGAGAAAGTGAGAAAGAGATAGAAAATGCGAGAGACCTGAGAGAAGGAAAGAAAGAAAGAAAAAAAGAAAGAGAAAGAAATGAAGAAAGATAAAGAAAGAAATAATAAGAGAATGAAGAAAAGAAAAAACGAAAGAAAGAAAGAAAGAAAGAGAGAAAGAAAAGAAAGAAAGAGAGAAAGGAAAGAAAGAAAGAAAGAAAGAAAGAAAGAAAGAAAGAAAGAAAGAAAGAAAGAAAGCACCACAGCCACGACAGAAAACTTACATAATAGAGAGACTGTTCATAGTCAGAGACTGTTCCATCTCGTCTCATTGGGCAAGACAATTTCCTGCCCACAAGATCATTACTGGTGTCAGAATGGAGGACACTTAATTTTGTTCTTGAACAAATGTCTCTTTCTTTCTTATATCTCAATGGGCTGGTCATAAAGTTATCTGTCCTTCTGAGGAGAAAGAATACGAATAGTAACAATAGAGACATAGGGAAGTGACATCACACGTGATTCTCTGTTCATTTTGAAGAACTGAGATTAACTAGCTCTGTTCATTCTGAAGAACTGAAATTGAATATTTGTTTGTATACTTATATGGCGCAACTGACATTACATGCAGAGCATGGCAACAATGACATTACATAGAATTACTGTATGCAGAACATGACAGCAGTCATGTTTAAAAAAAAAATGTTTATGTTCTTGTAAGCAGAATGTAGCAATTAGCATCAGTGATATTAAAACAAATTATCTCTTTGCTGAACGAAGCATTTAACGCAGATCATTAAAAAAAATGATGAAATACAATTCCCTGTGTGTTGTTCATTTGTTGGCTGTTGGTGGATAGTTAATCTAGCATATGAGCAGCAGCCCGTGTCCAAGCTGTTGGATAAAGTCCACTCCGCATAGTCGCAATCGGAATACTCTTAACTTCCTCTTAATCATATTATTGTTTTCACATAACAAAAGGATAGTCACAAATCTTTTAAATTGCAAATTCCTCCTTGCTCTGTCTCGTGTGGTGACTGAGAGGAATTGACTATACTAAAAAGAACATCGAGGTCTCGGTTCAAAATCAAAGTTTTTGGTCATTCTTTCTCTGCTCTTTGATAAAATGAACTTTTCTTCAGATTTGATTGTTGATATCAAACCATTATCTGAGTCTACAGATAATGAAACACCTCATCTGCTTGAGTGTTATTTCAGTCCTTCACTGCAGTTTGATTAAAAATAAATGTGTGTTGCACAGTGACAGTGTTTTGATGTGGGAGACAATATGCACTTACTTGAAGCATGGTGATTTCAGATGGGATCTCTTCCTCTTCAGAAAGCTCAAAGCAATTGTTGTCAGTATTTCTGCGTCGTACTTGTGAAATGCCGCCCATTCAATCTGTAATGAGATAAAAATAATAATGTTTAGTAAGTTTTCTAAGAACGGTAAAGGCGTTGGATTCAAGATCTAAAGGTTGTGCGTTCGATACCCAACCATAACAACATTGTAAGTGCCTTGGGAAAGCATTTCATTCACACTTTCCTCAGTCCATTTGTCTGTAAAATGGGCGCCTGACTACAGGCAGTGGAAGATATTGTCAGAATGCTAGTGATCATCAAAAACCTGTAAATGGCAGCGGCACTGTATGCTCCTCAGGGAGCTGGGCAAGTCCTAATAGACCGCCTGAGGTAACAATAGCGACAAGACCACATTCATTGTTTACATTGTAAACAAGAGCTGTCTCTTCCCTTCACTCTTTCTTTCTATCTCCGACAAGCTCTCTTCTCCACTTATTACTGCATTCGTCTCCTAAAACAACACACAGACCTTTATATTATACAGATTGTTGCAAGTACAATAATATGGGTTCAAACAGGACACATTTACAACAGTGGAAGAAATATTATAATTTTAGTATGATTTGTTTCAGGTGAGGGGAATAAAAACTAAACGCAGTTTAGAATTCTTTTAACACATCAAGAGAGACCATGAACTGTGTGATTTTGGTTGTCATCGAAAACAAGTGTTAAACATGTCATATTATCTGAATGCTTTAACAAAACTGGTTCCATTTTCCAAGACTGTTTCTGTGAATTTTTTTTTCCCTGGAATTTTGAACCCCTGGTGGGTTTTCTCTACCTGAGCAGTCAGCTTGTCCAAAGTGTTGTGGTCATGAAATCTGTAGCAAACCAATACAGCTGTGATTGACCGCTTGTGGAAGTTGTCACTGATCCAGAGGCAAGTTAAGGTGAAGAACGTCCTATACAGAAGAAAAATGGAGACAAAATAAGTTGATCTTAAAAAGACCTATTTACCGAGATGATTTAATTTGAAACCTCAGTATTGCTAATGATAAAAAAAAGAATGGCTCTCCATTAGGCTCATAAAGGGAAGCAGTTAGTGAATATCATTACACTTGGCAGTTGACGGCACCGGGAAAGAGAAGAGGCAGACTGAATAGAACAAGAAAAGTCAAATGGCAGGGCAAAAAGAAAATGGCATGGCCAAAATGACGGGCAGCTCCTTACACAGTTTTCCCTTCTATGTCTACATCAAATCTAACACTGATTCACACTCTTGAACTGGGCAGTTCAGTCACAGTAAACTCTGTAACTCTGGAAAATGAACAAGGAACATTCGGCACTGTCCTGTCGGAATAAGCTCCAACATTGATAACGCAGGGCGAAACTAGTACTGCATAAATACAAATGATATTTCTTAACACAACAAAGTCTATGGAAATTCTATCTGTGAACATCAAATAGTTTACATAGCTGATCCAGTGGGCTGATGTCTTTGTTAATTGCCAGGCATCTCACTGAAATGCTTAGATCCAGCTTTTTAGTTGATTTCAGAAAGATAACTACTCACATCTGAATACATACATGCCTTTTTTCAAAGTATCAATTTCATGAGAATTCCATGTTGATGAATGTAAACGAAAAATCACTTACTTCCTTCTATCCAGCAGTCAACTGTTGTGGATATATTATTATAGTGCTGACACCAGCCAAGCAAGACTATCCTTAGATCAGTCACACAGCAGATGATGCACCTGGACACTTCTCTACAGCTGATAGCGCAAATTGCCAGGAAGTATCTGGTACCAGATTGCAATGGAAAAGGTTACATAATCAGCTACTCTTCGCGGTCAATCACTTACAACGCTGTCTACGGCAGCACTGAGGCATTGTTCAGCTTTAAATTTACAGTATTATGCAGGGGTGGGGAGAGTTGTTTTTTTTTAAGCAGCTTATTTGAATGTGAATGAGAAGCAACACAGAAAGATGGGGAGAGGGAAAAGAGAGGGAAGAGGGAAAAAGGGAAGGGAGGGGGGGGGACGGGGGAAAAGAGAGGGTTGGGGTGAAGAGAGAGAGAGAATGAGAGAGACAGCGGAGCTGAAGAGAGAGAGAGAGAGAGAGAGAGAGAGAGAGAGAGAGTGTGTGTGAGAGAGAGAGTGAGAACCTTTTTACTATGCCCAGTATCTCTAAACCGTTACAGGCTCCAACATGATCAAGATAGGTATTCCAAGACACTTTTAAAAATTACAAGGCCTCAAAGGATACATGTCGTTAACTGTGATTAGGCACGTAAATAACGTACTGCAAAATAAAATAAAATGGAAGAGTTCTGAGCGTCATGTGACTATTGTATTAAGTGTGTTGGAATCACTTTCATTTTACATCAACTTTTTCTTTTATTTCATGAGACGTTTTTAGTGACAAAAGTGGAGGGCGCTGTAGAACACAAAGTAGGAATACATTAGCAATACTCTATAATCAATGTAATTAGTATTTAAGATCTGCATAGTAAGACCTATAGCCAAGAGAGAGTCATCGGTGTTACATTAAATGACTCAAAACTCGTCCGAGATGGTCTCTGATCCTTAATCTTCCTTTTGCCTTTCTGGCTTTAGATGATGTTCAACAGATCTTTGAAGAAAAAATACAGAGACAAAGAATTTTTTTAAAAAAAATTATCGCAATATTAATTACAGAGTGAGAAAATGCTGCATTTCCATCCATTGCTTTCAGATCAAAAGCAACTACACAGACATGGAGTGAGAGCGCACCTATGCCATGGAACCAATCGTCGCTTGGGAGCAATACCTCTGTAACCGCACTTCACAATAATATGTCTCTAACGACATTTTCCGACTTGAGCCAATGAAGCAGAACATTCCAGATATCGTAGTGAGGAATATGCTAGTGGTAAAGGAAAACTTGTAAGAGCAAGACAGACGAAACAAAACTTAAAGGGGGCTAGGCTTGTAGAAAAAGGAAATATACAAACATCGCAAATAGAGACATGCTATCTAGTGTATTTATTTACATTTTAGTTCGTAAGATTTCTATTGCGACAAAGATATATACTTGGTAGAAAGTAAAGAGACTTTAAGTAAGAAGTTAGAAAGGCCAGGGCAAATGGACAGGCTAAGGGGGTTGGGATGAGCGAATGGGACGAGTAAGCAGTTTTTGTTGTGAAGATCGCCATGCACTTTTCTGAATGCCAACATTGTTGTTCAGTTTCTTTGATTCCGCTGTGATCTCATATTAGTACTTAACTGATATTACTGCTGTAAACATGTATATTGTATGCTGCACCTAAGCCAAATTTCAAAATTATGGATAATAAAAAGTTGTTCTCATCTCACATTTCTTTTCTTGGTGAAAGAGATTTTCTGAGTCGTAGTTTTCTTTGCACAATGACAGTTACGTGAAGGAAAAATAAATTTCCATCAAATTCGCTAAAAGAAAGTATACTCATTGGCCTTCCGAAGTCAGAACGGACAGATTTTGAAGTGCATTAATAATTTTTTTTAGACACATTGAAAATTTCTGCAACGATGATGCATACTGCACTCACAAAATTGACCACTCCAAGAATAACATATCCCCAGAGAAGTTCACATGTTCACCTTAATGTTTTGAAGCCAGTTTCTCAGTAAACAACATCCATTCATCTACTAAACATCTGATTCATAAAACGAAACCGACTTCAAAGACATTTTAAGGTACATGTGTATTTCAATAAGATTACATATTCAAACCATCTGAGTCGTAGTTTGTAGTATATGTACTCAGTAAAGGAGTGCACGGTGCTCTATATTTATAACACACGAGTCTTTCCCTCATAGTTGAGTCATAGTCTGTCAACTTGTGTTAGAGTTAGAGTACGGAAAACTTTCTCACTAATCACATGTATTCACATCCTCTACGAGCAGCGCCCGAGGTCTGAAAGCATGTTGTGTCCTCTTCTTCGCACATGGCTGAATATCAATGTCATAAGATGTCCTGCAAATTCACTAGGCTATTCCAACTCTCTCCTGCTTATGTCGTAGACTGTTCTGTTAAAATTGTATAGTTTTAGTAGGAACATTCCATGTAATTTGAAATCTGACCTCTCTTCAATGAGTTAAGTATTTTAGCCGTTACTGCATCTCGAAATTCAAAGAATGGTGGTGTGTATGCCGGTGTGCGTGCAGTTTTTAACTGTTTTGCTCCAACTCCATCATTATAGTCTACATGTCCCACTGTCTGTCCTCATGCCGTTCAGTTACGTTAAGAATTCGTTCTATGTTAAAGGCGTGAGACTCAAGCGGCCGTCCATCCATGATATTTTGGAAATTTAGAAATAAAATCGCATACAGATATTTAGATTACGATTTTCAAAACACGTTGACAGCGGATTATCTTACCATGGGACACTTCACACAGACACATTCATTCACGATGCTAAAATCTATTATTTCTCTGCTCCCCATTCCCCTCCCTCCGCCCCCCCCCCAAACTCTCTTGAAAACAATAGTAGGAATGAAAGAAAAAAGTATTTTGCTACTACTTCCGTACAACTTCTTTCCCTTTCTTTACATACTGTTCTTGCTCTGTACCAGCTTCCTGTTAACTTCCTTTCATCCTGGAAAGTATAGCAACTGCCGACTACAGAGGGCAAGAGAAGGTAGCGGAAAACAGGAAGAAGACGAGTAGAAGAATGAAATGGAGAATGAGATGAAATGTGAGAAGAATAGGGAGAGTTAGAGGAGAAGACGAACAAGAAAAGATAAGGCAAAATAAGTAACTGGTGGACGAATAAAGAACAGAAGAACTAATCGCAAATCGAAAGTAGTAATGAAGTTCATAACGTAGATGGATAGTGGGAAAGAAAGAGAGAGACAGAAAATAGATGGGGAGGAGAAGAAAATGGAGAATAGGTGAAGTACTAAGACCAGTCTAAGGGTGAAAAGAGGAGGATAAAGAGGAGGATACAGAGAGAGGAAGAGAGAGCAAAATGGGGGAATATAAAAAAAAAAAAACGAGCATACGGAAAAAATGTAGACATACAATAGGGAAAAAAGTGTAAATAGAAAAAAGAGGGAAAGGCAGAGAAGACAAATAAATAGTTACACAGAAAGACCTCACGACCTCGAACATCATGTTCCGCATTCTCCTTGAAATACTTTCCTCTGAAGACCCTCCCATATTTCGAAAAATCAAAAGCCAAAAAAAAAAAAAATCATAACCCTACAATCTTTAAAAAAAAAATGACTACAATTAAAAAAAAAATGACACTACAATCTTCAGAAAAAAAAAAAAAACAAACAAACAACTCTTGACCCTACAATCTTTAAAAATAAACAGGACTCTACAATTTAAAAAAAAATGACACTACAATCTTCAAAAAAACTCTTGACCCTACAATCTGACAGCAACAAAATTATGTACGGTGTTGTTCCCTAATATTTGAGTTTGTGATGTACCAGTGCTGTGAAAAAAACGTACAGTGAATAGAGAAAGAAACTTGAAGATAAAGTAAAGCAGCAAACTGTTTTCTCCAGATCCCGGGATCGCGCGATTCTCGCCTCTAGTTTAAAAAAGTCGCCCGCTTTTTTAAAATGCATTGAACGCGTGTCGATCTCTCCTACTTTCCTGCTCTCTGAAGTTTGCATTACTTCAGTGAGACACAAAATCCCTTCACAATTTTACAGATGCCCCCCCCCCCCCCCCCNCCAAATCCCCCTAAGATTTATTACAAAGCGAGAATGTCTCCCCTAACTATGAGGCGTAGGATCTCAAGAAAACACTGAACAAATACAGAGAAAGGAAGACTCGTAGCTAAAGAAGAGAAAAACGAAAAAGATTATGGAATTTCAGTTAACAAACTGTGAACGAAAAAAAAAAAAACGAAAAAAAAAAAATACTCTTAGAAATTANATTATTGCTCACTTTCTTTTTCTTTTTTTTTAAACATTACTCATCTTTATGATAGACTAGTTTTATATCTTTTGCAAAAACTGAAAACAAAAAAAAAATGAATGGGATAGACAAAAAGTCAAACACACAGACTTACAGACAGTGAGTTTGACAGACACACCAGCAGTTGAGGAGAAGCAGCACTGACACACCAGACGCCCAAGACCCAGAGATACAGCCCTGTCTACCCCCGTAACAAACACACCCGACTTCGGAAGGAGCGAGTAGAAAAGCCAGCCCACCAAGCCATACTACCCTTATAGGTGGTATACCCTACCAGACCTTCCTTCACCCCAACCGTGTGAGAACCTCGGACACAACAGGCTGGACCAGGTCAGGAATATTCCCCAGGCAGTCTGAGGTGTTTGTGCCTAACACAATACTGACCACAAGCTCCAGGTCAAGTGGCCGAATTGGTATATGGGAAGAAACCTCTCAGCAAGAAGTTGGCAAGCCAGCATTTGATTCTAGACGACTCGCACTCTAATGATAACATACACGTTTTTGGGCAAATTTTCGGCAGAGAAATGCCAAATTGACAAATATCAGACCGATTTAAAATATTGCACTCGCGCTGGAGAAAATCTACAGACATGAACTTGATTTGATACAGAACAATTCGCCAGTTCAATTTGCAATTAAAAGACTGCTAGAAGCCGCCAAGCTTCACGAACTGTGACTAAGTTTTCAATTACTACAGTTCGTTTTCTTCGAGCTACTAACTTAACTATCGTCCAGGTTTTACACCAAGGCTATCCACGCATTTTGAATATCTGCTGCGTATTCGAAGTACAGTTCAACCTATCGATAACAGTCGCATCAGAAGCTAGACTATTATTATTATTACAATTATTATTATGTCTTTAAGAGGAAGGCGACCGTTTCGAGCAGGTGAGATGCACTCGTGTACTTGATGACCGGAGTTTCTTCACTGACTAAGTGGTAATGCAGTCAGGCTGAAGATTAGATACCGTGCAAGGGATTGGGGCTGTCAGTTCGAGCTTTCAGTTTTCAGTACGCATCAATTATTTCATTTCCAGTGCACAATTTTTCTCACCATCCAGCTGTCGAGATATTGCAAATGATATCCACAGACATAGAGTGTGGATGATTCGTTTTTCACTGGCGCTGGCGCTGCAAATGCCTGTTTCAGTGCACAACTTTTCTCATACTCCAGCAACCAGAACATTGTCCAGAGGCACAGAGTAAGGATGGTTCCATATATTGTACACAAATCACTGCTTATATAGACTTATTCCATCCAATGTACAACTTTTCTCTCACTCCAGCAGCCAGAGCATCGGCCAGCTGCGCAGAGTGAAGATCGTTACATATATTGTACAGTATCATTAACTGGATATTTTGCTTCGTAGCAAGGTGCAAGAAATTTTTTTTTTATTCCAGTGCATGTCTTAATTTTCTCATACCCCTTTTATTGTTAGAACACTGTTTAGCAGCGAAGAGTATGGATGGTAAATAATATAGTGTGCACTTCTGTGCGTACCTCAATCAGCACAGTAACGCTCTATCACTCACTGCCCCTTTAAATGCACATATTTGCTCCTTCATCATCATGTTCTAGGGCACAGAAAAACGCCTGATGATTTCTCAAAATTGGTGTTTTATCATTTCACAGGACATTAGCGACTCGTCATCTTGCATGCCTTTTGTTTTCACTCCAACTGCTATGTATGATGCCACTTACACTGAACTGACAGTCAGTATTAAATCTATATTAATTAATAAAACGCTTCAGCCAAATTGGTGTCACAGATTTCTTGAGAACTACGTAACGTAAAAAATGCGGTTTTCACCTAAATTTACAGAAAAATACACAAACGGTAACTATACACATCAGTCCTCTATTTCTTTTACCCTTTAAAAAAAAAAGAATGTGTACAGCAACGAAATACAATCTCCGACAGACCTTTTCAATCCGCCCGATTCGCCAATCGTCCAACTTTTTCACGGAGTCTAATGCATTCGTCTATGATGCCTTTCGGTGCGCTAGGTATTCTTTCGCCGCTGGTGCGTTGCCTGCTTGCCCATTTGTAAAATGGGGAGTTAACCTTGTTTAGAATAATATTATGGAGGTTCACGTCATGTCTTCTCTCTTTCCTGATTGTTGATTATATTTACATATCTACGTGTACCTTTTTCCGTTCTCCTCTCGGTTTCTTATTAACCGCCCGTGGAACTACGCGTCTCAAACTACAATACATATGAAACATAAAAACGGTGTTCATTTTCTGAAGATGTTTTGTAAAGAGAATTGACGAGGATGACCAATCACTGCAGCCCTTGAAGTGTCTCATGATTAGCCAAAAACGAATTATGTTTGCCCCCACGTTCATGTGCTGGTCTTAAATCCGGTTCGAATGCAAAGACACAAGCTGGAACTGGTTGGATAACATATACATGTGAACCGTTCCCAAAGATACTGAATCTTAATGATGTATAGTTACAACAGGAATCCCATCATGTGAGGTATTTGATAAGAATCAGGTGCTGGCTACCAAGAAATGTGCTGAGAGGTTTGTCTTTCCCAGGTACCAACTCAATAACTTTCACCCAGAGCGTGTAGCCAGCATTGTGCCGAGCACAAACACCACGAAGATCACAAGGAGAGTGTTCCAGACCTGGGTCCAGTTACCTGCTGTATCCCAAGATCCTCACACGTGGAAGTGAGGAAGATCCGGCAGGCCAACCACCCTTATGGGCAGCCATGGTTGGTGACGGCGATTCTCTCCTCCAATCCAAAGTGCGGCGGTTGTCACTGGTAGAACGTGCTGACGGTTCTGGCCCCAAGCTCTGAGGGCGTCAGTCCACAACCCCTCGCTCACCAGATCGTCTGTCTCCTCTATGGACGGAACACCGCAGTCAAGGCCCCAAACGAGGTTAGAGTTAGCGTCGAGAACTTGGTTAGAGATTGGGTGAGTTCTTAACATGGAAAAACAGTTCTTATGCGTCATACACTGCACTGACCATCATTTCTTCTCCCTGAATTAGCATCCCTGCCGTCCCCACTGACGGAAAAGAGAATCGAAAAAAATCACAATCGTTTACTCCACAACAAATCGTCCAACTGACAAAATGTTTTTTGTTTTCTTTTGCATCTCTTGCACGCATAAAGAGTTGTCTTCCATGTTGTAAGTTAAGAGTACAGTCGAATCCGCTTAATCGCAATTCTTCGGATAAATAGACAAGTTGCGAATAAGTAAATTGCAAGTTTCAGGCACATTTTATGTGAGAAAATACAATGTTCTGTTAACCTCAAAAAAGACATATGTAGCGCTTAAAAGGAAGCCGAGATGGAAATGGACGGAGGGGAGGGGGAAGAGGAGGGGGAGAGGAGGGGGTGGAGATTGAGATGCGAGAAAGAGGAATCGACTGTATAGTAGGTAAGACTTCCTTATTTGACACAGCCCAGCAAATTATCTTCATCACCTCTGCTCCCAATTCTGCAAGTCACCATACAAACCCTTCCATTAACCCTCCTGCCTAAATCTTACACAAACTCTTACTTTTACTGATTAAATTTAACACAAGAAGTGTTGACAAACCAAATGTTTATCATTACCCATTAAAAGAAGCACACATTTCCACGATTACACCACCTTCTCCCCCCACCCCAAATCTGCACGCAAGGTTTTATTCTCCCTTTCCCCACCAGACCCATCCCCCCACCGCAAATCTTAGCAATCCT
>JAWQUT010000262.1:49741-72974 GCA_033807755.1 Ellobium chinense
GTGTGTGTGTATAGCATAGATATTCGTGACAGCACCTTCTCATTATCTTCATTTGGCTCAAGCCTGACATATATTCTAGATCTTGCCCAGTTAGCACACTGAACAGAATATATTTTCTTGGAGTTAAAAAAAAACAAAACTATTTTGGGGGATGGAAGGGGGAGTGGGAAAGAGGGACCATACATTTACCTCTTTTAATCCTGTCTCTAAGCATCACCTTATCCTAAATCCTATTATTTTCTACACTCTCACTCCCACCCCGAAACCTCTTCCTATAACCTATCTTTATCACCCTCACCAAGTCTGTAAGCTTTTTTCCAGTAAACAGACACCCTCGATACGCGGAACAGACGGAAAGATTTTTCACCGAGTACCGACACGCAGATGTTACTGAAATACTCGTATTTCCGGATACTATAGCGCGATCGCGTAATGCGATCTGTAAAATAAAAATGTTCTCCCCTTGTCCTCCCCCACCACCCACCGCGCGTCGATCTTTCCCTCTTTCTAAACTCCAAAAGTTTGCTTAAACTGAGAAAAACCTACAATCCCTTAACTTCCCCTCAAATTATTGACAATGTTTCCTCCAACTCATTACCTCATTTCTAAAAAAATATTGAATTTTTCTTTCTCCGCCTCACCCTTCTCTAGTCTCGACTTCCATTTCTACATCAGATGATTTCAAAGCAAAGCTGATTATTATACAAGTTTCTCATGTCTTTAAATATTCTCACGTGCAAACTAACAGTCGATTTCGTGCTTCATTATGTGTATACCGTTTATTGACGAGATTTTGTCTTCCAGTTGCAAGACATCTTATTAAAATAATTTTTAAGATCAGACATACTGGCTTAAATGTTTAAAAAAAAGCATTACTACAGTACTTAGTAACAGACAGAAGTTAAAAACATTGCAAAGTGGATCGTTTTGAAACATTAGACTCAAAGCTGAACATCTATCTCCGTTCACGCCATTTCCTAAGTAGTTATTCTCGTGACATTATACAGTACAAAGAAACCGAAGATTGTAACGGTATAATCAGAATTTTGACAGAGGGCATCTGAACAACAATGGCTTGCGGGAACAAATAAAAAAGGCATTTGGTTCTTCATAAATTCACCCTCATCGACGACCAGTTTTCACCACTTTAAATAAAGGCAACCATAGTAAAAACTACCATCTCAATTACAAAGACCGTCGTACTAGCCCAACGACCTTAACATTTATCACCATATTAGAACATTCTCCAAATACCAGACCTATATTAATACACAAACAAAGCGCTGCGAGATGAAACGAAATGACTCTGTTCCCAACATCAAATAAGAAACGTCACTGACTCGGCCACCATTCAAGCTTCACAAAGGACTACCAATATTACTACTGTGTCAGTGTCACTGTCTTGCCTCTTGGATTTTCCAGCGACAAAGTCAAGGTTTTTTTTGGTTTTTTTTTCTAAGAAAGAAAAAGACAGTTAAGATCGTACATTTGGATTACATTATAAAGTCATGCTACCCGGTAGCAGAGGAATCCAAATGCAGCAGTTGGCACTACGGACTGTTTCGGGTGACTCAAAGGACACAGAGGATGAAGCAGGCACACTCCATCTTTCAAACCCAATGGTAAATAAGACTATCTAGGATATTTTACTAAACGATACAGCAGAGTTTTAAGCAGGTCTTCAGCTATCGTGTTCCGCCTTGAATGATTTGACGTCGACTGCTTGTGTCTTCCTCCATTTCACTGGAACCGTCTGGCCCCGCCATGGACATTCCAACATGTTCTTCGACTGCTCACCTGAATCTGGACCTTCAAGAACCGCCGTGGATAACCAGATGCCACTCAGTTTCTTGCCTCTTCTCAACCTTGTACACCCCCCCCCCTCCCCAACGACCCATACAGCAACTTAATCGCTTTTCTGGCATAATTATCCTCGAAGTGCCGGTACTTGCCGTCTTATTATCTACTATGATTTCCGTATTAGATTTGCCTACAGAATCATACCAGACTTTCATATTTTAAGCAACCACCATTTTCACATCAGGTGAACTTGTTTTGAGTGGCATAAGTCAATTACCGCCTTGAAATAGATGTCCATTGATACATCTGTCGATTTTCCGCTACTTTCGACGTCGTGCCGATTACCACCGTTCTACTTTCGGACCAATATGCAGAGGTGTTGCCACCGGTATAGATTTTTTCTCGTAAGGCAGAATAAAATGACTTCACGAAAAGACATTTTTCCCCACTTAAGAGGATATCGCTCCTTGTAAATTACTGCGAAAAAATGAAATGTAATGCGTAAAATTCTTGGCTTTATTCTTTTGAATTGTAAACCTACAGTTTTTCATGCTTCCACATGTAAGGAAATGGGAAAAGATTGCGTCTCGCTTTTGACTCCGGTCGCACATGACCAGAGTGACAACTGGACACGCGGCCTGCTGCGTTAGCGATGTTAGAAAAGGGCATCTTCCTCAGTTTCTTCCCCTTCAAAGAAAGTCATTTCCTTGAGAAACCTAATAAGACAGACGTCATATAACTTTACTGAAAGTCAGATTCAGCACTCTTTTTTCCCTTAATTTACACATGTTTATAAATTAGGCCTATTGCATTTTTCATTTTACACAACAATAAAATGTTACTGTCATTGCATCGCAACTTTCAGTGGGCAAGAATGCGCAGTGTGATCTTTGTAAATTGATCATACAAACCTCCGAATCATTTCTTTTTCCTCCATTCTGAATTATTCTATTGGAAAAACAGATAAAACTCCGTCTGCTATCGTAATCCAAAACAAGTACTATTCATTTCGGGAGTACCTAGTTGCAAACGGATGACGGCGATTACTGGCACGAGCCGGTTACTGGCACTAGAACACTGGTACTCCAACGGTTTCTTTGACGTTTTCACTTTTATCTGAAACGTCGGGCGCCGCAATAGATGCTCCCGTGCCGTCATCAGCTTCCTCGCCCCTACTCGAACCTCAGAATGCATCTATTGACATTACTACAACTTAGTCAATTTTATCGGTTACATCGAAAAAAAAATCAATGCTAACATGGACACTCCATCTTGTGCAGCCATGGAAATTCCATCCTCAGCTTCTTCGCAACTCCTCATTTATCCGAACTTTCAAGCGCCGCCTTGGAAACCTCAGCTACCCCCTCGCTTTCAATGCTTCTGCCTGCAGCTCCATTTTTGATACGCCTCCAGAAGACTCATGCTGAAAGCTTGCCTGTTGCCCAAGAAATGGATGCAACGAAACCTTGCAGGAAACGCAAGCTAGAGGAACAGAAACTGGAAGGGAATCTGGGACTTTCTTAGTTATCCGAAGAGTTGAAGCGCGCTTGACCTGAACGTATAAAAATGGGCTAATGTTGCACGTGTAAGGTATGAGATGTCCGGAAACTTTCATGCTATCAAAATATCGGAAAACCTGAGGAATGACCTGGGATCTGGGCGACCTGCATAAACAAAGAAATTGGGTGTCTCGCCCTACAGAAATTCAGCCTGTGAGATCTTCGAGGAGGAGTGTTGACCCTCCAAGTAGAAAAACGAGAACAATGGTTTATGGTTTGCCAACGGTCGAAGGGACGGTAAAAGTGTGACAGTTGATGTTTCTTAACACTCTATAACTGCTCCGTTTCATCAAGACTGTCATTGGAGAGACGCTCTATTATGAGGTCTTCAGATGACGATGAGAGGTGGGCGACCGGAGGCACCTCGGGGCGCCGATAAAGAAAAGCAGAACGGCAGTAACAGAGTACATCTACCGGATTCCAGTGATGGAATCTTATTACTGCAAGGCTTTCTCGTCATGTCAGTTCCTCTCCCCCGGGCTGGCAATAGCCAAAATACACCAAATGTATATGGCAAAACTTGGGCAGGAGGTGCCCGTAAGCTACCAGCTTTACTGCAAAGTTTTGAGCAATCAAAATCTTAAGTTCCCCTTGCCCAAGAAAGATAATTGCGGCATTAATTATAAGGCCTACACCGCCAATGCCCTAGACGAAGAAGAAGTCAAAACCTATGGAAAACAACAATGGAAGCAAAGACAAATCCAAAACTTGTCGTGGCAACATTTATTAAATAAAAGGAGACCGTCACACTTTTCAAGATCGCCAACGACCAGGGTCACTATTTTTTTGTTGTTTTTGCATGAACTAAAGGAGGACGAGTTGCCAATGAAACAGAAAGCTGAATAGAGCAGTAAATGCTACTGCATGATGAATGGGAGGGTGGGGGTAGGAAAGAAGTTCTGCAACACATGCAATAAATCATAGCATATCTTAAAAAAAAAAAAAAACAACAGGACTTTACATTTACCGTTACGATCCCACAAATTGAATACGCTAAAGAAAAAATGAGGAAATAGAAAAAGACAAGATGAGGCAGCAGGCACAGAAAGATAACGATAGTTGGGAACAGAAAGAGGAAGGCTGGATAACCGAAAAGGGAAGAATTACATAGTGACTGGTATGGAAGGCTGAACATGCAAGAGAACAGTTAATTGTTTAATAGAAGATTGGTAGATTTATCATCAGCCAGCAGGTATAATTCGAACATGTCAAATCAACGTTCTCAAGAGTCTTAGCATGTATGTAATACAGATGGCTGCTAGTGAAGCTTCATCAAATGTTGTCCAGGTGTACGATTTCAAATGTGTTTCTAAGCATCGAAGTCTCATGAGTTCGTAAGGTCTGTGTGCTACCTCTGTGGCAAACCAGCGATGCATTCTACAGCTGATAAGGTCACATTCCAGGACAACCTCATCAGTCTGACGTATCCGGTTTCCGTTTCCAGAAGAAAAGTCCTACACAATGTTCATAAGTTAAATGTTTCTTTAATTTACAACAGGCATATGAGCGAAATGTATCATTATCATGTAACGGGGTGAAAGTGTCAAAGTCAGGAGAAGGTTACAGACTTCTAATTGGCTGAAAATAATATGTTGTTACATGCGTTAGGAAGACAGTAAAAAATCTGTCCTTTGGACAGATTGTGGAGAATGGGCCCTAGATTTGTGAACCTACCTGCGGATTATTTTACATTCTCTCCTGATTTTGTAAATTAAACCTGAAGTTTGGGCCATTCGCTTCGGTTTCGGTGTGGCCTTCTCTGCGGAGCTCTTGTCGTTAAGGAAATTGGTTAGCTTGTTTACACCTTTCGATGTATCCGTTCGCAGCTCGAAAACGAACTGCAAGATCTATATTTTGAACGTCATTTTTAATAAGCTCATTGAATTCTGCAAATAATTAAAGAAGACCTAGAGAATTGTGGACTTTCTTGCAAGTGACAGTAGAGAAAACAGTTTATTGGCTCAAAGAGGGAAATTGGATTAGGCTTCTGTAACCAGAATAGTCGCTAGGGCTGGAGATGTGAGTTACTGTCTGAGACGGTGTGTCTGGAATTGTACTATTCATGACATCAGCTAGATTAATTTCTTCCTTGTTATTTTCTAGATCAGCCTCTGTATTTGCTTTATTTTGTTGTGGTAGCTGATCCTGATGGTGATACTGAAGAAAATGGTCATGTTACAGAGTTGTCTCCTGAGACAGCTCACAATCACCACAGATATATGTTGTTCTCAGGCAACTGACTACTCGCAAGGCCTGAGTCATTGCCCGCTGCTTGTTGGGTGTTGTGCTCACCGAAACTCTTTGTGTCACTGTGTGTGTCTCTGCATCTCAAACAAAAAGGTGAGTAAAGAGCACAGTCAGGGCTTGTCTTAAGTGTTGATAGTCACAGATGAATGAACATCTTTGCAAGGGACACGCTTGTGTAGCTGAGTTACGATGATCTTCAAATGTACCATTGCGATCACCCGATACAAATCTAAGGGGTGGATAAGATGGTGGAAGACTTGATGAATAAATAAATAAATTTTAACATCTCCCGAAGAAGACCGTTTGGTTGAAAGTCTTGGGGCTTGTATTATAAGATTTTCAGTAATTATTTGATTAAACTCTTTTATTATCTTCCACGACGGAATTTGTTTTCACTATTTACACACTTATCTCCACCCGTCCGCAGTCTCCACACTTTTTTTGAATAAATGGTGGTTTGCAACTTGATTTATATCAGAAAAGACTGAATTCGTCTATGGTCTCGTAATTGCCGGCTTGGGGACTTTCGGCTCCACTTACTGAGGCTTGGATGAGATGCGCGCAGAGAATTCTTATTACTACTGTTCTCTGTAATGAATGAGCCTTATCGCGGTCCACCACTGCACAGAACAGGAGGATGATCGTCGTAGAATTGGGGTTTCCCGCAATCTCGAGTGATGATAGGTCACTGGACACCAACAATGCTTAAATCATTTTTTCAACAGATGTAGGAAATCCTTTAACTGGCATTTTGGCTCCTATGAAAGTTTATCCTCAATGAAAGGAACAATTTGATCAGAGCGCAAGAAAACACGACCATCCGTGGAAACACGTTTTAATGAACACCGGGCAGACAAGGGCCACATCTGTTGCTGCACATTTTAACCTGCCGGGCCATTCTGTGTTACACATGTCGGTGATGGGCTTGTAGCTGGTCAGAGGCAGCACACCAACAATGTCTAAGCCAACGTGGCCTTAACACCAGCCAGACTCACCTAAGCCTAAAGACCAACCAGACTAGCCGAAGCACATCAACAATGCCTGAGCCAACTAGGCACACCAGCCAGACTCAACTTGGCCTATAACACCAGCCAGACTTACCAGAGCACGCCAACAATGTCTAAGCGAACTAGACCTAAACACCAGCCAGACTGCCCAGAGCACACAACCAATGCCTAAGCCAACTAGGCCTAAACACCAGCCAGACTCAACTTGGCCTATACAGTAGCCAGATTAGTCAGAGCACACCAATAATGTCTAAGCCAACGGGGCCTAAACACCAGCCAGATTCACCTAAGCCTAAACACCAGCCAGACTAGCCGGAGCACATCAACAACACCGTCATCTTCAAGGCTAGATGGAGTTACGGACTAAAGACCAACTCCACATGTCCGACCATAGAGACTCAGCACGGCAACAATGTCTACATAAGTGCACAGCGCTGCTAAGCTTGACACTCCTTTCACTATGCAGGAGAAGTATCGAGAGTGTTGCCAATTCAGACTTTATGAAATAGTAGCGAGTAGTAAGTAGCTAAGCAAACCTGAAAAAATAAAGGGCCAAAAAATCGCCACCACAACCTACAAAGATAGTCAAGGAGAAGCCCCTATTTTCAAAGAATGAAATGACCACATACAGAAACATATGATATGGAGAGGTGATGCTATAGTAAGACAAGTTGTTTTGTGTTTTTTTTTCATTCATCTTAATTTCCAAGTGCACATTTAAAGTTTGCTTGGCCTAGGATTTCAATATGAAAAAAATACATGCAGCTGTCACTTGCAAATTATTAGAAATGGAGATATTATTTTGAAAAATTCAGCTCCTAAAAGAGAAAAAAAAGTATCCAAATAGCCAACGCGTTCAAAAAATGCGCAAAGGAACTTGTAAAGTAGCCAAATTTGGCGTCATGGGAATCAATCTGGCAGCACTGAGTACCGATTTGCACGGACTTTTATGCACCCAGCACGCGTACATGCCACAAGAGGCAAATCGATGCAAAGCCATTTCAAAAGTGTGATACACATCAGTTGAAAATACATCTACTTAAATGTGAAGATGTCCTTCTAAATCTAGGCAATATTATTTTCTAATGCAACATCAGCCATACGCCATGTAGGCCTATACATCATTGTTGAGCCCAGATAAATGTATTTTTGCTGTGAAGCGCTCAAAGTCTGATGCTCTGCAGAGTTAAACGACATAACATAAATGATCCTACTTTTCTATGCGGAAATTTGACAAGTCCTACAGATGTGAATTCGATATAATTATGCCGGTTAAAAGAAAGATGGCACAAGGGGATCGCAAGTTGAGAAGACGATGGAAGAACATAATATGTTTATTAGGTACTTGCGTAAAGGAAAAGTCTGCGTTTACATTGGCAGTTATTTAAGTGACGCAAGGACACCTTCTACTCTACACTACTCGGGCAACCGATGCTGTTTTCTGTCATGACAAGAAAGCAACAGCCTCTACAAGAATACAAAAGTCCGTTACAGATAACGGTATAAAACAAGGCTGCAACTTATCCTGCATGTTGTTTTCTTCTTTTCTCAATGACCTCGAGAAGTACATGCTTAGAAGACACTGTAAGGGAGTTCCATTGTTCAGTGCTGATACTGCAGTCACGTGTATGAGAATGTTAATCTTGCTGTACGCTGATGATAGCTCTATAAACTTAAGTAACTCAAATGATCTTCAGTATTCTCTACAGATTTATTCAGAGTATTAGAGATGGGACCTAATCACTAGTACGGATAAAACTATGATATTCAGTGCTGGGCGAGATCGCAGAAAAAAGGGATTCACTTTAAATAACAAAATACTCGAAACAGTTAACCAATTTAAACATTTGGGTGTGGTTTTCACCAACAATGACCGCTTCTGTAATGCAATTAAAGACAATTATATACAAGGCAAAAGAGCGTTATTCTCAATCCTGCATTAGCCAAGGAACTCGTCTATCAGTCAATTCTCAAGTCCATCTATTTAACTCTCTTGTAAAGCCCATCCTTATCTATGGATCCCATCTATCGGCTTTTGTCGAAAAACTACAAGTCCAGTTCCTGAAACGCATCTTAGGCTTAATATCCTCAATTCCCACACGTATGGTCCTAGGCGAAGCTGGCGTCTTCCAGATATTTGAAATTTCTAGTGCAGCTACATCTTGTGTTACTGATCGTTCAAGTTTTTCCATCAGATGATCAAAATATATTCAACTCTCGTGATGCGGTAATAGAATTTATTCTACCATCCGTTTGCTTCGTTTGAGTGCGGCAACTGGATATACATTTATATACGCATCTCCTTGCCGAATTCTGAGCGCGGTGATATAATTTTACAGCCCAGTGTCACCTGACCGTCCGGCAGACAGCGGTACAGCTACAAGCAACCCAAGGGACAGCAGTACAGTCTGAATCAGAAATAGACCTGCGACAGCATCAAGGAGAGACTGAAGACTGACCAAATAAATCATCAAAACAGAGAAACAAAGTTCAGCGAAAACACGAGAAAACCAGTGATAGAAAGTTAGAGTATACCCTTCCGTGTATGAAGTGAACCCAAGAAAAATGAAAGTGTGACAGATGCCTTGCGGCAATACGCCTGAAACTGAGTGCCTCAGATTTTGCAGACAATAGTAAAGTATATATTATACTTTGTTATTATCCATTAAAACTACTTATGTAAAATGTAATATACAGTATGATATAATAATATGCTCTTAATTTACACTAATACCCCTATTTTTCTACTATTTAGTTTACCCATTTTAAACAGCTCTTCAATTAATTGTGCTGTGCACTTAGGACCCCAGATGAAATTTCATCTCCAGCAATACAGTAGAGAACAGTGCAAGAAGTGTAGCTTTATGTTACTATGCATACATGCTCAAATACATCCGTCAATTTTCATAAATATTCATTTTTTATATATTTTCTACCCACCCCCTTTCAAAACACAAAACAAAGCAAAACTATGCCCCCTTTTGCTGTGCATTTGGACCTCTAAAAGAAATCCCTTTTATGGAAAGATAGTAGGAAGTACTGGAAAAAGTGTAAGTCGCTAACTGTATGTGCACACACCCCATTCTTTTTTTTATTAATCATATTATTTTCTTTATGTATATTTTCTACACCCGCCCCTCTCCTAAAACACCCACGCCCTTTTTTTTCCGCTGTGCATTATTTTTTGTCCCTAAAAGAAATTCCGTTTCTGGAAAGATACTAGACGTCTAAGGAGTGTACGAAAAAGAAGTTCTTTCACCCGTCTACTTCTCTTATTACGTCTCTTAGTCAACCCTGGCCTTTATCCAGGTCCAGGAAAACCTCCCAATCGGGCAGTTATTGCTCAATTGGGAAGTAATTGCTCGATCGAGCAGTTGTCAGTTGTAGCTTGACTGCTCAAACGAGCAACCAATGTGCTAAAAAGGTGCCCGTATGTCAACAATCGCATCATAAAGTTTGTTTACCTTATCCGCGCACTTCCGCTCCCCGACCAAAGGCATCTCAGTGGGCACCAGCCTTGGACACGACGTGTCGTTGGAAGTAAATTTGCAGCTTTTTCTGCGCTGAGGGACTGAATTCTTGAAATCGTAAGTACTCTTTCTTAACTAATGTTGCATAGTCCCAAGAAATATATAGGTCTAGACATGAAGACATACTAACCCCGAAAACAATAGGTAATGACGCTAGAACTTGATAAGTATGATCTAGTGAGTCGCCATGTTGTTGTGATAGCTTCCTATTCATTCTGGAACCAATAAGAATCGTTGTTATATGAAGATGGAGCAGGGGAAATAACCGTCGCTGATTCCAGTCAGCCAGGAACTACGGTGTACCAATTCCACATATTTTACTGATATGAATGGCAACAAAGCGCTACATTTCCACGGAGCTGTATTTATTTAGGTGGGCGGTATCGATACCAGGCGTTATTATGTGTTAACGTTTCAAAACAATTTTAGCTTTGCTTTATTGCATTGTGGCCTAGTTCTAAACATTTGGTCCCTTTCCTAGGCCATATAGGTACAAAATAAAATAGTCCTGTCAGGAATGTTGAAACTAGTCGTTTGTTGATATGTGATTGTATCTAGTATCGATACTAACACGGCACACACTAGGATTACTCCCCACTGTTGTAATAACTGGGGAGAAACGTCGATACTGGTATCAGTCTTGAATCATCATCATCACCATTATGGAAAAAAAATTACAACAGCAAAAACAATTATATTACTGAACAAAGAAAGAAAGCACAACAAAATAAAAAGTATCTCTAACATGGAATGATAAGTTGTTTTGTAGCAAGAATGAGTATATGTATAATGAGTATAATATATGTGTACTGATATTTCTGTTTTTCATTTCCAACCAGATAATGCCCAAGAAGTGTTCTTCAAAAGTGCACGCAGCCGCCGTGCAGGAAAGGCCTGGTCAGGAACCAAAAATATCGAAAATTTCATCCCGCCATTTTGCAAAATCCATTATAAACTATGGTTGAGCGTGGTTATTTGAGTGAAAAGTCTGTTTATGTTTGTGATTTATGTGTGGAGAGGTGTGAGACTGAAAGAAAGAACGAACAACGTGTCTGATGAAATGTTGTATTTGACGAGTTTGTACGCAAGTTCAAAGATGAAGCATTTTCAGAGTCTGAGATGACTGTGATTTTTTCTTTGGTTGCCCAAAAGCTTCGCGCTATCCTCTCCGACAGTTTGTCGGATTGGTTTCTAAAATATAAGGATCTTGATTTTCTTACCAACTTTTCTAGTAGGGATAAATTATTTTCTTTTAATAGTCTTCTTTTGAATTTCTTTATCCAGTTGACTGGGTTGTCGGCGGAGAACACTAAAGACTGCACAAAATTGCTGTTGCTCATTGAACAGCTGTTCAGGTGCCTGAATAGTAATTTCGTTGGCCCTTTGCATTTTGTGAAACATTTATTGACTTATTACTGCACAGGTTCAAAAGACTCTTGGACTACACAGCCCATATATATTTCACCTTATGCAAAGAATGATGTAATAACTATGTTCGACAATAACCAGGTACTTGTGCGCAACTGGCGTGTGAATTGGAATTACAAGTCAACCGCCAGTTGCGTCACAAATACCGCCCATGTTTTCATTTCAGATTCTGTCTTGCAGGGGAATGTTGAGCTGGCTCCCAGCAGATGGCTCTTTTCTTGCCAAGAGTTTGAAGTTTTGTTTAATAATTATGTTTACTATTTTTAAAGATGAAAGCAAGCTTTGTTTTGTTCAGCTGAGGAATGCTGTCCTGGAGAACCGACTGAACATTGTACGAAATCAAATGAGTATTTCATCCAGTGACACTTCCTCAGCTGTTACTGATTTTATTGATAATTTTACTAGTGAAAGTTTGGCCGAGGACTTGGCAAGTCTCGGGACATCTGCTGACAGATATGACTTTGTTGAAAGTCAGCATACAGATAATTTTGTTGTTATTGCAGACGAGCCAGTCAACGCAAACCCCTGTTCGACAGAATCTGTAGTGAAAGTGTTAGAATCTGTTTTAAATAAATTTCCAGAGAAAGAATGGGTGTCTGTATGTTGTGACGGGGGCCCCTACAAGATGATAATGAATATTGTAAATAATTACTTTCGATGTCCATGTGGGATTTTTTTTTCTAAAGGAGATTTTTTTAAACATAGAGAACTTTCTCATCCAGGTATTTCTGAACAAACTTTAGATGATTATTTGGCTTTCAGAAATGTTCTGCTGATCCCTGGCCATGGACACTTGGAAATGAATGCGGTGAAGAGTGTTTTCAAGTTGATGTGGCCATGGATCATGTCAGACCTGACCAACTTTTGGGTTATAATTCCCCAGAAGCCCAGTACGCCGCCGAAAACTGCACAGATCACCATAAGTCATGGCAGACCATGGAAATTTTCTTCTTTGGACTTATGGACGAAATTTTGTATGCATTTTGTAAGGAGCAAATGTTGAGAGAGAATGAAATGTCTGTGACAGAATTGTATCGCTTTATACAGAATGGTCTCCCCAATCTAAAAGCCATCAGCAGCATACTGTTTAACGATATTATTGCTTTGTTTTTCCTAAGAGCTAGCGTGCGTCGAAACAATCCCCACATTCGCAATTCGGCACTATTCAAAATGTTATCCCTGTTTCTGAAAACTGGTCAATCAAATTATCAGGAAATTCTTGGCAACCATTTGACCATTCTGTGCAGAGCACCTCCCCCCGTTAGGCGTTTTATTTCCCAATATGAAGTCTTATCCCTCTCTGGCCATAACATCACACTATGAATAGAAAGCAAAAAGAGGCAACCCACCCCTTCCCCATATCCTCTCCCCAACTCTCTCCGCCCCACAACAAGGAAAGGTAATAAATAACGATTCCTAAGTGCATCTTTTTCACACAATCCAGAAAAGTTGCCATTATGCAGAGGTGCCTATTATGTCTCTACGTATTTTGAGATGTTATATTTTGTGTAGCCATAGCTGGAAACATAAATGTTTAAGAAGAAGACTTTGGCTTTTAGATAACACAGTGGAAGTTGCTGAGAACGCTCCCAGTTTTGCAAAATAATATTTTCATTGAAGATGTCTAAGCCTTTTTATCCAAGTGCTGTGCTGGAGCCTTTTATGTTTATAGACCATCTTTTTACCCAGATTAAGTATTTACCAATTATTTTGCTGCCCACCCTACTTTAAACAACTTCTAACCAATATGCAATGTGTGAAAACGTGAACATGTTGTTTTCAACAGAAAGTAGACTAGTCTAGTATACTGATAAGATTGTTTTTAATGTTTCAGCTGCCTGGAGCCATTCACCCAGTCTAGCTTTAATGCCCATCAAGACTGAAGCATCAATCGAGGTGATTTCTTAACCCTAATGTCTGTCTAGGCATGAGTATCAGGTGTGAATCTCATTCGGAATCCCTCCCGTCAGTTGTAGGTAATGAAGACTGTGATGGATAGAAAGTGAAAGATACAGCAAAAAGGTGACAGAGAGACACATAATACTCATCTGTAATTATCCCTTGTTTAAGCTGACTGGTCAACATGGCAGCGCCACCTTCTGGACACTGCTTCAGCCACCAGTATCGTCGACTTCGTTGTCTCAAGGGCAAATAACGTTGAAATCACCATGCGGCGCCATGCTCTCAAACAGCTTCATCTTGCAATGGTTTCTCCGCCACTGTCTTCGTGCACACGTTGACTGCGCTTTCACCTTACAAAGATAAGTTGAATTTTGCAACGGACAGTGCCGCTTTCGATAGCAAGTTACAGTTACTGTAAAGACAGCGTGACCGTCATCCACATGCAATTAAAATGACCATAATTATAGTGGCTAGTCTAAATATTACGACCGTTCTCGAAGGCTAGCCTTGACCAAAATGAACCCACGCCCTCGACTCGAGAGTACATGCGTCTCCGTCTCGAACATTCTGTCAGGTTTTCCACGTGAGTTTCACTCAGAGGCCGTCAACAGTAGTGTTGCCACTTCCGCCATGTGCTTTTCTCATACAACAAGAGTTATCTTTTTCCTACAAAAACCTATGCACGATATTGAAACAGATTTAGTGAAAAGAAATTCTTCAATTTTTCTCCTTATAAGAAGAAACCCAGTCATCTCATCCACACTGCCTACACTCCGCGACTTTCTCAGTAACTTATGTAAAAGCGATTTTTCCTCTAAGTAATGAAAAATGGCTTTTCTTGAAGTAATTTTACCCAATCGTAGGAGAAAATCCCTACTAGTGGCAATACCGATTTTGGCTGAAGCCACCAACATAACAACAATATTGTCAGGGTCAGATGGTTTTAATTTTTTGTTAGTTTATATTTTAACCGAGAACGCCTACGCAGTGCAGTCTGTCAACGGATATCAGACTCACCCTTGTAAACTCACACACGTGCAGATTGTAAAGTTGTCGTTTAGTAAAGATACGGAGAGGGGGCAGAGGAGGAGAAAGACACTGGATAGGCGGGACGAGGGAGCGAGAGTAAAACCTCAAGAAATCGAAATTTAGGGAGGACCGGCTAAGCAGTTTGGGTTCATTAGGTATACAAATACATGATGAGATTTTAATATCAGAAACGTAGAGCAAGGGACTCGATTTTTGAAACGGAGAAGGAAAGAATTCGACCACGTGAGGTTTAGAGCGCTCTGCGTTTTCATTTTAATATTATTTTCTCATTTATGCAATACCAACTCTTTCACACAAGAGCATAACTACCTCGTGCTCTTCCCCTTTCCCAGAAAACCGTCACTTGGAGCCCAACCTCGCCCCTCCTGCCTCACGTATCTGATCCTATTTCTCTTCTTATACTTTCGGGGCATCTTATCCTCAAGACTCCAGCATTGCAAGGGGAGGGGGAGGTTCTGCGGTTGCTTGTTACAGGCCTACCTTCACCGACTCTCTCCAGCAAGTTAAAAAAAAAACAACAACAAACAACAACCCGTTTTTGAAGTTAACTGGCTTTTCGATATCGTCATGATATAATAGAGGGACCTCATAAACTCAAAGATTATATGCTTGAAACACTCATATATTGTATAGTAAAAGTTGTTATTCGCTGGTCCTGACTCCACTCCACCGACTCCCCGTCCCCGTTTTTACCATAATATCTAATTTATCCTCACAACTTGAACATATTATGATCTGGTTCCCGGGAAGAGGAGCACTGTTATAGTTTGCTGTGAAATCTAGAACACCATGTGATTTTGGCTGCTAGTCACTTTTGTCTTGCCCCAACCCGCGGCCCCCCTCCCCCAGCACACACACACACACACACACACACACACACACACACACACACACACACACACACACNACACACACACACACACACACACAAACACACACACACACACACATACATGCACACACAATTTCCGGAATAAATAACCAGGGCCGTAACAACCTCGTCACCGCCCTCCCCCCAGCTGCAAAATAATCGTTTCGGGGCTCTCTTCCTTTCTTTTAACTTTATCCTGGGGTTTTTTTTTTGTGTTTTTAACCCTTGGGGGAGGAGGGGCCGCCTGTTTTGAGGAGGTTGCCGGAGTGGTAGTTACGGTCCTGTATTTCACAGTCTTTATACAGGGTGCGGGTCTTACGGTATGGTCATCACCTCACTGATACTGAGTGACCACCTTTACTTTGCGGGCTCAGTGGCCGTATGCATAATTAATACGTTAGTTAACGTACTGCGCTAACTATAGTGAACACTACTAATGTTTTGAGAGTTTCCTGTGGTTACCGCAGTGCGTTAACTAACGTTGGGATTAACAATACGGTCACAGGTTTCCAAAATGAATCATACATTGTAATTATAAATTCAGCCAACATTTCTTTATTTACAAAGGTGGTTCAAGATGCCGTTGACAGTCTCTTTCATGAACCAACTCGTGATCATTTTCTTTCTTGATATGTTTGTTTTTTTTTACCCCAGTAATGAGCTGAAGTCACGTAAAGAAGATGGGAAAATAGAGATCAAAACTGGACAGTAGTGGTGGTAGAGATGAACTTCGTGAACTGCTCAGAGTGTTTTGGTTAAGTCCAGTCCAGTGACGAACACACGCCTGCACGCACGCACGCACACACACACACACACACACACACACACACACACACACACACACACACACACACACACACACACACACACACACACAGAGAAAGAGAGAGAGGGAAATCTTTATAAAGCTCTAGGCCAGTAACATAAATTGACTACATAAAGTAGAGACAGGAAATAAAGAAAGTTTACACGGAGGGACGGATATGAGTCAAGAGAGAGAGAGAGAGAGAGAGAGAGAGAGAGAGAGAGAGAGAGAGAGAGAGAGAAAGAAAGAAAGAAAGAACTGATGGTTAATAACCTGTCACTTACTTTTCTCAACATTTATTGTCTCATTTGCAAGTCACTCTTGTCTTTCATGCATTAGTACTCTCGTTTTCTCGCTTCTTCTCTCATACTACAGTCTACTATGTTATTTCTTTCCCACACCCAAATACTCCTACAACCACTAACAGACACAGATACGTACGTCCTCTTGTATTCACATTCCATCCATCCATCCATCCATCCATCCAGATCAAGCTGCTGCAATATAATATAGCTGCGCAACGCCAGGAATACCCTGACTATCCTCTTTATTTCCATTAATCGTCCACACCAACAGCGCTAGGGCGGGTTAAACCAATTGGTAGGGGGAGGCGTGAACACCGCGCTTGAACCAGCTGTGGGGACTTATGGAGACCTCGGTGTGTGTGGGGGGNGTTTCGGTGGGGATGTGCGTGTGTGTGTGTGTGTGTGTGTGTGTGTGTGTGTGTGTGTGTGTGTATGAGTGTGTGTGTGTGTTTGCGTGCGTGCGTGTGTGAGAGAAACAGAGGTTGTGACCCTTGGCATGTTTTTCATCTGTCAGAGCAATCTGGGCTTAAGATAACCACAGTGGGCATATCTCACTTCTCAGAGGTACTTTACCATGTTTGTTTTACCTAATTAAGCAGATGGCAAGCACTCACGTGACAGCGCAGTTTCTCCTAACATATAAACACTCTGATGGAAATATGAGATCTGCATAACGAATTTGCTTTTGCTATTAAATCACATCTGAAGGTTATGCATCTGTTTAACTCTTAAGAGACAGTGAAACCGTAACCTCCACCCTAATTAGCAGAACGTTTTAATGTTCAGTGACGTTCGAATGTTGTGCATCTGTTCTTCTCTCAATAGACCGTGAGACAGTTACCTCCGCTCAGTTTACTAGGTCGTGTTCGCTTAACACCCCATCCTCTTCCTCACTTAAAGCACAATCCGCCATTCCCCTTAACACCACACCACCTCATCGGGCAATGAGGTCATCATTTCTGGTAGGTTGCTTAAATCACTCTACAAAGCAAGCTTTCCCACTGCCTGTAGGCCCTGACACCATGTAAGTAAAAGGATGCATCCATTGCAAATCCATGGTTTATAATTGACATGCTATCCTAGAATACATACTTTATGTGTATAATATACTTCATGTAACCTCCCCCCCTCAATTTACTCTTTAAGAGCCAACCTATTAGGAGCTGCTCCTGTGTATTTTCTTCATTGAGTGTCACCCTGTCCTCTTAAAAACCGCTCTCAATCAATGTGTCACCTGGGCTGCCCACCTGAGCTGCTCCTGTATATTTTCTCCTTTGAGTGTCACTCTGTCCTCTTAAAATTGCTCTCAAGGAGCCGCTCACCTTAGTCATCTGAACTACTCATTTTTTATCTAAAACGAGCAGCTCATTTTTAAAAGTCCTCATATTTTTTAATCTAAAATGAGCAGCTCATTTTTAAAAGTCCTCATATTTTTTAATCAAAAATGAGCAGCTCATTTTTAAAAGTCCTCATATTTTTAAATCTAAAATGAGCAGCTCATTTTAGAAAGTCCTCATTTTTTATCTCATATCACCTGCTCCTCTAGTTTGTTTGTTGTTGTTTTTTTTGCTTCAAAGGGCCACCTCATCATTGAAGCCGGGGATGTCTCCCGTCTAAACATTATACTACTAACTTGCATAATGAAGGCTACTAAGGTCTATTCAGCACCAACGCGTTATAGTAATTCTTATGATGTTATGAAGTAGCATCGTTGATGCGCTAGCTCTTTTGTTTTGTAATGGATTCTTGTCAACTTAATTCTTGAAAGGAAGCGGAAAGTGACGAATAGGGAGTGAGGAGTGATGAGTGAGGAGGGAGAGGGGGCAGGTCGAGTCAATCAAATCATAAAGAAGAGGATTCTTGACCAGACTCAGGTCTTCGATAAATATGTACATCTTCCTTTATTGACTGCTTTCTAGTGCACACGAGTGGATGTTACTGACACTTCAATTCCTCTCAGGGCTGCAGGGTAATGAAAATACCGATGGCAGCTGTTATGACTGTAATTATCTACAAAACAGTAATCCTCGCTGGATATAAATATGTATACAAAGAAAACTATAAGAATTTAACCAATTTAATACTTAAATTTTAGAACTGGCATCCTTCTTCGGATGCAGAAAAACAGATGAATTAAGAATGAAAATGCAAATGTAATAAAATTTGAAAACAAGTGTGTCAGCAATAGTCATGAAAAGTAATAAAAGGCCCGTAAAAAATCTGTAATAAATACAAATATTTAACGAGGGACGGGATATTGGTGAATACAAACATTCAAGGTGAACAGCTGATTAGAACTAAACAAGTACACACCACATTCATCTGGTTATAATGATGTGATGATGATGATGGTGATGATGAGGAGGAGGAAAAGGATGATGATGATGATGATGATGATGATGAAGATTTGTAATGCTGCAAGTGACTAAAGAAATAATAATGGTGATGATAACAAAGAGTTGGTTCTGTGTATGTTAAATTGCTGAATGTTATATTTCTTTTTCATTTCTTGTGACGATAACTTCATAACAAAAAGGGCAATGAATATTGATGGTTGGTTTGTTTCTAGATTGAAGTATGTCATAATTCTTAGGATACAAAAGCGTTGGCTTTGGTTTCTAAGCAATCACCCTACGTGTCCTCAAACATGCACCTGTGGCGTCGCCAAAGGGACTGTCCCTCTATTCTGTCGGGGGTCCTCGCAAAGAGTACGTTTTTGGTTGGTGCCCGCTAGTCACAGTGAGGAAGGATGCACACTCACTAGAGGGTTGTTAGAAATACGTCGTGTTTGGTCAAAACCGGTAGAAAAACTCGGCATCATGACGGCAACCATCTACATTTTCAATTTAATTTGTGAAACGTCTTATGAACAGCCTAGTGTCGGGGAAGGATGTGGTACAAATCAATGGTGATATGTATGGTCATGATTGGGGCAAAGATATAAAAGTATAGCAAACACCACTCGCAAATCAGTGCATTGTTTTCTAACTCTTCCGCCTTAGTCGCAGCCATCTTGGTTTGCCTAGAGACTGATACTTGTTTTGTTAAAGGGATGTGGCTTTCTATTCAGTCAAATTGCAGGGACCAAACAAACGCAGACCTGCTCATGTATGAAACGTGTGTTCCGCCCTCTTTCGATGGTTCCGGTTGCTAAGCTCAGTGTTGCTAGGTTAGTCACGCGTCAAGCAAATATGGCGGCTAGAGGAGTGATAGCCACGTTTTCTCATATTAAAGGGAAAGGGTAGATATGTGCTTCATAGTCTAAAATATCCACTATATATTTTTTTTTGACGAACTTAAAACCGCGTACGTTTTCCTTCCACCTGACAATTTCTGAGAAAGCACGGCTGGAATGTGGAGATTTTTATTTCAATTTATTTAGTCGGACCCAGGCTTCATAGCAACATAATGAGATGGGTGGTCAAACATTGATAATTACTCATGCTGTGTGAAGTCTTCAAGCGAAAACAGCTAGCAGACAGCTGGTGCAAGGACACATGCCCAAGCCGTCTTGACCAATGGTCAGCTAGTCTATCTCGCTTTTTTACCTCACGCAGCAGGAATAATAGCGGCGATGTTCTCTCAGAAATTTTTGTCAGGTGAAAGGAAATATACACATTTAAATTTCATGGATAAAAATAATATGGACTTATAAGGCTATGAAGCCAGTGACTAACTCTGCCCATTTAAGGAATGTTGTTTGGCTGTTGTTCTTAAAAAGTAGACAGATTGGGTTACAAATAATTTGGAAGGGTTGACTGGGCAACAGTAAGATGTTTAGAAGGCTACAGATTCGTACACCAGTAGACGGCAAAGTCGGGGACTTAAACTTTGCCTTGATCTTAAGGTGAAGTTGACGGGCGTTACAAAAATATTTATTGTAAATGGGGGAGAAGAGCACAACAAAGGTCACTACTATAAAATGGAAAGTAGGAAACATCTACATATCTTTTTATCTACAAATAATTACGTATATTGAAAGCATAACGACTGAAGACTTAGTTCAGTGTTAAATCGCATTATAAATGTCAAACAAAAGTTTTACATCCAGCACACAAGAGTGATGCATTTTCTGATTGGTAAAAATTCTGCACGTCATGGGACACCATCCAGCAGGTGCAACCAACATTTTCTGGAATGGTTCCTCGAACACACATAACTGATACTGGATGTGGCCTGAGAGGTAAGCACCATGACACAGAGCAGCTCTGAAGTACGATGATGCCAGCACAAAGTCCAGTCAACGCAGTCCAGATTCGGCCAGGACAAGCACATTCACCATCCACACATGTAATAATAATAATGATAATCATAATCATAATAATAAATAAATCCAGGCTGATGCCTGCTCACGCGACTCCGGACTATTCTTATCCCAGCAGGCCTGATCACTCTAGAACTTTCTCAACCCTATGGGAAGCATACAGTGCCGCTGCCATTAAATTTATAGGCGCTGATCACTAGCATTCTGACAGTATCTTCCACTGCCTATAGCCAGTTACCCATTTTACAGACGGGTGGACTGGGGAATATATGAAAGAAATGCTTTCCCAAGGCATTTACAATCCGACAGTGACTGGGAATCGAATCTACGTCCTTTGGATCTTGAGTCCAACTCCGTAGCCATTAGGCCACGCTGCTCCATGTGCATATACGAAGAAAAGGTGCCCATTCGTTGTCTGTGACGTCTTGGCATGTAACATGTACACACATATTCATAATCCAGAAGAATAGGAGGGAAAGTTTTTGGAACAATATCATCTGGCGTTTCCGACATTGAAGGAAAACAAAAGGTTTTCCACGTAGCTAAATCAGGCCAAATGAATTATCCACCTTGCAAAAATAGGCCAGCCCCATTCACTTTTTTGTTTACTCCGCTATTAGTTTTTCTTTAACAACGTATGCTTACCATAACTTTTAGCATTACTCACTCAATCACACAATCGAGCCTCACTTTGAGCCATAGGAAACAGAACTATCATCTTCCCTCCCCAGGCCCTCACATCCCCATCCCCAATCTCTTTCCAAAGTAAAGAAGACTTCAGACAGTCTCTACTCTAAGGAAGGAACTAAAGGGGAAAGGGAAAAGGGAAATGGGAAGAGAGAGAGAGATGAGAGGAGCTTAGTAAAGAAATGAGATAGCGGAAGGAAAGAGAGAGAGAGAAGATGGCTACAAAAAAAAAATGTAGATTATGAATCTAATTGTTGTCTACGTCTCCACGACTTGACGAGGATTATTAGCCACGTCTTGCTCTAGGGTAGATTCTGGCATGACGCATTGGTCTTCTATGTTACCATATCTGAAATGAAATCAACATATCAGTGTATCACCATGGCAACACAATAAACAATAAGAGTATTGTATATTAAAAAAACAACCCATCATTATGAAAAAGACATAAAAGGGAATACACAGCCCTTTCGTAGAGTAAATAACCAACCAACTAACTAACTAACTAAATAAATAAATAAATAAATAAAAGTAGAAGTAAAAAAGACTGCAAATAATTATGAAATTAACTCTGGCCATAAATGTGAAAAAAAAAACCCGCGTAATTCGTATGATAGATCAGAATTATGTAGTTTAATGGCATAAACTGCCACAGACTGACGACCTCTAGAGGCCTGGTTTTTCACAAGGCTTAGCATGACGGTTACTGCCGATTCTTGTGTGTATGTGTGTATGTATATGTGTGTGTGTGTATGTGTGTGTGTGTGTGTGTGTGTGTTTGTGTGTTTGTGTATGTGTTTGTGTGTGTGTGTGTGTGTGTGTGTGTGTGTGTGTGTGTGTGCGTATATGTTTTTGTGTGTCTGTGTTTGTGTGTGTGATATGAATTTGATATTCACATTACACTGTTCTTACCTTTCAACTGCCACCCCTTTCGAAGGATCGCTCGCGTCTTTGTGTTGTATATACACAGAATCACGTGACGCCATCGATGGGCACTCTGGGAAGTAGTTGTAGGGCAACAAGTAGAAGGTCAGACCATTGCCCACTGTGGCAGTCACGGGCAAGTCTTCTGTGTGGGGGATGTGGTAGAATCCATTTGTAATCCAAAAGACCAAATCCTGTAAGGAAGGGATAGGAGTCTAGTAATCAGCTGCTAACGGTAGAAGTCTTTGTTGTCTCCAATCCCTCTTCTGAAACTAATGTGTCCCGTGGTCGTATGCATAATCCTTACGTTAGTTAACGCACAGCGGTAACCACGGGAAACTCCCACAACATATTAGTAGTGTTTACTCTGGTTAATGCAGTACGTTCGCTGTTGTACAGATTACGCATGCGGCCATGGATATCTGAAGTATCGGTATGGTATGATATCGTCTGACAACACAATCAATAATTCCCTTTTCCAAAAAGTTTAAAAAAAAAAAATTTCAAAGAGGCTGTTGTAGGAACGTTGATACCTACTTTTTTTTTTTTTGTTTTGACCTCGCAGCTCTGCTTTCCAGTTAAAAAGCTCGCTTATCAATAATTATAATCATTATCCTGTCATTCATGCATTCGTGCCTCCCTCTCAGGCTCCCAGGCCGTAGCAAGTACGATATTTTTTTTTTATTTAGAAAGGTGAATTACGCATATATAGGCCTAAAGAAGACAGCAACTTCTCAACTTGTTTGTTTCAAACGCTGAATCCGACTTTGGTATCTGTTTCCAGTTCCGTGAATACTGAAACATTATAACGTCACGTAATATATTATCGGAACACCTCTCCTCCCCCCCCCCTT
>JAWQUT010000262.1:78013-90771 GCA_033807755.1 Ellobium chinense
CTTTCTAGACTAAATACATGCCAGGCCTCTACTTACCCGTACTAGCAAATCGAGTTTCGATGACCCCATTCTGGTGAAGGATGAAGTCAATAACATAGTCATAGTTTGCTATCGCTGGAGCAGACCTGAAGTATGTAATTCAAAACAAAACAAAAAAATACATGCACATTATGAACTGTTTTAAAGTAGAGTTATAATAATAATCACAAAAATATAAATCATAATAATAGTATTAATAATAATAAAAATAGTAACATACGGCTAAGTATCGCGGCAATACCCTGGTGCGATGCCACTTTACCCTTAACCCGTCAGAAGTAACTTTGGCTACTGTGCCATTTACAGGGTAGTAGTGTTTCTTTCCGTTTCATATTTGCCTTTTAATTTATTTTGTCTTTAAATAATTTTGTTTATTTGTTTCTTCGCTTGTTTACATTTTGTCCGTTCTACTTGTTGTTTTTTTTTTTTGTGAATGCTGTCGAAGGCATATCTGCTGAAACGTCTTTAGTATTGTGTTGTTAATTTGTAAAGCTCTATTCCTGCTTGCTCTTTTACATAACCCAGCAGTCACGACAGCAAAAGTCCAAAGTAAAAAAAAACCAAACAGAATCGCTTGCTGATAACATAACAACAGCTGTGCTATCATCATGAGAGACTTTATGTGTATAATATAAATTTAGATCTAGGTGGAGTCTGAAGAGAAAGTTTTCAGGTGGGTATGGCTTCTACTATTTTCGCATAGCATGTGTTGGGTATACGTAAATGTGTGCGGAGTAATTATTACATCAATATGGCCGCTGGAATGTTTCTGTATTGCATTTTGTAATTTGCTGGAAACGAAACAGGTGTGCCATAATTATGTGGACAATAACGTTTTATCTTATCTTATCTCATATCATCTCATCTTATATTATCATCTTATCTTATCTCGTCTCGTCTGGTCTCGTTTAGTCCCGTCTCGTCTCATCTCGTCCTATTTTATCGTATATTATCTCTTCTCTTCTCTTCTCTTCTCTTCTCTTCTCTTCTCTTCTCTTCTCTTCTCTTCTCTTTTCTCTTCTCTTCTCTTCTCTTCTCTTCTCTCTTCTCTTCTCTTCTCTTCTCTCTTCTCTTCTCTTCTCTTCTCTTCTCTTCTATTCTATTCTCTTCTCTTTTCTCTTCTCTTCTCTTTTCTCTTCTCTTCTCCTTCTCTTCTCTTCTCTTCTCTTCTCTTCTCTTCTCTTCTCTTCTCTTCTCTTCTCCTCTCATGTGAAATATTGACAGATGAATATCCCTCCTCCAATAGCCTCAGTCTATACCTGAGAGTGATTGCTGAGTCCAGCATGCCACCATAGAAGGCGCCCTCTGATTTAGCCCAGGAGGAATGGCGTCGGAGTGGGGAGCCATTGTTGTTTTCGAAAAGACAAAACGTTGCGTCGTACACTTCTGGCTCTTCTTGACTTCTCCCCACGAATGTCTGAATTGGTGAACAGAATAACAGGCCTAATACAGATAAGGGTAGTTTTATCCGTTCATAAATGAAACCGAGAAAGTGAAAATTTGTAGCATGAAAGAAGTAAATTATCCCTTAGCTTCTTCTCGTGACCACGAAGGATGAGGAGAAATCGAAACCGTCCATTTTCTTCGATTTCAGAGAATTTCAGAGAAGTGTATATGATGATATCGATATCACTTATAATGGTGATATGATGATGATGATGACGATGATGATGAAGAAGATGATGATGATGATGATGACGATGATGGCCCGAAAATTCATAAAATACGCTCTTCTTTTTTTGTCTATAATCCTTAATTATTCTTAATCGTATTATTTATTTTTAAAAAGATATATATATGCAATGCATGTAATAATGTTTTTTTCTAAATCAATGGTGGTAATATCGATGATGACGGTGGTGGTGGTGATGGCGCTGAGGTGGGAGAGTCCCGGAATATTGCCCTTGCTTCCATAAAATTTTATTAGAATACACTGTCTATAGTTAAGTTTATTTCAAACGAGTGTTATTATTCTCCTGTTGGCACAAACTGCGTTTTGAGCTGTCTACAACATATGTAAACTGTGTGTTTAAGATATCAAACAGACCTGATTAATTAGGACAGCGGTTTCCGGACAGTCTGCTCCAGGGACGAGTGTCTTGGCCCACCAGCCTATGAGTGAACCACTGTCCACGTAGTTTGTTGTTTGCTGTATGGAGAACAAGAAAAAAACTACAGGTAGTTATAGATCTATAATGAGCTGCAGTCCTCAAACATCACCATCTCAATAGTTCAATAGTTTATTTCATAAATAAACATCACGATCTCAATGGAGGTTCAACAAGATAGTATCAATGGCACAGCAAATAATCTAAGCCAGATTTATTACGTTAAGGCTGTCCTTGTATCAAAATCTATATCCAAATATTTACAAGTTCCAATTTGTGACATCGAAAGCGCCACGAAGAAGTAACAGAATACAGTAAAACATTCACAAAAGATGCATTGTTATATATTACTGTACTTTTTTTGTTGTTGGTGAGCGATTGGATTTACAGTCTGGACGTAAGCAAAAGATGAGGAATTTGAGGAACTGGTTGAATAGATCTAGATGGAGTGAGGAGCGAACAGTTCTTTGTTATCAGGGTGGGTTATTCTTTATTCATTTGAAACAACAGTGCTGCTGTCATGATGACCTGTTTTTAAACCGTCTTTTAACCTGTGTTAAAACGCGTCATCCACAGCTGGTATCTAGAAAAACCTAGACTTGCTGATATCTACAAATCCATGGTTCTTCATGCGTTACGTGCTAGGCTTAACCCCTATGAAGTTAGTTTATCCTAAGTACTATCGACGGGTGATACATAATATGATAGTTCGACTGTCACTTCTGCCCACCCCGAAAAACGATCAGGCTGGTCTAGCTCGCATGGTACCAAAGCGACCAGGCGACATTAGATCCAGCAAGGTAATATCAAAATGTAATCAGACGTCACCATTGACCTTTCTCCTTATGCTGAAGGCGTGGCTAAACGAGAATGGAAAAAAAAAATCGGTGTCTTGGGAAAAAAATGTATTGCTGCTTGTGCAGACAGTCTGAGGAAGAGTTGTGTATTCGAATTATGAAGTAAACCACACAAGCTACTACCAACCGACAAGGGTCCGTATCCTGAGTAGAACACGCCTATCTCCATCAGCGAGATTTCATAAGCGATTCGCTCCCCTTTGTATCTGACGTCAAAGATGGCCGGTCCGTGCAGAGATGACATCCGGAAGTTGAATGACCAGCCCATGTATTCTACCTGCGATAATGAGTAAATAACTGAATGATGATTCATGATCATAATGAACACTGAAATGTCCGTAGATATCCATCCATCCATCCATCCATCCACCCACCCATCCACCCATCCATCCATCCATCCATCCATCCATCCATCCATCCATCCATCCATCAATCAATCAATCAATCAATCAATCAATCAATCAATCAATCAATCAATCAATCAAACCATATGGTATATTGGTCAGATTGATCAGTAAACCACCTAAGCAGTTTAAACCTATAAAACCGCCCGACCTATACAAGTGTTCCTCCCCCACAATCTATCTGGAAAAAGTACGCATTCTGGCTATTCATTTTAATCTTATCTCCCCTTCCCCACCCATATTCACCATAATGCTGTGTCTCCACACTCCATAAACTCTTTCCTCTCTGTTAAGCCATTCTTTTCCTTTCTTACTTCCTTCCCTTTGCTTTTTCCTCTTTGTGTGTGTGCCTTCCTCCTTCCCTCCCCACCTCTCACCCTCTCCCCTCTTCACTCTTTCCCAATCTATCTCGTCTGTTTCTCTTTCCCTCTCTTCCTTGCTCTCTCCCTCTGTGGGCGGTCCTTAGCAAAGGAGATATAAGAGATACTTTTATAGTTAGTGCGCGCAAGTCAAAGTGGGGAATGGTGCACGTTTACTAGAGAAGCGTGACATCTTTGGATCACCGGAAGAGAAACCTTGGCAACATGGCGGCAATCATAGATAGCTTCAAATTTGTTAGAAGAACTTTTTTCATCAGCGGCCTTATGTCGGAGAAGAATGTGGCATAAATCTACTGTGGTCTCATGAATGAGGCAAAGATAATATGTAGCAAATACCATTCTTAAATCGGTGCGTTGTTTTCTGTCTCTTCCACATTAGTCATAGCCATCTTGGTTTGCCTAGAGACTGATACTTCATTTGCTAAGGAAGGCTATGGCTTGTCCTTTCGTCAAATTACAGGGACCAGACAAACGTGGTCCAGTATTGTTTATCTCCCCTCCACCCCCAGCCCTCNAACCGTCTCCCATCTGGCTCCACCAGTCTGGGTGGTCTCTGTGGCTTGGCTGGCATAGGATCCCCTCGGCGATGGAGGGTGGAGTACAGGTTTTCGTTATTAACTGGTTTGGTGGAGGTAGCCTTGGGAATACTGGTTGAGAGGGAAAGTGGATGCAAGGGGTGGAAGCGGATTAGGATTAGATTGAATAGGTACAATAGTATGACAAGATACTAAGAACAACTTTTAAACCTTGAACATCGTGTATTAAAGCACCCCCCCCCCACCTTTTCNCCCCCCCCCACCTTTTCCTCATAATCCTTGCAAAGCACTGGGTGGCTCCTGACTCCTAACAATGTATCTCACTGGCTTACACTTCCACAGACGCGTCAAGAATTTAAAAAAAAAGTTTGATTCCCTTGTTTTTAACCAGACATTATCACTGTGCTACAAAAATGACCTACGTCATTTTTTTTTCATATTTCGAGGGGTGCCTGTGCAGAGGCTGTATCTCCCTTATATATTTCATATAACGATACAGTGTTTGCGCAGGCACCCCTCGATTTCCGAGAAAAGGCAGGGGAAATAATTTATGGCCAAAACAAAACAAATTAGGCCTAATATTGGTATGTTTCTTTTGGCAAGAAAATATTGATGCATTTTAATTGTCTTAACAGATCAAGTTGGACCTTGCGTTCATAAACAACATATTAGCCCTATTGAAAAGATGGTTTAAATAAGACATCTTTTTTTTGTTTTTTTGCATTACAGTGACTATGTGATTTTCGAGCACTTGGTAAGTTTTTTGACCTTCTTCCGAAGGCCGCTATCACAGTGCAGCTAATTTCTATCCCTCTCCTTTGCCTATAAAATCGACTGTTTTCTTCTTCTTCTTCTTCTTCTTCTTCTTCTCCTTCTTCTTCAGTATTCACTGGTCAAGCTTGCAGACCGCTATGGGCCATGAACTGGGTGGTCAGCTGCAGGTCTGTGCAGTTCCCCTATAGCTTTGTTTCATAGTCAGTTGGCAATGGCCAAAACCATTCTTAATTCTGATTTCATACCAGGTTTATTTTTGTATGGGCCCTCCGGCCACTAACATAATTACGCACCAGTAACAAAGACAGAAAAACAACATCCAGACAGACAGACAAACAAACAAACAAACAGACAGACAGACCGAGAAATGAATCAACTGCGCCACCTACCTGTTGTTATTATATCCCTCAATCAGATCATCCATGGTCATGTACAGTCGTCCACCATACCACAGTCTATCCACACTCCATTTCTCGGGGTCTGAGCCGTCTAGATTGCACAGAACGCCAAAGTCCACGGGCTGAACCATGTAGTAAGGGAGATTGTAGGACGCCCACATCCATTGGCGCCTGGTGGCGTAAGGTGTACAGTTCAAGACAATTATTCAAACAATATCGAATGTGGGAGTAAAGGTTACGCTACCAGGGTGTTTTTCTTGATCATCATCATTATTATCATAATCGGCTTTCAGTTTCATCATCGTTTTCAAAAATACAGAAACTCTCAAAACTGTGGCATGAAAAATTTAATAAAAGTTCCAAATATTCAGATGTGTGTCCGTCATCGGGGAACAAAAAAATAATGAGTATAGAATGATCACACGAACACACACCCCACACACATGGCATAACACATGATTTCATCATCATCATCATCATCATCATCATCATCATTTTCAAAAAGATAGAGACTCTTTTATTGTAACGTAAGCATTTTAAAATAAAATCATTAGTATGCGTTATGCTATCACAATGTTGTTCTTAATAATGACAACAATGATAATCATCATCATCGTCATCATCATCATCATCATCATCGTCATCATCATCATTATGAAGTGCATTATTTTATTATATAATGCTTCACAGGACGGTTCAAAGCACTTTACAACCACATGCACACATACTCAAACACAAATGTACACCTCCACCAACACACAAGCTTACACAAACAGCACATACACACAAACACATACACATTTATATTCACTGTCACATACACACACAGCACCAGTATTTGTGTGCACTTAAAACGGAGCAGTCACAAGGTCGGGGAGGGGGAAGGGGCAGGGCCGTCTTAAGTATTTCGGGGGCCCTGGGCACTCAGGCCCCACGGGGCCCCTTACCTTCTTGATACAAAGTAAAAGGTTAAGTCTCTCTCTCTCTCTCTCTCTCTTTCTCTCTCTCTCTCTCTTCCTCAACATAATGTTCTAATGCAAATTTTTCCCTCTCTCTTTCTCTCTCTCTCTCTCTAGGGGGCCTCTCAAGGCCCGGGGGCTCATAGAGCCGGGGCCCCCCAGAGCCCGGGGCCCTGGGCTACTGCCCATAGTGCCCTGCGGGTAAGACGGCCCTGGGAAGGGGGCATGAGTTCCAGCCTCTGGTACAAAGAAGTCTCCATTGATTGTGATAGGATATATATAAATCTATATGCCGAACTGCAAATCCCACATCAAAATTTGATTTGTAAGAATACAATCCACGAGTACATCAGAAAGAAAATTAGTATCCAGTATTATAAATGGGCATGAGGGTAGGCTNTCCACCTCACCCCCTGTTCCGGCGGAACGATAATGTAGTTCCCAACAATGAATACTTCCGCGTACCAAAATTTTGACAAGATCCGTCGGCGAAATTTTGTTTCGTTTCCGGGCAGTGATTACCAATAGTTGTAGAAGGACCGGAATGTGTTGTAAACTATATTTTTCTTAATTCAGCAGTTCCAAGATGCAAAAATCGAAGGCTGTCATGATGACAAATGTATCTTTTTGTACCCTCACGCCAAATTGGAAGTCGATAGCCGTGATAGTTTGTTCGAAAAAGTCACATATAATATGTGTTCCAAGTTCCCAAACGTATAAAAGATATATACGTTTATCTTTACCGTTTTTTTTTCTGATACAACTTCTTTTATTACCGCTATTACTACTACTTCTATCTAGTCTCTACTGCTATTAATACTACTATATCAATAACAAGCATTACTTTTACTACAACTAATAACCACTACTACTACTTCTTCTACGACTAATACCACTACCACTGCTACAACTACAAGTACTACTACCACTACCATTTCTATTGCTCCTGCTACTCTACATTACATTACACTATATTACTACACTACACTTCCACCCATACCAGCAAGGCTGGTACTACATTTTCTACTACCAGCAATAGCTGCTCATCCATTCATTTCAATTTACCACCACTAGAACATCAAAAATTACTAGAACTACTGCTGTAGGAAAAAAGAGATGGACAGAAAATGCGTGTTATGTTTTAGTTCATCACAGTTAAGAAATTAATGCCCAAACCTATTTCGTCCTCTAGACTAGCCCACTTACAGTAATGTAGTCACACTTACTGTACCTTCCTGTCCACGTCCTTTAGCACAGTGTTTAATACCGTACCAAATTCCAAGGCAGACATGGGTCTAAAGGGAGAAAAGTAAACATGTTCATTTCTCACTTCGATGATAGGTTATCAGAAATTTAGATATGATATAGATCATATCTGACATATCAAATCCACGGTTTTTGATGTGTGTGTGTGTGTGTGTGTGTGTGTGTGTGTGTGTGTGTGTGTGTGTGTGTGGTGTGTGTGTGTGTGTGTGTGTGTGTGTGTGTTGTTTTGTTGTCATCATCATTGTTATCCTCAAGCTGTGCGCGTCAAGAATAGACAGCATAAGTTCTGGATTCGTACGGACCATTATAGCTGAAACAGACATAGAGGATCTGTAATGAGTGTTCGTTTGATATCAGATTTATGAAATGAGTTATACAGAGGCTTGCGAATACGATAAATGTATAACGAATTTCATAAATCTGAAATCACACAAACACGAGTTTCAAATCCTGTTTATAATACAAACTCTGTAATAAAAGAAATGAATTTTTGCTCGTCAAAAAGATCTTGAAGTAGCCCTCGCCCTGTTTGAGAAACATTCCTTACAACTCTGATCTGAATGAACCACACAGTTACGCGACACAAAGTAGATCCAAACAGCTGACAGCCATTGATGAAACTTTAGGCCACAGAAACACTGTAACATTTCAAGTACTTTAAATATTTATGAACTGTGGTTGACGACTGCACATCTAGACGGAGGGAAACCCCACGGCAGTGAAGATAGTTGCAAAACAAATGACGTCACATATTTATGTGCCTAGAAGTTTCCGAGGCTTCCACTGAAATTATTTGTAAACGGTACAAAGATCCAGCCTATGACTTGTGACATAAATTCTTACACACTTTTATGTCACCAGCAATAGGTCTTGTTTATATTACAGTGAATTATATGGGCATGAATGGAAAACAGATAGTCAACACTACGTATGACAAAAGTTTCGGTGCATCTGCGTTTTCCCTTTCTTTAAGAAATAAAGTACCTCCCCCCCCNTTGTTCTTCTTCTCTTTCTTTCTGCCCCGCCCCCAACCCCCTCCACACACACACACACACACACACACTTTTGCTCTCCTTGTCCTCTCCTCCCTCCGCTTCTTTTTTTTTTTTTTNACACACACACACACAAACACACACACACACACACACACACACACATACACACACATACACACACTCGAATCACTGTTAGCACCATCATTATCAACATCATCAGCACATCACCAGCAGCAAATGATCACAGTTCATCATAATTGCCATAGATGCTGCACTTGCGTTCGACCAAAAAAAACCCAACTCATTTACCAACTCCAGCCTTGGCTGAACAGTCTGATAGCTGTGTGATTTCGCAGTTTTACCAATTTTATGGTTAGTAAGTAAGTTAGTTAGTTATATAGTCAATTTCAAAGCTTTTGTTACACCTTATGCCTACACACATTATTTAACAACACAATATTACATGAATACAAAACACTGCAAAGAAGCATATATCGTCATGCACTGTTTCCACTCATTTACCACTTTCTCAAGATGAACAGCCGAGGGCCTCATTAATATGTAGAATAAAACCATTCTATCCTCACTTATGCTAGTTTGATCCTATATCCGCATTATATTCTGTATCTAGCTTAAGACATTAAAAAGACCTTTCTGTCTATTCACCTCAGCGAAAACTCGACCGGGTTGCGTCTGTTGGTGTAATTCATGAGCTCGCATTTCTCCACATTTGGCAATGGTGAGCAGATGTATTCCTCCATAAGAGGGGGTGACAGGTCCCCTCTCTGCATAAGGACACGAGCCTGGCGAGCTGGCTGGGGACCTGAAGAAAGTGAATATGATAATGATCATTATGTCTGGCAATAAAAAATAATTAAGCCTATAATGATTGGCCGCTGATGCTCGAACAGTAAACCGGTTTAATAATGTTTCAGATGCATCTAAATATATGTGCATGCAATCGATTCCGTTTAAACGTAGCATTGTTTAGAGTGGCAATAGTCTGATGTAGAGTAGAGCAGAGCAGAGCAGAGTGGAGTGGAGTGGAGTTGAGTGGAGTGGAGTGGAGGAGTGGAGGAGAGGAGAGGAGAGCAGAGCAGAGTGGAGTGGAGTTGAGTGGAGTGGAGTGGAGGAGTGGAGGAGAGGAGAGCAGAGCAGAGTGGAGTGGAGTGGAGTGGAGTGGAGGAGAGCAGAGCAAAGCAGAGCAGAGCAGAGCAGAGCAGAGCGGAGCTGAGCTGAGCGGAGCGGAGCGGAGTGGAGGAGAGGAGAGGAGAGGAGAGGAGAGAAGAGGAGAGGAGAGCGGTGGAGTGGAGTGGAGTGGAGGAGAGGAGAGGAGAGGAGAGGAGAGCGGAGCGGAGCAGAGCGGAGCAGAGTGGAGTGGAGTGGAGGAGAGGAGAGGAGAGGAGAGCGGAGCGGAGCTGAGTGGAGTGGAGTGGAGTGGAGGAGAAGAGAGGAGAGGAGAGGAGAGGAGAAGAGAGGAGAGGAGAGGAGAGGAGAGCGGAGCGTAGCGGAGTTGAGTGGAGTGGAGTGGAGTGGAGTGGAATGGAGTGGAGTGGAGGAGAGGAGAGCAGAGCAGAGCAGAGCAGAGCAGAGCAGAGCAGAGCGGAGCAGGGTAAGAGTAAAGTAGAGTAGAGTCAGAGTTAAGCGCAAGTGATCTTGTAAGGCCTTTATCAATACTGTTTTTTGTTTGTTTGTTTTGTCATTAAAGCTGTCCTCATCATCAGTGCAAGTATGGACGCAGCATAACTCTGTAACTTACGCTTCTCTCTCATAATTTGATAACTGTTAAGCTGTGAGTTCGCCTCTGGGTCGGGCGGTGTATGCTGTGGTATCTTTGGGGAAGTACATTTTACTGCCATTCCTCACCCCACTCAGGTATAACAAAATGCGTCTCCGGCTTTAGGATTGGGATGGAGGTGTGGGGGAGGGGGGAAGGGAGGAGGGAGGAACAGAAACCAGGGCATAACAATATACCTGAACAGGATAGAATGTAATATGAGTTTCACTTGTCAGTTATTGTAGTTTTTATGTGAATGGTGCGGACTGCATGAAGTGTATGTATTATAAATGAGGTGTAGGTCACTTTGAAAGCTTTTAAAACAATTTCTCTGGGGGGGAATTGAAAGTTCAATATTCCTGTCAGTTTTTGTCTGTTTTTAGCCATCATAATTTTCTATTACAAAAAAATGAACAGGCATCGTCAGCTATATTGTCATCGAAATTAATCCTTTGTCCGCCTCATCATAACTGTCATGAAAACTTAAGTTCCATATTTATAGGTAAAGAAATCAGTAATTGGGTAAAACAGAATGAATCTTTATTGACATCATTGATTGTAAGAAAGTTATATCATAAACTGGGACTAACTAACTAACTAACTAACTAACTAACTAACTAACTAACTAACTAACTAACTAATTAACTGACTGACTGACTGACTGACTGACTGACTGACTGACTGACTAACTAACTGACTGACCGACTGACCGACTGACCGACTGACCGATTGACTGACTGACTGACTGACTGACCGACCGACCGACCGACCGACCGACCGACCGACTAACTAACTAACTAACTACCTAACTAACTAACTAACTAACTAACTAACTAACTAACTAACTAACTAACTAACTAACTAGCTTGCAGGCAAAATAAACAAATAAATAAATAAATAAATAAATAAACAGATAAATAAATAAATAATCTAAAGCCTTCCATAATTTCAATGTAATTTGTATGTAATTTGTGCTTATGATTATTAATCCCTGCTGCCCATCACATAGTAAATGAAACGCATTTCACACACATCATATCATTATTTCATCTGTGATCAAAATAACAAGAAAAGATCTCTACTGCTACTTCTACAGTTACTCTAATGGTACCACCGCTGTTACCACTACTTCTCCAATAAATCCAACAGTTGCTACCATTCCTGCTGCTTTTATCACAGCCTTTAATTCTAATTGATTGACAGCTTGTCTACAACTATACCACCTTTTATACTACCATCGTTCAGCAGTCAGTCACAGCCATAAGGACAATGAAAAGATAGTCATCGTCAACAAGAACACAACCACGGCAATATCCAGTCATTCTATCTATTGGTTACAGGCCTATAATTGTACTATCACTTTTGAGTCCTACGGTTACAGGCCTATAATTGTACTTTCACTTTTGAGTCCTACGGTTACAGGCCTATAATTGTACTTTCACTTTTGGGTCCTACAGTTACAGGCCTATACATGTACTATCACTGTTGGGTCCTACGGTTACAGGCCTATAATTGCACGTTCACTTTTTGGTCCTACGGTTACAGGCCTGTAATTGTACTTTCACTTTTGAGTAGTCCTACGGTTACAGGCCTATAATTGTACTTTCACTTTTGGGTCCTACGGTTACAAGCCTTAATTGTACTTTCACTGTTGGGTCCTACTACTTGAGGGTTATTTCGTCGGTTTCTTGACGAACCGCCCTATCGGTGGCCTACGCCCGGAACCTACTTTTGAGCTAGAGCGTTTCAAAGTTTGAGGCAGTCTTTAACCCACCCTAACTCTCTTCAGAGACGCGCTATGATCATGTAATATACATGAATATTTAGCTTATTATCATACCTTGAAGCTGGTATCAATTACGATGAATAGACTATCAGAGTTTTTTTCACAAGTGTTGTTTTTTCCGATAGGACGGTTCGTCAAAAAACAAAACGAACGCCGAGGGCCGATAGGACACCCTGAGCGAGGGATAAGACGGTTCGTCAAAGAGAAAGATGGTTGTTGGGCTATGGATAGGACACTCCCACGGCTGTTGGCCGTTGGTAGAAACGTATTTGGGACACGAATTTGGTTGCTTTGAAATGTTTAATTTATTTTTTAGAAAGAAAACAACAAATTATTCAGCAAGGTAGTTACTTGTGTCATTCCTATTAACTTAGAAACACCCTCTCACTCTCTTTCACTCTCTTTTCCTCTCTTCTCCATCGCTGCAATTAGATGCATAAAACATGTACTTTTTAATAAAGTAATAAACAGCATACACA
>JAWQUT010000262.1:106071-135593 GCA_033807755.1 Ellobium chinense
TCTCTGATTTGTTATCATTTAAAATTATCAAACAATGCGACTTGATCACACGAAATTAGCTAGATGGCACACAGCTTAATGAAAAGCCAAAAAAAAAAGACCCAAAAAACCTTCAACAAAGCACATTCTTTTTAGTTGTTGTTTTAATATGCTAATGTCAAATTTAGGAAAACTCTTAACGTATGCGTTTCAACAATGCGAAAAGCCGAGTATAAACCCGAAGAAACATAATATCATGCCATCGTTTGCCAAACCTCATAAGAATGTTTGCGACCTAATTTCAGAAACTTGGTGCGTCGGATGTTGTGCCCACACCTGCTTTGATGTAGTTGCATTCCCGTGCCTTTCCATCAACTGCTTGGTTAATAAGTGTTCTAAGCGTTTCCGTCTTCTTTTGCAGCTTATATTCACGAAGTCCTTCACAGACTCGCCTGATTTAAAAGAGATAGTATAATCTTCAATCTTTACGCTACTGTGGTTACTTTCAACACGCTTTAACCACATCGCTTTCAAAGACTGCAGCGTTGCTAAATCATCATGAGAGATCCTATCTTCAGCACCACAGATGTTGGAAGAAAAAGAAGGAGAGAAAAAGCAATTCCTCATCGAGGCCTTTATAATAATATAAAAAATAATGTAATAATAATAATAGATTGCACTGCTCAAGGTGGTATGTTGCTTTTAGGGTAAGGTAGAGTTTATGCCACGGGGGNNNNGGGGGGGACCATGTCTGAAGATAGCTATTGTTCAATCACTGAATAATAAGATGCTAAAGCACGAAGGCATGGGGAGTGAGCTTTAGAAGAGGCATCGAATATCTGCAGTCCTCTATAGGTTAGCGCGGTAAACACTCGCAATGCACCACAGCGGAAGTGGAAGCGCAGTATGAAGAAATGGAATTCTATTTCGCATCAGACAAACCGTCTATCGGGGACACTTGATGACATTTGAGAATTTGCGCATTAACGGTAGTAAGAGATCTCGTCGTTAATCCGCAAGTTCTCAAATGTTGTGGACAACATAGTTCTTGGGTTAGATTCATTGTACATGTCTTGCAGCCATGAGCCAGTCTAATAAAGACTAACGTTGCTACGAAAGGAACCGAGATATCAGCTTCTAAAAATGACTGGGGGCTTCTGATGCCGAATGCAGAACTTGTCACAGATATTGATAATACAACCATGCCTATACACAAAAAAATCATTGGTTTAAGAGGCAAATACTTGGTAATTGTAACTACAGTTTAGATTTGCTAAGGCAAATAACATTAGTTTTGTAGTGGAAAATTATTTCTCAGCCACGATTTTTCTCATAATATTTTTGTTTGTCTGTTGCGTGGGGTGACCCCTTGCCACTTCAATGACTATATCCAGAGCCAGAATAATGCTATCTTTTCTTTCACCTAATGACAATACACACATTCAGCAGTCATACCATACCAAGCCACTAGCTCGTTATAGTCAAGAAACGACTTATGCCTCATTTTGACAGGCTATAAAGGTTACACACGCGCGTTACTAGGAAGGGTGATATATTTATCACATCATTATTTTTTTCTCTCCCTCTCAGGGGCCCAGTGACATTATCTGTGACCTGTTATAATGCAATTATAACTTCCCTGGCATGTTTACGTTAAAGCAGCACTGTTTCGGGTCAGAGGTTTGAAAAGATAGGGGCTGCCAATGAGCTATCACTCTTGAAATAGTCTGAGGCCTCAGTTGGCTTTTTATGGGATTGGGTCAAAGGAAAAGACACAGTACAAAACTTTACTTGTCATGGGCTTTTAAAGGTAAAGTACTTTTTTTTTTTTTAGATCAGATGCGTATCTTTATCACTGGTGAATAGGAATAGCCAATGAAAATTAGGACCGGAGTGAAGGCAATCGACAGTATATAGTAATATAATTATAGCAAAAAGTTTTGTTCGTGTGTAACCCATAAGACAATGGCTCCGCCTGAATATGACCTCTTTGAGAACCCATATCTGTATCTGTAACCTGCCCACCGACATGGACCACGTGTGCTCTCACCCGTCCATTTTCACACATAATCATTTAAGACCGTATCTGATCCAGACGTGAACTCAAAGGGAGCAGCGATCCAGACGTTGAGGCGAGCAGCCTCAATCATCATCGTCACGAGCTACTGAACTTGTGAAGGCTTAACTGAATTTCACATCACGATAATCATCTACGAGAACTGTATTAATATGTAATAATAATCATGTTGTAATCGCACACATCTGTGACACATAAGAGCTTGCGCATTAACGATCGGATCTCTTACATTAACTCTGCAAGTTGAACTATAGCTGCACCAATGCACTAATGTAATATTCATGACGCTGAGAGGTTGCAGGAGCCAAATTGTAAAAGCCTCTTTGAGCCTTTTTAAACAAAAAAAATTCCCCTCGAACCACAGGAACCTTCCGAGATGGCCAAGACTAGTCTGCAGGTCTGGTACCACCACTGTGCTCAAATTGCATACTATTTGCAGTGGAGTCCTACATTTAGATTTTCACAATTTTTAGTTACATGAAAAGGGGTTAAACTTTGGCCCTTTCTTTTGCAGATCACAGGCCCGCACAAATTTTAATGAAATCCACTGCAGCCTTTGGAAAACACTGCCTGTGAGAATTATGTTTTAACAAATTCAAAACTAAATTTCACCACCTTTGCGGTGTGGTTTCATGTTATATGATTATTTCTACTCAATTATTTCTGCACCGATTTTATACACTGCTACATGGTCCACTTTTTTTTTTGACCAATTAGACTCCTGCAACTTTAAGAGATCCTATCGTTTATGTACAAGCTCTCAATTGTCTCCTGGGAGAGGACCTTACCCCAAATAAGGAGTGTTGAAATATACAATAATATATATAATATATCTATAGGTATCTATGGGTATATGGAATCGCAGACTTGTTTTTTTCTTCGGCCTTCGATGAAATTGATCATACTAAATAAATACTCATTCTTGCCTGGCTTGCAAAGTTTTGTTGTTCAGCTGCGCTCCATTCGGCCAGATCTCCAGCTTCTAGCTGGAATAGTTTGGATGTGTTCTGGGATCTGTTGTGAGCTCCACAGACACAGGTAGCAGACAATCTGACACCAGTGAAGTGCTTGTGGGCCTCTAGACCTGGAGACAGTGGTCTGTTCTTTTGTTCCTCAGACATGGATGCTGTCAGACTCGCGTTGGTATCCCTCATTCTGTCTTGATCATACCTTTTTAAAGGGCTGCTTTAGATGGGGCTATTCCGTACCAACCGATGACGCCTGAAGTAATATGGGCAATGACCTGCAACCATTTTATTGGCAAGAAGAAACAAATTCGTTAATGACGTTTTTAGATCGTGTGGTGTGTGTGTGTGTGTGTGTGTGTGTGTGTGTGTGTGTGTGTGTGTGTGTGTGTGTGTGTGNCTATATGATATCGCAGACCTTGCTTTTTCTTCTTCAGCGTTCGTTGAAATTGATCATACTAACCACTCAGTCTTGCGTGACTCGGAAGGAGGACAATGTACAGGAGATCTTTGCAAGTTCCATACAGTTTTGTTGTTCAGCTGCGGTCCATTCGGCCAGATTTTCAGCTTGTAGCTGGAATAGGTTGGGTGTGTTCTGGAGTCTGTTGTGAGCTCCGCAGACACAGGTGGCAGACTATCTGACACCAGTGAAGTGCCTGTGGGCCCCTAGACCTGAAGACAGTGGTCTGTTCTTTTATTTCCCAATCATAGATGTTGTCAGACTTGCGCTGGTATCCCTCATTCTGTCTTGATTATACCTTTTTAAAGGGCTGGTTTAGATGGGGCTATTCCATACCAACCTATGACGCCTGAAGTAATATGGGCAATGGCCTGCAACCATTTTATTGGCAAGAAGAAACAAATTCGTCAATGACGTTTTTAGATCGTGTGTGTGTGTGTGTGTGTGTGTGTGTGTTTGTTAGTTTGCGTGTGTGTGTGTGTGTGTGTGTGTGTGTGTGTGTGTGTGTGTGTGTGTGTGTCTGTGAGTATGAGTGTGAGTGTGTATGTTAGCTCAAAATAATATGAGTTTCGGCAATGCCATCTGACCCAGTATAAGTTTTTTCCCGTTTGCAATTAATATTTGGGACACGATATAATAATAGCAGTAGCAACAATTTCTTTTTTTTTTTCTTTGCAAAAGCTAGGAATTTGAAATACTGCAAAGACAGGTTAAATATCACACAGATCTAGACCTAGGTGGATTAAAGCCATAAATGAGTTCAAATTCACTACGAGTTTTTTGCACACCAAACGCATTATGAAAACCAAAATGAAATTAAGAGCTTTGCGCATTTACAATGGGATCTCCTACCATCATAAGAATTACGTTGACTCTGTACGTTGAGTGCTACGAAAGGGTGCACAGAGCACCGATGCAGCAATGGTGGTTTAAAAAAACCCCACCAAATCCCACCATCAATGTGCAAGTTCTCCAATATCGACGTTCAACTGTAAATGCATGTCCAACTAAAATAACATTGGCAGAGCGAACGAATTCATTAAAGTGTGACGTAACTGCTTCAATAGAATATCGGTATTTTCTTGAGTATGATGAAAAAGATATGTGTCAGCTATTTATTCAAAGATCAGTGTGAATGATAAATTACACCTCTATAGATCTTATCGTATGAACATTGATTACGCACAGCTGGTACGGTTTCTTAATGTCATTCCAACTTTCCAGGTCTCTGCCTCCTGTGGTTTTATTTTCTCCTTTCATTAGGTATATAAGTAAACCGTGATATTCTATCTACACTCTCAAACATATTTCGGCTTTTTCCCCAGTGAATGTTAAAAGTACATGTACATGTACATGTACTTTTAATAGGAAGAAAAGAAATTAAAAAGGGGGAAGATGGTTTGAAGGGGGGAGAGGGGTGGGGAGTTTCCACAAATCTCTTGCAGAGACAGACACCTATCCTTCTAACTTGGTCTCCAATTTTGTATTAGGCTGGTTTTAGCCGTTTATTAATATACACCTCTTTACATACTATTACTTTGTGTTTATATTTGAGTGGCTCAAATTGTACCTGAAACTTTAGAATTGGGTGTTTCATCCAAATCACAGGTCTTTTTACTTCTAAACTCCGTTTTGCCTGCCAGTTTAGGAATATGAAAGAAAATAGGATTAACAAACGAAAACTAGAAAAAAGACAGAAAATGGATTGAAGGATGAGGAATACGAAAATGACAAAACGAAGGGATAAAGAAAGAGGCCTGTATGGCAAAGGACATAAAGACTAAGTAATTTTCACATCAAATATGAAATTTACTTTCTATAGACTATAAAACACATGCCAGATACATACTATCCATTGTAAATATTTTATTTTAATTTGAATTGACACTGTATACAAACAATATAAAGTGAAAATCAGTGCTCCAAAGAATTTCTTATGGCAGTGACCTCCTTTTTAGGCAACCACTTTAGAGGGCAGAATCAGCAGCAACGACAACATAGATAACACTGGTGAAAATATAGTTTGCAACCTTAGAAACAAATCAAGCAAGTTGCGTTTGTTTGGTTGCTTCAGTTTGACAAGATGGGAAGTCATACCCCTTCCTTAGCAAAGAAAGTAGCAGCTCTAGGCAAGTCAAGATGGCAACGACTACCGCGGAAGAGACAGGAAACAGTGCACTGACTTGCAAGTGGTGGCTGCTATACACATATTATCTTTGTCTCATTCATTAGCGTACAGACCACATTTGATTCTTGCCACATCCCTCTCCGACACAAGACGTTGGTAAGATTTTCCACTAACAAGTTTAAAAACATAAATGGTTGCAGCCATGTTGTCAAAATTTTCTTCCGGTTTTGTACACAAGATGACACTTTTCTAACAAACCTCTAGGAGATGTTCACCCTTCCTCACTGCGACTGATGCGCACCAATCAAAAGCATATCCTTTACTAAGGACTGCCCACAAAATACAAGGCCGAGGTGTGGCTTCCCATCTTGTCACATCTCCGGGACCAAACAAATCCCAGCCCATATTTAAAGTTCGTCTGTGTACGTGACGATGAATCGATGCCGATGACAGTGGTGATGATGTTATGCTTTCGGGCGGTAGCCGTCATAATGGTGGTGGTAATGATGATAATGACGATGAGGAAGCGGTTGTTGAAAATGCAGATCTTATTGCTTTGCTGCCGTATGTGTTGCAATGATTTTATGAGAATGATGATGATGATGCTGGTATCAATATGAGGCTGTTACAGTACTGAGCACATTGCCATCATTCGTTATTAATATTTTATCTTGGCTGTGTTTTAAACTGCCCCTTAAAGCAATTGGTCTCTTAACAGGCAATGCCATCAGATTGTATTTCGTGCTATGCATGATTTTCAAGAATGATTAAGTGGTTAAGACTGGAAGGATAAATCTTGATTACAACAAAATACCTTGCCTATGCTACACACAAACAAAACTAGAAATACAGTTTGCCTTTACTACACTACCACAATCTAATCTAAATAGTCAACGAAACAAAACTTAGTGATAATAGACTATTATAATATTGTACAGAGGCAACCATTCGAATTCAGGTTAAATGGAACTTTCACACAAGCGATTTCCATGTTAATTTATAGATTGATAGGAAACTCTCTCACTCGGAGAGGAGGCAATAGAAGATATTCAGGGGAAGACCCTCGTCCAACAATAGCATGAAAATAGATCACTTTTCTTAGTTATGATTACACATAATCTATTTTTATAACCCGATCTAAGACTTACGTTGTATTTCACCTCTATTTCTCTCTCTCTCTCTCTCCCCCCCCCCCCCNTTTTTCCCCCCCAATCCCCAGCTTTCTTTAACAAGTGTTAGAGCCCATGTTTCAAAAATACAAAAGAATCAAACACATCTAACCGCAACTTTTCGAGAGCTAAAAAAGTCATATACATGATATTGTTAATATCAATACATTTTGTGGCAAAAATACATCACTTTGTTATTTGAGATTCACTATTCAGGGAATTAGGGCGAAAGAGTCTTAGATCGGGAAGATTAATTCATTCCTTCTCACATACATTCATGTATGCATGCACTGGCGCACGCACGCGTACACACACTCACACACACACACACACACACACACACACACACACACACACACACACACACACGTGTTAAAATAATCGCCATCCGTACTGCCGATATACATAACATTTCTTTCACAACTCAGGGCCACTGATAGGAAAAAACTCTTTTGTTTAGAGGTAGTTGTACTGTGTGTTTCAAAAAGTTAAAGAATGAGTTCTTCTGTATCTAACAGTCTAACTCTCCACAACTTGGTTAGGATTATTGGCCACATCTTGTTCCAAGCTTGATTCTGGTACGAGGCACTGGTCTTCCATGTTCCCATATCTGTAATAAAGTTAGTATAGACTAGTCAGTAGGTCATTGTAAAAGCACGACCAATTAAAAATAAACATCAGATTGAACAGTACACTTCATGAACTAACGGCAGAACCCAATTTAGTAGAAGTTTGGCCGCTTCAAATGAGTCAGTCCAAGAAGACAGTTGAGAGTCTGTTCATTAAAGGTACGATCTCTTACCATCGTAAGAGCTACAATAATGCATCCGTGCTGCATGAACCCTCAGTAGCAGTAAGGCTGTGTCATTACTCGTGCATCATGACGTCATTAAGCTGGAACAGCTAAGAGACGATTGGTGCAGACGCATGAGTTTACTGTTTGAACCAATCGTTAGTTAGCCCATCTCACATTTTGACGTCATGCAGCATGAGTAATGGCGGTGCTCGACATTTCTGCGTATTTTCTCAGAAACCTTTACTGTCAGTCGTGGTTTAAATTGTATGAAAACATGACATGGACTTCTTAGGCTGCGAAACAAATAACTACCCTTGTCGCTTTAAAAAGTTAATGTTTTACGTCATTGTTACTTTCAGAGCACAAGGCTACCTCATGCAGGTAAATTGTTTTTCAGTGTGGCATTTAGAGTAAACAGTTCCTACCTTTCACCCATCACCTCTTTTAAAGGATCGTTTGCATTTTTGTGCTGTAAACATTCAATTCGTGAAACAGCCCACTTCATGAACAGGGCTAGAAGATCGCTCAGTTCATAAAATGGCTTCTTACCACTGCTCAGGTGATGAATTGTGTCACATATTTTAACCATTGGAGTGACCTATGGGGAGGAAGCCGGAGAGGAGGAATCGCAGACAATGAAGAGACTCCTTGACACGGGCTACAGGCGTGGCCAGGGGCGCACGTCACACCTGGGCTGGGAACCAGATATCTACTGGCACCATAAGTATTCACACCTTACGATGGCTGTTGGAAAGGGGGACAGAGTGTTTATGGGAATGCCCCGAACATGACGATGTCAGTCTTGGGACAAATTATTGACAAGGTATTGACAAGGTATTGACATATTTTAACCAGTTTATGATATGTGCACCGGAAGCTCTTATCGGTTACTGGTATGATCCGTTTTCATGAAAATAATAGGTCTTTTAGTACGTAATTTGCAGTACATGGTTCTTACCTTTCAACTGTCACTCCCTTTGAAGGATCGTTGGCATCTTTGTGTTGTATGTACACAGAATCCCGTGACGACATGGATGGGCATTCTGGGAAATAGTTGTAGGGCAACAAGTAGAAGACCAGACCGTTGCCCACAGTGGGTGTCACGGGCAAGTCTTCCGTGTGGGGGATGTGGTAGAATCCATTTGTGATCCAGAACACTAGATCCTGCAAGGAAGACATTGAGTCCATAACATCATCAACTGCCAACAAACGAGCTTAAGTAAATAATGGCTTTTGTACCATTTAAGATATTGTCATACAACAGGGACATCTGATAATGATATCTGAGAGAAACCCGGGAGATAACCAACATAATTATGTACCGTCTTTCGTAATACCGCGCTTCGCAATGCATGTGCAATTTAATGGAATATCTTGTAATGTGTACTCAATAACGCTTGGAAAAAAAAAAGATTACTTAATAATGAGGTTTACTTTAATTTCGAAATCTACATGTTTAATGAAATGAGATACTAATGATAAACTCATGCTTGCATAGTGTTAACAATAACAAGTTATTTTTTATTAAATGAGTACTCAGTATCGAGGTTCGACTGTTTTTCGTTTTTCTTCAGATTATTTTGAGTCCTTAAGCTTTCTATCATTCTCCGTGGGTGATGCACTTTTTACGCACAACTGATGACGAATGGAAGAATGCATGAAAGTGATAAAATAAAATAACTGAGAACTTAAGCTATAACGTTGGGATCTCCTATCGTCGTAAGAATTTATGTCAATGTATCGGTATTGATTGCACCCTTAGTAACATTCAACATGCAGAGTTTATGTAATTCTTACGATGGTAAGAAATGCCATCGTTAAGGTGCAAGTTCTGAAATGCAGTAGTTTCCTTGCCTTCCCCCTACTATAGCGAAGATTACAAATGTACATACGGACGCAGCTGTTAACTATAGGTCTTACGTTCGATCCAGTCTCGCGTACCGTAACGGACGCAATGTTGCGTGTCATCGATTGTGGATACATGTTTTCTTTGATATTCTAATGCCTGTCATATATAAATCTCCTCTTGTTCCCATTTCAGAGTTTTGGCAGGTTTATATCTTTTGATTTTACAAACATGAAAAAAGAGTTTGGAGGAATGAGGAGGAGGGAAAGTGGAGGGCTGATGGGAGAGATCGAAAGTTAGATTTCTTGTTTACCGACCTGTTTTTGCGAGATTAATGATTGCGTGATCCATAGTGCATTGGACAAGTATCCACAAGCTGTTGTAGTGGGCGGTGACAAATCTCCATTAAAGTACACACACACACACCCACACATCTACACCCACCCACNACACACACACACACACACACACACACACACACACACACACACACACACACACACACACAAATACTGTGATTGTGATTTCAAGTAACATAACGCACAGCATTCCCAATCCCCATTACTCCAAAAAGAAAAAAAAACCAAGAAAAACAGGTTTTATCCCTGTTTTCCTTGTTTTGACATCCGGTAGCTATTTTCTATAAGAGGGATTACAATAGCCTACACCCAAAGTAATTATTATAGATTACGATTTTGCAGTCCGGGGTTTGTTTGTTTGTTTGTTTCTTCTTTCCTTTCTTTCCATTTGAGTTTTAAAAAGACCGGGGCAGAATTTTGCTTCACAACCCACATTATTTATTACAAAACTTGAACTGTTTACATTATCCTTATGCCTGATCATTTATGAGAAAACATCGCTGCAATGTCGAGATTTCGAATGTCTGTGCGTCGCCATGACTCGTGCTGCGTGATGTCAGAAGGGAGATAAGCTAGCTGACAATTGTGCAGACGCATGCGCAGTCTGAATGGACCAAGCGTCTGCAAGCTTATCTCGCTTTTTGACGTAACGCAGAGGAGTAATTACAGTACAAGATGGGTGAAAATCCCGAAATTCCTGCGCCTTTTAAAAAAAAAATTGTTCTCAGAAACTGTACAGCGAAATGACAAGCAGTTTTAATTTTATGTTCAAGTTTGTTTCGTTAGGCGTAAGCCAACCATATACAATATAATGTTACATCAATTCAAAAGAATATTATTAATGAAAATGAAAAAAAAATGCATAACTGTCACTTATTTAGTAACCGACATCTTTGTTTCTTTCTCTCTCTCTCTCTCTCTCTCTCTCTCTCTCTCTCTCTCTCTCTCACTCTCTCACTAACTTACTCTCTCCCAATGTCCTAGTGTGGACTTATTAGGCTGTGAAGCGAATAACTATCACTGTACCTTTAATGTTGTACGAACGAAATTCTCGCAAATAAATGTAGCATCGTTCAACGTGCTTGTGAGCGTATAGATGAGTGTGGGTGTTGGGAAACGTTAGTGTGTGCGTACATGTGTATGCACAGAATCTGGCATTACCAGCATTTGAAAGTAAAAAAAAAAGAAACTTAGGGAAATCAGTTAACAATGCCATACAATGGTAGACATTTCATTCACAATGTAAACACATGGTACTGTATGTATCATACATGTATGTACATAATATTACAAATGACCACACATACTAATTAATATCAAGGTATTGGTGGTCACTCGCAGTGCAGCGCCCTTGTCCCTAAAGCCAGACACTCATTTACATCTCAGTCAAGTGGGGAAAGGGGAGAAGTGTCTTTCAGAAGGATACCACATCACAAACCGCCCAGTTTCACATACAGAACACACGAGTTATCACAGTTCAGTTTCTTAATACGTTTCACATACCGCATGTGTGTGTGTGTGTGTGTGTGTGTGTGTGTGTGTGTGTGTGTGTGTGTGTGTGTGTGTGTGTGTGTGTGTGTGAGTTCATTGGCTAAACTTCCTGTAAAGGATCAATAAGGAGTTTCGTGTCTTGTCTTATCTTGTCTTATCTTATCATATCTTATCTTATCTTATCGTATCTTATCTTATCTTATCTTATCAAGGCCTGCGACCGTCCCCTTACCTCATCCACAATATTCTCGTCGTCCTCATAGAAGGAAGTGAAGTTGATTGTGGGTCTGAGACTGTCGTACATGGCATAGTTGGAGCCAGTCAGAAACTCACTCTCCTTGTGCTTGGTGACCACCATCTGATGGCGGGCCCATTCTACGCTCCTGGCGTTGATCTTATCGACCGGGAGCAGGAACTTAGACATACCGTTCATCTGAATTCTGTGGGAGGAATATATTTGTAGATGATGTTGTTGTTGTTGTCAATGCTGTTGCTGCTGTTAATGATGTTGTTGTTGCTCTTGATCTTGTTCTTTTTCCTTGATCCTGATTTTTTTTGTTTTGTTTTTGGTGTTGCTGTTGTTGTTGTCAGTGCTGTTATTGTTTGTTGTTTTTGCTGTTTTTGACGATGATGATGTGTGATGATGATGATGACAGTGCGATGACGATAGCGATGATGATGCCTTAAATGTCGTTCGAGTATATGAGGTTCGAACTGTACTGTACTTTTCAGCACTGTTGAAAAATGTAGAGTTGAGTAGCTACTCAGATGATGAACATAATAGATAACTCTACTGACAAATCAGTTGAGAACTTGCGCAGTAACAATGGGATCTCATACCATCATAAGATTACCTTAACTCTGCATGTTAAATGCCCGTGAGGGTGCATTCAGCACCGATACGCTAATGTAATTCTTACGATGGTAAGAGATCCCGTCGTTACTTTTTCGTTAGTGCGCAAGTATTCAAATACATGTACTTCTCCTTGGCATCTCTCCATGAAAAAAAATGGAGAAAGAGCTTTTACGCCCACAGGACCATTTGTTTGGAATAAACTGTCTAAAAATGATCCTAAAGAAAAAGAATCTAAGTACTTTTAAGAAACTTCTCAAAATGCATTTGCTCAAACAAAATTTCGATTGACAGTCTGCGAAACCAAATCTTTTTTTCTCATACAACTGTATTGTAGTATATATGTGCAAAGTATGATATACTTGGGTGTGTGAGCTGAATGTTATAATTATAATAATAATTTATTTCTCTATGTAAAGCGCTCAGAGCCTGTATGTACAGGGATGGGTGCTATATAAATGCTATGTATTATAATTATTATTATTAGTATTAGTATTATTATTATTATAAGGAAGTACCTACCTGTAAGCTTTCATCTCATCGAGCCTGGTCTTACTGGCGTTATTGTAGACCACGTGATACTTTGGGGTATTGAAGTTGAAGTCATAAACTGCTTCCATTTCCGTTGTCTTCAATGTAGGTGTGAATCGTGATTGGTAGTATGTCGTTTCAGGCTTCTGTAAATGTCATTTTTTAAAAAGAATTCATCATCATAATCATAGAAGCAACAAGAATAGCCAGACAGCCCATCTTGCTTAATGAAAACTTCAGCCTACCTGCAATAGTGGCTAGAACTGAGAATATGAAATATATATCTCTATATTGATCTACGTGTCACTGGATAATCCCGGCTCTTTCAAATAGCAAGCGTATTCATGCGAAAAAAAAATTGTCATTAGGCCGAATGAACTGTGGTGCAGCATTAAGGACACTGACAATATCCATTTCACAGTCTTTCTAGCAGAAGTTTTCACGACAACATCTATACTTTACTACCAAGTTTCAAACCCCATATTCTAAATAATACGACATTTTTATTTATGCTTTGAAGTAAGCATAGTAAATGTTTAGCCGAAATTTAGAGTTCCATCCTTACATTTCAACTTGATAATTAAATTGTTTCGTTCTATTGTTTGAATCGCCAAATTTATGTTGCCTGATTAATCACACATTGCCACATTGGACATTCGTCTTCAATTTGTTTGCATTTTGAGGGTCGATCGAAACTTCATTAACTGTGTCTATCTATCATAATATTATTATATCAAACGTTTATATATCAGTAGCTGAATAACTAAAATGCCGCATAAGTCTTCATAGACAAGTAGGAACTATATATCACATTTTTTAACTAACAGGATGCGATATTCATCAGCTGCCTCATTTGGTAAAATTGCTCCACCATAACAATCCCATTCGAAAAATGGGAACTGTTGCTCGTAAACAAACATACACGGACACACACACACACACACACACACACACACACACACACACACACACACACACACACACACACACACACACACACGCACACACACACACACACATTGCAAGACACTTGTGCCTTCACCCACCGCAGTCACATTGACGGCTTCGCTGCTGATGTCCAAAGTCTGATATCTATTGGACGTCCCACCAATGTCAAGGTCGACTTTGAAGTGGCTCATGTGGAAGTGCATGTTACCTATCAGATTGTCATGGATCTGAAATCCATATGGTCTCTCTTCGTCTCTCCAGACATTGGTCTGAATGTAGCCTGAAGATGCGATAAAAGTAGGAGTAGTCTTAGTNCTGCTGATGTCCAAAGTTTGATATCTGTTGGACGTCCCACCTATGTCAAGGTCGACTTTGAAGTGGCTCATGTGGAAGTGCATGTTACCTATCAGATTGTCATGGATCTGAAATCCATATGGTCTCTCTTCGTCTCTCCAGACATTGGTCTGAATGTAGCCTGAAGATGCGATAAAAGCAGGAGTAGTCTTAGTTTATGGCAAGAGAGAGAGAATAGAAGTGGTGATAATGGTGGAGGTGGTAGTGGTGGTTGTGGTTGTGGTGGTATCTGTTTCGGGGGCGTTGGTAGTAGTCAAAGAAAGAGGAAGGGATCGTACAACGCTTTAATTGTAATAGTATTAGTAAGTGTAGAAGTATAGTAGTAGTAGTATGAGTAGTAGTAGTAGCTATTGTTGATGTGTTTTGTTGTCGTTGTTGCTGCTGTTGTAGAAATAGTAGGAGTAGTAGTAATTGTTGTAGCTATAGTAGTAGAAATTATTTTAACTGTAGTTATAGTAATTGTAGTAACTGTAGCAGTCGTTGTCGTAGTCGTCGTAGTAGTAGTAGAAGTAGCAGTAGTAGTAGTAGTGGTAGTAGTGGTAGAAGTAGTGGTGATAGTATTAGTAGTAGAAGTAGTAGTGGTAGTAGTAGTAGTAGTAGTAGAAGTAGAAGAAGTAGTAGTAGTAGAAGTAGTAATAGTAGTAGTAGAAGTAGTAGTAGTAGTAGACGTAGTCGTAGTGGTAGTAGTATTATAGTAGTAGTAGTAGTAGTAAAGGTAGTAGTAGTAGAGGTAGTAGTAGTACTGGTAGTACTAGTGGCAGTGATTGTTGTGATGATAGCAGCACCAGCAGCAGAAGTAGTAGTAGTCATTGTTGTTTTAGTCGTAGCGGTAGTAGTACAGAGGAGGATGAATAGTAGTACTTATGATGGTAATGGTAGTGGTGATGGTATTGAATGTAATAACAATGATAGAAGTAGTATCATACTACTATTACTCATATTCACTCATACATACTGTATTATTAAATAATTACTGTAATAACATCTTTAGTAGGAGTAGAAATGTGCAATGGTCTAATATCTTTTCTCATGACAGCAGGACATCGTTTTTCCTCAAAAGTCACTGTTCCGCCCACCGCCCTACTACACCCCTCCCAAACAACCCATTCCCACTGATCGACGACCCCGGTTGTTAGACCTCTACTTACCTGTACTAACAAATCGAGTTTCGATAGCTCCGTTTTGGTGAAGAATGAAATCAATGATGTAGTCATAGTTTGCAATCGCCATGGCAGACCTGCAGGGTTTGATTTTGGAAGGAAGAAAAAAGTTGTGAAATAATATTTTAAAATTCTGATAGTAATAATATTTAATTTTATAAGGCTCGTATCATTCACTTATCCGATTTCAAAGTAACGTTTACCCGGCAGAACAGATACCAAGCGCACAGGCATGAACACACCCAATCACGCACGCACACACGCATACAAGCACGCACGCGCACGGGCGCACACACACACACACACACACACACACACNGAATGTAATAACAATGATAGAAGTAGTATCATACTACTATTACTCATATTCACTCATACATACTGTATTATTAAATAATTACTGTAATAACATCTTTAGTAGGAGTAGAAAATGTGCAATGGTCTAATATCTCTTCTCATGACTGCAGGACATCGTTTTTCCTCAAAAGTCACTGTTCCGTGCACCACCCTACTACGCCCCACCCAAACAACCCATTCCCGCTGATCGACGACCCCGGTTGCCAGACCCCTACTTACCTGTACTAACAAATCGAGTTTCGATAGCTCCGTTCTGGTGAAGAATGAAGTCAACTATGTAGTCATAGTTTGCAATCGCCATGGCAGACCTGCAGGGTTTGATTTTAGAAGGAAGAAAAAAAGTTATGAAATAATATTTAAAAAATCTGATAGTAATAATATTTAATTTTATAAGGCTCATATCATCCACTTATCCGATTTCAAAGTAACGTTTACCCGCCAGATCAGATACCAAGCGCACAGGCATGCACACACCCAATCACGCACGCACACACGCATACAAGCACGCACGCGCACGGGCGCGCGCACACACACACACACACGCACACTCACACTTACACACACATACACACACACACACACACACACACNACACACACACACACACACACACACACACACACACACACACACATATACAAATACATAGTAACAACAGTATCTCCATTGCCCTCGGCCTGAATCGAAGTTACCCTTGGAAAAAATTTAATGGTTGCCTCTTAAAGAGAACGCAGGGGAGGCTATTCCAGTTCATATATGTCACTCTCATATATGGAGGAACATATATATCATTATCTCCCTTGCATGCTTCTAACTTTTGGGAAGTATTCTGAAATCGTTAACTCTTCAATAATATCCTCAGTCTATACCTGAGAGTGATTGCTGAGTCCAGCATGCCGCCATAGAAGCCGCCTTCAGATTTGGCCCAAGAGGAATGACGTCGGAGAGGGGAGCCATTGTTGTTTTCGAAGAGACAAAACGTTGCGTCGTACACTTCTGGCTCTTCTTGCAATTTCCCCGTGAAGGTCTAGCGTGGTCAGGAGGAACACGGAAAGGATAAAGATAATAATATTATCACTGCAGGGATTAAATTAAAGTAAACAACAAGAACTTGACAATAACAACAATAACCATGATCACAAAATAAAACAACGACTACTATCACAACAACAATAACAACAACAACAACAACAACAAGAACAACAAGAACAACAACAACAACAACAAGAAGAACAACAACAACAACAACAACAACAAAGACAAGAAGAAGAAGAAGAAGAAGAAGAAGAAGAAGAAGAAGAAGAAGAAGAAGAAGATGAAGAAGAAGAAGAAGAAGAAGAAGAAGAAGAAGAAGAAGAAGAAGAAGAAGAACAAAAACAACAACAACAACAACAATGGAACATGGAGCTATTCCTTCATCTCATGCCTATCGCAGGAAGAAAGAAAACATCGCTTTCATGCCCTAGGTCTTTATCCGTGAAATTTGGAAAAGCTATGACGCTCAAATGTGAAGTGTGCTACTGAATTAAAACCAATAAAATATCCCATTATGCTTCTCCCCGCCTTTCATTCCCCACACAGGCCTTTAAACTTTTTGCGTATTTGTAAAAACAGTAGTTCATTATTATGATAGTTAAAGTATATGAAAGGTATGATTATGATTTCAGACAGACCTGATTGATCAGGACAGCGGTTTCTGGACAATCTGCCCCAGGGACGAGTGTCTTTGACCACCAGCCTGTCAAAGCACCACTGTCCACGTAATCTGTGGTTTGCTGTGTGGAGATAAAAAGACACATTTATAGATACAGATTGTGTATTATCTGCTGTCATTTGGCATTGCGATCTGACTAGAAATCCCGTACGATTGAATGGACGGTTTATTAAAATCTAGGCTGTATTAGATATGGTAACGTATGCAAGTAACGTATTAAGGTGAAATATGGTATTTCTTACTCAAGATCCAGAGGAAATTGCACTGATAATAATATAATGTGCTGCCTGAAAGGTTTTTTCCTTGTTTTATGTTGTGTCCGTATTCGGTAAAATATCATAGATTGATTGAGTTTGTGTTTTACGGCGTGTCAGCTCGATTACGGCTATATTACGCCCATCATAGCATTTACCATGCAGAAACAATGTATATAGAACAAGTTCTATGTCCACTGTCATCCAAGACATTTCTGTAGCGAGTAAAAAAAAATGGTGCCGTAAAAAAAAAAAAAATGGTGCCGTAAAAAAAAAAAAAATGTACGTGTTTGCTCGTTGTATGGGAAACGTTGAGCATTCAAATTAAACTAAAAACCAGGACACACATTGTTTTACCAACCGGCATTGGTCCGTATCCTGAGTAAAAGACAGAGATTTCCATCAGTGAGATTTCATAGGCGATTCGCACCCCTTTGTATCTGACGTCAAAGATGGCGGGTCCGTATAGAGCTGACATCCGGAAGTTGAATGACCAACCCATGTATTCTACCTGCGGGATAGTACAGCCATATCAAAATATGTGTAGTAGTGCTGACATGAAAGCTGGAAATGGCTTCTGGGAATCAATCAATTAGCATCAATAAATCAGTCAGAAAATCACTCAGTCAGTGAAACGATCAGTCCATCACGTAAGCATTTCAAGGTTATTGAGCAGTCGATCCTACATGAGTCCTCCTACCCTCCCTCTCCCCTCTCCCTCTCCCCTCTCCCATGAGGAAGAAACAAAACATTTGGTTTCCTTCTATGTCACTCTTCCTTCAACCCCCGGCCCGGTAGATATACATTGCTTTAAACATTTCCTTGCTACGCCAATGTCTTTCTCTCTCGCTCCTCCGCGGTCTGTCTCTTCCTGCCTTTCTCATCGACCTCTTTCTCATTTGTGCTCTGTCTCATCTCTCTCTCTCTCTCCATCTTTCTCTCACTCTCACCTCTCCTTCTTTTCCTTCTTTATTTCTCTCTCTCTCTCCTCTGGGCTTCTACATCACTTGTATTCTCTATCTTATTTCCATCTCACTCGCTCTCATCCTTTTCACCTCTCTCTCACTGTCCTTCCCATGCTCTCTACTCTTCCTGTCTCTCCGTTTCTCAGGACACAACTCACCTTCCTGCCCATGACCGAGTACCGTCTCCCATCTGGCTCTACCAGTCTGGGTGGTCTCTGTGGCTTGGCTGGCATAGGATCCCCACGGCGCTGGAGTGTAGAGTAGAGGTTCTCGTCATTCACAGGTCTGGTGGAACTTGCCTTGGGAATGCTGATTCACGGAGAGAACCGGGATGGGATGGAGAGAGGGGACGATATCACGGATAGACAGAATATATACGATCAAACCTCCAAAACTTGCTAACGAAAGATTTCTCAACGGTTTACGGTCCAAGTGGATGTGGTGAGAAACAGAACGAAAAAAAAAAAGTCCGTCTAACAATGAGATCCGGAAGTTTGTTAAAACTAGGTCAAACCTAAAATGGCTATCGCCATTACGGCCTTGAAAATTCAGTAAGTTCTTGTAGTTTTTGTAAAAACATGAAGTGGGGTGGAAGAGAATGACAAAAAAATGGATAATTTCACACCACGAATGGGGGATCTCGTGGAGAGGTCCTCGATAATGAGACCCTTTACATTTTCGAGAGTAGGCAAGACAATGCAAAAGGTCGACCCTTCGAGGATATAGTTATGTGGTTTTCTTTACGCAAGGCTAAGATTATGTTTTTCCTAAACAACTTTGAATGAAAATATCTACACGAACCAAATATAATTTTTATGTCTAACACCCGAATAGGGATCTCGGGTAGCGCATCAATAATTAAACCCCATCCCCTTTTCCTCTTTAGATCTAATTTGCATATTCTTCTCACGACAATTATTCATAGCTCAGAGAGTATCAACTGAACTATGTGACTAGGAAAGTAATCCTTGAAATGTTTCGGATCTATTGGAAAGTATTGAATTTTCCATATGACATCCCGCCCTATAGTAGGAGCTTGCTGAAGAAAGTACCTAAAAATATCTTGCTTATGGACGATAATGAAAACTTGTGACTAGGCAAACTGCAGTTAAGCGGAGTTTACCGAAATAAAGCAGCGTAAATGAAAACCTCATAACTGACCCTATAATAGGCTTGCACTCACTTAGTTCTGTGGAAAATTAACACTGAAAAGACACGATGTGTCGCTCATGAGTCCGAGAGAGGCATGAGTCATGACAAACACTGAGATACAAGATACAAGATAGAAAAAAAGTTATTTCCCTGAAGTTATACAACATAATGTGAGTATCTAAAATAAGATCGTACAATCAAATATTAACACAAGGCATCAGTGTATTCCTATCTCCAACCAATGGTGAAGTTACCCTACCTTTAGGTGAGAACAGCTGTGGCCAGTATGCCAACGACACAGGTAAGGGAAAGACACAAGGGTGTCAGCGTAGACATTAGATGGGTATTTTTCGACTTCAGTAATGGTCACGTGATTTGGGAGGTCACAAGCAAAGCATGGCATTCATCGATATTCTAGACTATCAAAATCCGTGAGTACTTCTGACGTTAGTAGCGGCGATACACGATACGAAACTGTTTGAGTGCAAACGTGTAGAAAATGCTGACTCCGTTCTTTATATTTATAAGGTAGTTATGCTACAATCCTTGCCGCACACCTTTTTTTGTTGTTTTTTTTGTGCAGTAACATCAGTAGTGGTTTTAAAGAAATCTCATCCAGTATCGATTCCATTATTCATATACGATGTAGACTTACTTTTATAAAAAACGTTCCAAATCACACTGCCATCCTCGGCAGCTGATTGGTTTACGAAAACACCAAAATAGTACCACCTACCTGCTTTTATTATATCCTTCAATCAACTCATCCATGGTCATGTACAGTCGTCCACCATACCACAGTCTGTCCACACTCCATTTCGTGGGGTCCGGACCGTCTATATTGCACAGAACACCAAAGTCCACAGGGTGGAGCATGTAGTAAGGGAGGTTGTAGGTTGCCCACATCCACATTCGCCTGGGAGAGACAGGGCAGGTGGTTATTTAGTATGGCAGTACCCAAGAGCTGGATGCCCCAAACACCCCACAGAAGATAAAGGAGTTTAACGACACAGTTAGTTTGAACAACAAGTTTATTGCGCTGGATCCCAGACCATAACTGTTGTACGTGGACGAACAGCAGAATAATTGCCTTGACAACAGGACAACACATTATACAGATAATAATAAAGATCTACGAACAGAAATCACATACATAACAACTAGATAATGAACGCATACAGTTTTGGCTTCATTCTCAGTTATTCTCTTTCTTTGCATATCATTAAGCAATATATCACTCCGACTGGCTCACTACATACGCCCACTGCGTCTGGTAGAATAGTCTCTATGTAATTATTGCAACAAAGAGTGTCATAATTCCTCAGGAATTAGGTCACTGCCATATTTATATCTATTCTAGCCAGTGAGTTAGACTGATTATTACACACACATATATAGAAGCAGTTGTGCATGAACTACATAGGACATGATATAAAATGAACATCAGTTGCTTCTTTATACAGATGTGAGCCCCAGAATTACGCAGCAATATAGCGTTTGTCTCAGTTGTCTTTATGCATATTGCACGTTAAGAGGGGTGTGGAGAGAGGGCAGGGTGGCGTGCCCGTTTACTGATAATTCGGATATTATCCTTTTGATACCTGGATGTTACCTGTGTTCCGCTGACATGGTAGGCTAATTGATTTCCTCACAGTACTGCTACTACTACCTACTACTACTACTACTACTATTATTTTAACTATAACCACTTCTGCTACTGCTACTAATTTTAGTGTAACTATTACTGATACCTCTATTACAACTACTATTACTACTACTACTACTACTAATACTGTCACTACTACTACTGCTACTACTACTACTACTGTCACTATTACAACTACTACTATTAAACTACTACAACTACTATAACTACTAATATTACTACTACTACTACTACTACTACTTCTACAACTTCTATTCTTACAATTCCTACTGTAAATTAGGTCTAATTTTGTCCATTAACAAACACGACATCCTTAACGTTATACCCCTCTCCGTCACCATTTCTCCATCTCATATATGGCGTTCGCAGGATATAATAATATTAATATGCGGAAATGCTCGGTGGAACCACGACCATAATCCGTCGAATTACCTTTTATTGATATCTCCCAATATGGCCGAGCTCATGGGCGGCGTCATGTAGCTGAAGCAGTCCTCTGGTTGGGTACATTCTGTGAAGGTCGCCCCAAAACTCTCTTGGAGGATATAACCAATCTGGAATGAAAAAGAAAGTAAAAAGAAAAAAACGGATTTTAGCAACATACTACAATGAAGTTTCTTTTACATCTGGTTCGTCATTTTTCTACTCTCTCTCCTTCCTCTTCTTCTTCTCCTCCTCCTACAGGTACTGCTGTTGCTGCTACTACAAATTTCTTCCGCAATCACACCATTAGCACCACCACTACCGCTATCAGAGAGAGGGATGCTTTATGTTTACGTCATATTCTTCTGCAAGTTAGGAAAGTAACAAATTTTCCTTCTCCCCATCTCTTGCCTTACTTCTCAACTCCATTCCACCATATGAAACAAATGTGGGGCACGTTACATTGTCCATGCAGGCGATGGATATGATTGAGAATGAAAAATAAAAAGTTTAATGCACGACACCCGTGTCTAGCCTAGTTTATGTACTTAAACACTTACCTTCCTGTCCACCTCTTTCAACACAAAGTCTGCTACAGCTCCGAATTCCACATCAGACATGGGTCTAACGAGAGAAAAATAAACAAAAATCCAAATATGTTCATATAAACTATGTTTACACACACACACACACACACACACACACACACACACACACACACACACACACACATAACTGACACAGACCCCCTATGTCTTCACGAAAATTACATTTTCTTTATCTCAGGCATGTTTATGGCAACCATGTTTGTTGACTCCGTGTTGTTATATTCTAATCGCCGTGTTTTGATTGTAAGTCTCCTGCCGATGATCATGTTTCACGATATCCTGGAGATGGCTATTAGTGCTTAAGTGCTTTCATTCTTCTTCTTCTTCTTCTTATTATTATTATTTATTAATAGTACTATTGCCACTATTACTATTACTACTAATTATAACAATACCCTTTCTTCGAATGGGCATGCTATAAATTGAATGAATAACGATTTTCTGAAACGGAGCATTGGCCCACAGTGACTGCCGACAGGCATCAATAAAGTAAGGTTACAGGCCTGTAATTGTACTTTCGCTATTGGGTCCTACTACTGAGGGGTTATATTTCATCTTCCCTTTTTCCTCTTTTAGCATGCCCTGCTTCCAGTTATAAAGGTTCCAGGGGGCAAATTTTGATTTAATGGGAAACTGTGTCTATTTTACTTTATTTTGCTAGGCGCTATTTAGCCCTGGGCTGGAACTGTCAGGTCAAGGGTGTGCTCAGGTGGAAGAGGAAGGGTTTGGCGTTGACCAGTGGAAAAGGTAGGGTCTGTTTACAAATAGCAACCAAGCTCAAAATTGCAATGGACTTGCTAGGGTTGGGTCAGTCTTAAAATTTGGACCACACAATGACCTTAAATCAGATATGGGTCTAGGTGAAAGCTAAAACTTTGAGCTCAGAGGGCAGCTCAGAATGTTAATATAGCCCATAGAGGAATAAAGGTTGCAATCACATTAAAGATCTGTAAACTAAAGTGGTAAAACCTTTGACCCGGAACTTTGATAAAGGGAAGCAATGCGACCTTTGTTTTAGCCTATTTAGCAAACTGAAAACAACAACCGGCAGTTACACGAAACTGCACAAACTAAAAACTACATTAAAAAAATGTTTTGTTTTTTTTTCTAAATACAAACAACCTTTAAATAGAAAAGAGACAACTAAGACCGCCTAGCAACGGGACTATGACGATATTGATGGCATGTAAATTTTCATTGGTTGTGGTGATGCATAAGCATTGCATAACCCCGTTCCATTTGCTTTATTACAGTATGGGTTATATAAATTATGGACTGGCACTTAAAATTCCAGTCCGTGAAGACATACTCAATTTGAATAGTATGGCTTACATTCTACCACAATGCATCACCACAAATGTCATCATCCTCAATTTATAAGCGGTGATAAAAAGAGGTTCTTATTTTCAACCGTTTTTATACCTATAGAAAGTAATGTAATGACAATAATTATTATGGTAGTTCGCCAATGTTTTTATTGTTTTTTTTTATTTGAAGTCTGTTACTTGCAAGTGATCCCAGATATCAAGTTCAATTTTTTTTTAAAATGAAGGGCTTCATGACAAAACGCAATATACACCATTCGGGGGTTGTGGCAAAACAGACCAGATTCAAAGCATATTTTTATGTGAAAGGCGAAATTTAAGTCTTAAATAATATAGATCAAATGTCCTTCTATGGAATGGAATTATACATGTATACTAAATACTCCTACTGCTACATGAAGTATGTAGAATAAGCTAAAAATTCATATTGGTGGATAATGCGTTTTGCCATGAAACCCTTCAAATGGATTAAACAAGAATTGCAGCTCTGGCTAATCCGATATCTTATTCTGCAACGATAGTGCTCTTACATTCTTTTGGCAAACAAAAAACAAATCTTCATTGTCTCCCGTTTTTCTTTCTCCTTACCTCAGTGAAAACTCCACTGGGTTGCGTCTGTTCGCAAAATTCATGAGCTCACATTTCTCTACATTTGGCAATGGTGAGCAGATGTATTCTTCCACTGAGGGCGGGGTCAGGTCACCTCTTTGCATAATAACTCTGGCCTGGCGGGCCGGCTNGTCATCATCATCATCATCATTAACGTCGTCATCACATTCATCATCATCATCATCATCATCATCATCATCATCATCATATTTATCATTATCACCAATGACACAATTGCAGTCATCATCGCCATCATCAGTTTTCGCTTTACTCATTTGTTTAGCCGGCTCTGATAATCACAACTGCAAGACATAAACTCAAACCCCTCAACCCCCTCTTCCCACCCCCACCATTACAAGCACCATCACCAGCACCAACCCACCGGAATTGTCCAAGTAATCCAAGACCTCTGTTTTCTTTGGTAAGAACAGATCAATCATGAAGATATAACTGGAGTTCATGGTAGCACTACTTGACTTGGCCGCTAGGATGTTGGGGTCGTTTTCAAGGAAAGTGCGTACCTGAGGGGCGTATTCAAAAAGTTGAGAAGCAGGGTGAGCATGATAGCATAATGACTTCTCTGTTGACCTCTAAAAATGTGTTTTTACGCGCGCGCGCGTGCACACACACACACACACACACACACACACACACACACACACACACACACACACACACACATACACACACACACACACACACACACACACACACACACACACACTAAAGGTCACAGAATGAGGCCTTGATCCAAATATAATATTTAAAGGGAAAATACTGCGATCCTATTCCCGATCCTATTTTATTTCTAATTTATTTGTTAGTCACTTATACATTTCGGTTCTTTATTGTATTCTGAAAAGGCCGAAAATGTCCAGCTGACCAAAATCCTCATGAAGACACTAAGAACTATTAAAAAAATGTTTTTTTAAAATGTTTACAGATGTTGCAAGAGTATGCGTCTGTCACTTGACTAACGAATGTGTACCTGTTAACTGGGCTAGCATTGTATCATTGTAGCATATAAATAATAATATATGTAGCTTACACTGTAGTAGAGGATCAGACTATTAGAGACAGTCTACGACTTAGATCCGTGAACCTGATTCTTGAGATATAAATATTGAAAAACGCCTCTGTAAGGATGTGCTTTAGTGAGTCTTAGATCTACTGCATGTATGAAATCTGGTTGAGAAGTAACCCTTGTATTTTGAGATAAAATTTTCCAAGGTCGCTACCCTCAGTAGAAAATGAAAATGTACTATATAGCATTTTGGTGTCAAGTCTTGCATGTCAAATGCACCGGATTAGGATAGAGCAAGTTTTAACAAATTGACAAGTTAACATGTTTCACAAGTATTAACAAGTTAATTACAAGTTTTAACAAGTTTATTTAGAAAGCTTATTGTTAAAAAAAAAAAAAGTACATTAAAGCATTAGCCAGGAGGACACAAACTCACAAATTGACGACACTTTACAACAGAGATGACGCAAGCCAAGCGAATTGGACTTGGTTCTAGTGACCTGAACAAAAGATTTCATGATAATTTCCAAAAAGCAACAGAATCTTTTCAGTTCCATGGTATTCTCTGATTGCATCAGTTTCCTATACTTCAAAATATTAGGTCTTGTAAAAAAATTATATTTGTGTATTTCTTTCTTTCCTGAATATAATGAGGGCATTCTAGTAAATAATGAAATTCATCTCCTACTGTGTTTAGACACATGTGCAGAGTAGTGTACACCACAGTAATGCTCTATGATCTACAGTGAAAGAGTGGTGGATCCCTTTAACCAGGCCTGGGCAGAACTGAGATCATATGAACGCAATTCGTGAACTTAAGTTCAGTTGACGTAAACTTGATCTGAGCTTAACATCTATTTCTAATGAACTGATTTGGGCCTGAACTGTAGTTAGTTTGGATGCTGAACTTTAATTTTGTACCTAAATTCAGATCAGTTCACTTGTGCCTCGAAAACCTTAACCGAAGACCGATTTCTAAAACCGAGAGGAACTGATCTGATCTGAACACAATTCGATTTTCATACAGATGAGCTGAACTTGATCTTAGGGCTTTTTTCCCATAATGAACTGAATGTGATCTGAATAGGCTATTTTGATGAACTTGCCCAATCCTGCTTTTAACAAACCATTCACTCACCGCTCTGAGTTCAGCCACCGTGAGATCATGAAAAGGTCCAGGATTCGCCGGTTCTCTTAAGTCTAAAGAATTTCCATTGGGATTGGAGGCACCACAGGCTGCAGCCTGGTGACCATTGGTAGATTCTTCGCTCTTGTCGTCGTCAGCATTTTCTACACAGACGACGATGAGGGCGATGAGGAGACCGAGAGAGATGAGCATGAAGATAACAGCCAGGGCAGGCCACAACCGTCCGCTGCTCTTGGTGAAGGTTAGTTCTGCAGCCATGTCTGGGAAAGGAAGTCAAATCATAATTCTCAGGAACATACACATGCAAATAGTTCAGATGATTTGAAGTCTTGTGAATGTTCTACCTTTCGTAGAGACTCGTTTTTTCTTTTTCAGTCACATAGAGAAACTCCTATAAGTGTCGGTCACACAGACTTTTAATTTAACAACTTTGAGCCAATGCTTGAGGGAATTCCCAATAATATCAGTCTAATGCGAAATCAGGGCCAAACTTAGCTGGTCAATGTGTAAGTACGGTCACACTTAATATTTCTATCCCCCTTCCACACTAGAAGCACGCGCCAATCAGTCACGCAGAAATGTTTTTCATCTTCGAGCTAAGGTTTGACAGAAATCTAAACAATACCAGTGCAATCCGAAATTTGGACCAAAAGTACCCGGTGAAAGCGTAGATACTGTCACACTGTATATTTCTTTTAACCTTCCACACCAGAAGCAGTCTCTAGCCGGTCACACAGAATTTTATAACTTTAAGCTAAGGCTGGACGGAAATCCAAATGATTACAGTATAATGCGAAATCGGACCAAAATTACCTGGTGAAAGCGTAGGTACTGTTACACTGTATTTTTCTATACACCGTTCACACCAACAGCACGTACTAGCAGGTCACACAGAATGTTTCAACTTCGAGCTAAGATTTGACAGAAATCAATCAAACAACATGTTAATACTAAATTCAAAACCAGAATTACCTGGTGGAAGCGCAGGTACTGTTAACACTTTATATTTCTATTCACCGTCCACACCAGAAACACGAGCTAGTGATATGGTAACCGTCGGCAGTTTTGCTGTGGCGATTCCGATACACAGAATTTGCTTAAGGTCTAGATTCAGTCTAAAATCCTCATGTCTCCAAAGCCTTACTGAATGAAAGAAAATAACCACCTACCCCGTCGCTTTCTATGAACACATCTGCCAAACACAGCAGCTTGTAAGCGTTTTAACACTCTTCTTTAGAGAACACACATGTGTTTATCTTAATAATCCCTTACCCTTTCTTAATCACTATCCTCCACGCAAGCGAACAGAAAGAACAATTAAATTATGTCTGGGATGCATGTCACGATACGTTTCATTGCTTTTCGATTGTTAGTTTTATCCATGTTTGCTTCTTGAGGGAACACCTATTTCATAGTCCACGTCAAATAACGCAGTGGGGTGTTGATAAGGATGGGCTTTTAAAATTTATCGCTGTTGACAACAATATTTTATTCAGGAAATACGGATGTATCAGTGCTATTTTTTCCTCCTTTTCTGCTTTCTTAGTGTCAGAGGTATCATAATCAGGAAGCCAGGGGCTTGTATAAATAATACTGTGACCACAACAAGACGTTCAGTGCATAAGGAAATAACATGGAAAATCAAGCAATGGTAACAAATTAGAGTATCATTAGACGTACAGAACTGGTCTCATCGTTAATGTGCATTAGGCCTGCTATCAGTTGTATATTGAAACAAAACGAATGTGACTGATATTTTTTAAAAACCATCACTTTACAGAAGTGGCCATAGTAAACTACATCTTAAAATGTTGGAAAGTATTTTGTTCTGAACATAAAGGTGTTTATGTCGAAAGCATGAAGACATAAAATAATACTGTGCGCTTCAGTTCCTCTGCTGTCCCATGCAGCTTCGATTGAAGCGCCGAGTCGTAATTTCAAAGACCAGATAGGTGCAAATACATATGTAGACTCAGAAAAGGTGAGGTTTAGCCACTCAAGTATAAAATACGTGGTTATTACTAGGTGGGTAAGGTTGCCCTGTTTACTGAGTGAAAAGGCCTAAAATAATAGCTAGCCTTCTTCACTGCTCAAGTTATCAACTGGTTTAGGGGCATGTTTCTTTGTGTCAAAATTTGGAAGAAGAGCTAAACAACATGTTTGGAAAGTATTTTCGCTTGGGACCCCTGGTTAAGTTAATGAGAGGTATAAAACCTCATATAGCCAAGAGTGAAAAAAACAATGGCATCTTCATACCTTCAGGGCAATGGAATTCTTTTTGTTAGTGGTACTTCAGGCGTTGCTGAATAACTGAAGAATCATTTCCTGGTGCATTTAATTTCTACATGTACAGTCCTTGTCTTCAACCTTGAATTTTCTGCGTAGATGTTGCCGGAGGTTTTTGTGCATTGAATCTTAACCTAAAACTTGTTGTTTGTTTCTTTTGTGTTCATGTATTAGAGCTATGACATTCAATAAGGGAAATAATGAGGATGCTGTGAAAGTTNGGGGGGGGGGGGGGAGGGGGGTGTTAGACATGCGTCTGATCGAATAGGATGCTGTGAAAGTTGTAGTTGTTAACATAGATGGAGAGAGTGAGTGAGTGAGTGAGTGAGTGAGTGAGTGAGTGAGTGAGTGAGTGAGTAAGTGAGTGAGTGAGAGAGAAAGTCTGTGAGATAGCGAGAGAGAAAGCTAGTGGGACAGACAGACAGAGAGAGACAGAGAGAGTGAGACAGAGAGAAAGAGAAAGAGACAGAGATGTCAGTGTCTAAATGTAAGAGACAGTTGTATATAAAATATATGTTGCGTTTTTTTTTTTTTGTTTTGTTTNTTTTTTTTTTTTTTTTTTGTTTTGTTCATTCATTCTTTTGTACAAATGTAACGTTATATTGTATATAGTTGGCTTACACCTAAATAAATAAACTTGAAACTTGAAACTTGAATGATTATTTTTCTCGTATTCAGACCAATCCTTCTTCGGCAACCTCTTCCCGTTAAAGCGAACATCGCTTCCGTTCTTACTGACGGGTTAGCCCACTCCTCGACAACTGAACATCGCATACGAAGACTAAGTCCTTTATGTATCGGAATATTGAGGAAATATAATTCAGAAACTTGAGTCAAAATGGGCACCCTCTGTCAAGGAATTGTAGAAGCTGGGAG
>JAWQUT010000262.1:152389-164889 GCA_033807755.1 Ellobium chinense
ACACACACACACACACACACACGCGCACACACACACACACACGCGCGCGCGGGAGCGCGCGCACATACACACAAACACACATGTGTCTATAGGCATATTTCTAAAAGTCATTACTTTCACGAATTGCTTTGATCGATTTTCTCGCTTAAATGGTCGTAAAAGATAGATTTCAAGCAAATCATTTCTTTTTGTCTAGCTTTTTTTTTCTTCCAGAGCGGGAAGGGGCGGGGGTGGGGAGGGGAGAGCAGTTTTGATAACGTTACATGCATTTTCTTTCTGCCGCTTATCTTTATGTTCCTTCTTTTTTGTTCATTGATACTGTTCTCGGCTAAAAGTAATATGTAACATCTTCTGACAACAGAGTTCATGTTGGTTTTTTTTTTGTCTCGCCAGAATTACTCTGATGCATATTCATGATCTTTATGTCAAAACTCATCTCCCAAGAAATTATTTTTGCGAAATTGCAAATGCCCTTGATGTATGTATAGAAATTAGACAAGAATGTTGGTTCAGCAAAACGCTATTTTCAGACAGAAACACTCAACTTCCTGTACCGCAGTTTTGGCAAGATGAAGCCCGCTTGTTGAAGACATTGGCTAAGGGTGGGTTGGTCTTACTGTGAGAAAATATTTCTCGCGTACAAAGCAATGCTCAGACAAGTAACGATATATCATTTTACTCAAGAAAGAAATGAGAAAGTGAAAAAAAAAAAGCAAAAATCAGCGCCAATTAAAGTTTCTCTGCCTCTTGACAGACAGACAGACAGACAGACAGACAGACAGACAGACAGACAGACAGACAGACAACTGGGAAATAGGCAGCTCCTGAATAGATCGTTATCCATTCAGACCGATATCGGAATGACTGAATGGATGGATGGATGGATATGTGGATGGATATATAGATGGATGGATAGATGGATAAACAGATCCATAATTATTTAAATTCATACCTGTTCACTATCCAGCTGGAGATCTTCTTGCTACCCGCACTGTAATCCTAGAAAGAAAAAAGTAGCCCAACACCGGCGCTCAGATCCGGTGCAACGCCGATTAGTAATGATGTGTTTTTGAGTGCCTCCTCTCAAGTTTACTAAGACGATAGTATTGGCTGCACTGCAACGCTAAAGCCAGAGATTACAATGGATGCTATACTTCCAGCAGCAGAAATAACGCAACACGTTTTATTCTCCTCTTTAACCGTCGCATGGTCTCGCTATTACTCAAGCTCTCGCGATTATAAGGATGCAATGCTATAGTATACAGTACGTGTAGTGGTAGAAAATTGTGAATCTTAAGGTGATGTGTGGATTTGGAGTGTGAGGAGGAGGAGGGGAAGGGGGTCGGGGTATTTGGGTCAGTCTGCCGTTCGAATTTATTTAATACGTGATGGAATGTGGTCTGCTTCCCTTGTCAAACAGCCATCTACCTTCAGAGAGATGGATTTCATGGTCGCTACACTTCAAGTCCCCGTACACATTTTTAAATTAAGTTTGTTAGTGTTCAAGGAATCAGTTACACGGCCTAGCGTTGAAGGTGGCATGCCAGAAAATGTTTACGAAATAAACAACAAAATATTGGCTATAGAACTTTTTATTAACTAATGGTGTGCTATGTCACACAGTGTTTTATTTATAGAAAAGTAAATATCAAACACGTAAATGCATAATATTACAAATGAAACACATGGCAATATCATTCATGCTGGCCCGAAGTGCAGCGCCTCTGACCTCCCCATCTCCCCGCCCCCCCTTCCCCGCTCTAAAATCAGTTACTCGTTTACACCTGAGTCAAGTGGCGAAAGAGGAGGGAAGCGTCTTTCTTAAGAACACTACGAGGTAAACCTCCCGGCCAGGGGTCGAACACACAAAGCTCAAACTTGACAGTCGTCAGTTTCTGAGTATGACAATCTACGATATTAGTAAAACGCTTCAGCCAAATTTGTGTCACAGATTTCTTGAGAACTACGTGACGTAAAAACATGCGGTTTTCACCGAAATTCGTAGAAAAAATACACAAAAGGTAACTATACACATCAGTCCTCTTTATTTCTTTTACCCTGTTTCAAAAAAAAAAAGAATGTGAATAGTAACGAAATACAATCTCTGATAGATCTTTTCAATCCGCCCGATTGGCCAATCGTCCAACTTTTTCACGTAGTCTATGATGCCTTTCGGTACGCTAGGTATTCTTTCGCCGCTGGTGCGTTGCCTGCCTGCCCATTTGTAAAATGGGGTGTTTGTCTTGTTATATAATAATACAGAGCTCATAGGATTATAGGGAATACATTACGTTTTAAAGTTGGATCCTCTACTGTGTTGCTTTTTAAGTCTGAAGACACAGAATTTCGGCGCGGATAGTCTCCTAGTCAATGCATTAGTTGACAGTATGGATTCGTGTTTTATGAACAGCCTTGGAGCATTCCTAATTTGAAGAAACCCAGAGGTTGCGGTCATGGGAAGCTTATTCACTTTGAAACGCTTAGAGTAAGTCCTGTCAAAAGGCAGATATATTTTATAATCTCTGTTTACATTGAAAGTTCTCTTGTGCAGTCAACTCCGCATAATTGCAACTCCTTGGAAATGTGGAAAACTGCTATTAAAAGGAGTTGCGAGTGTCTAATGAGTTCTAAATATAAATGTAGACGTTTGTTTTGTGGAAATTGTCGCCGTTAAGGTGGATTTGCTATCACCTGCGTTGTGATAAGCGAATAATGTACTCTCTCATAGACTATTTAAGATAGAAAGGTTATGAAAGAAACAACAACAAAAAAAAAAAAGCACAAAAACACACACACACACACACAAAAGAAAAAAAAACTCTATTGGGAGAGTCCGTGGATAACATTTATCTAGAGATCCTCTCTCTTCCTCAACCTCTCTCTTCGCCCTAACCCTGTTCTTATCCTAGCCCAAGCACATCGTGGTAGAATACCAGGATTATCTCAAAAAAGACTTTTTCTTCTTCTTCTTCTTCTTCTTCTTCTTCGTCTTCTTCTTCTTCTTCTTCAGTATTCCCTGGTCATGCTAGCAAATCGTTTTGGGTCATGAACTGGGTGGTCAGCTGCAGGTCTGTGTAATTCCCCAATAGCTTCGTTTCACAGTCAGTTGGCGATGGCCAAAACCATTCTCTTAATTCTGCCAGGAGAGGGCAGTCCTGCACTACATGTTGTAGTATTTGGTCTGCCTGCAGGAATTGGCAGAGGGCTGAGTTGCTTATGTCTATCTCATACAGGTGCTTGTTGAGCTTGCAGTGCCCAGTCCTTTATCCGAAGATGGTAACCTGATCTGATATGTATCATAAAAGATAATCAACACTTATAAACTGAAGTGGCGATTTGTTAAGCTCGCTCTTCTTCACGAACTATGCCAGCTGGCGTAAGCGATTATAAACCTCCGTTTTTCTGTTTGCTAGTACTGTTCTCAATTCTAGCGCATTATGTTTCTTCTTCCTCTCGTTCTTTCGTTCATTCTTTCTTTATTTCTTTCTGCTCTATTCTTCCATTTTTTTCTCTCTCCCTTTCCCCACTTCTTTCCTTTCGTCTTCACTTCCTTTGATTTGATGTAGACTATGTATTGACGTTGTGTTATTTGCCCAGAGCCTAATAAAACTTTGAATCTTGAATGTTGTTATTCACTTCAACAATTCTTTACCTCATTCAGAATTTTTACCTTTCGTATTCCTCTATTTAGGTTAACTTGTAATGTTCCGGTTGCTGAACGGACGTCTTATTTATAGCATCATAATACTTCGGTCAGTTCTCTAGGATCAACATCACAACATAAGAGACATTCCCATATAATATATTTATTATGCTCTGTTCCCGTTTCAAGCAACCAACGAAGAGGAAAAAATACTGACTTGGCCTGTGAGTTGCTAATATTGTACGCTCTTCTGGCTTTTGCTACGGAGTCGGCAATGTCTGCCAGATCACTTGATGATACCATCCTCATTGAATTTTTCGATGCTATCATAAAGAGGTAGAAAACAAACACCAAACGGAAGTTTCTTAAATTTGCTGGCCCGTTACTAATCACACAATGCTCTTTCCAGGCCACACTCGGTAATATAACCGTAAATTATCTACTCCGTTTGGGTGCGTTGCGTTACTTTTGGTGTTCACGCGGTGTAACGAATTTCATTTTCCTGCCTCTAGATGCAGCTTTCACTGTTTATTTTAAACTCCAGCGTAAGCAAATACCGCAGCCTTCTATTCTTTCCAACGGTTGAATGAGCGAACGGTGAAGAGGACAGTTAAATAGCGAAGGTGTATGTCAAAAAAAGTACTTCAAGGTCTATCCACTTTACCATGATGAACCACTCTGAGTCTTTGTAAAGGAGTCGAGCGGGTACTAAAAAGGACATACAAATTGTGATGGTGAATTCGAGCCTTACGTTTTCTTTTGAAAAGGGAAATTAAATTAAATATGGCGTAATGCGGGTTTACGCCCAGAGGGAAACGGGACTACGACTTAAAAGGCAGTTGGAAAGGGGCCCATTTTCTGATCTTTTATTAAGTTAAACTTATTCGTTCCTTTTTCACAAAAGTATGATGATTGCAGTTTTTATCAAACATTAGTACCTTGCAGGCAAGATCTAAAAACATGAATAAACGTCTACATACTAAAGTCAACAGTGGAAAACGAAAAATGATGTACAGTCTAACCTTCTAACGTAAATTTAGCCAACCTTGAGAAACCACTTGTTTTTGTAAGGATTATTTGAGTGACGTTCATCCACCCATCTTCTCATCCAGCGCTGCCACTATGGTCATGTGCTTTTACCCTATGTTATCTTACGCACTACACTAAGTGGATCGCCAGCCAAATCCGGACACGGCAATTTGGGGCGAGGGAAGCGAGGAATTCCAATAATTCTTATACCTCACCGTTTGAGATCCCATCGTATGAACACAGCTTTTCTGATTAGTAACGTGGAAACCAAAGAACGACTGCTTAGATAAACGTATATATATATATATAGGGCTAGTAAAATAAATTCTACTCAAATTATTATCTTAAGAAAGAATCATCACTATCATCATAAGCAGTGACATCACTATACGTAATAAGCAAAAAAGGTTCCAAAGAGACTTACAAGAACAAGAAGGATAATTACATAAAAAGATTGTGTTTTAAAAAATACAACCTTCAGTTCAACATAATAAGTTTCCATTTTTACTGAACGAGAATAATAAAGTGTATCAGTCTGTCTGAGTTGTCATTTTTACGAAGTATTTGACATCTGAAATGTCATTAGAAAGGTAATTTTCGCCCCNCCTTTTTATTCAAGAAAATGGCTAAATTTGGACATCATACTATTATATAGCCCCTTAAATCAATATAATTATTTGGGGCCAGAGAATTTGGGATAAAGAATACAGAGACCGACGACAATAGTAAAATATGTATTTAAATGTAGGTTCTCAAATTGAAATTAGGCTGTTTTGCCTATTACCACAATCAGGTTTAGATCTACATTGTGTTCTATATCTGTAAAGGAGAAAATTAGTGGTGTCTTAACTTGTAAAACAAAACAAAACAAAACTCAATTTGATACAAGTTTTGTGGAACAAGTCCCTTTATTTTTTCGTACAACAATGAGAATATGCATTAACCTGACTTTATCCTACATTTCACGACTTCACATAACCCCTACAATCCACGAAAAGCCATTTGACCCTACTGTAAGGGAAAATCTCAACCAGTGGCAACACAGGTCTCCTCTAATACCTGAACTCTACGGGATATGACGAGATGTGGGTTAAAGACGCCCTGCCTGGGGCTGTACGAGATACAATATCGACGACCGCATTCTTTCGCTTGTAAACCTACATCCTGATATTATCAACAGGGGCGTAAAAAACAGTCAATAGTACTGGTGGGGTTGGTACCTGACTTATGTTTCAGATATAAAATCTCACATACAAAGTAAGACCTTATTAACTGAATGCCAAGGGCCATTCGATAACTTTGAGTCTGTGGAGTATTCGAGCTTGCGAGTGAAGTATGATAAAGAATGTTCGAGGTATTAGACCCTGGGCACGTTCCCTCGTTACCCATGTGTTAATACCCTGTCCCCTGCTTCCCCCCCCCCCCCCCCNCCCCCCCTCCACACACACACACGCCCCAACCCTAGGCTTCAACGCTTCTGAAGATAGTAGTAATGTGCTTTTGGTAAAGAGGTCGCCCATATATACTGACTGTGCATATTAATTATTTTGACCTCCCTGCCTTGGACGTCAGTCTAACAGGATCTAAGATGAATTCTTTCGTGGATGGCAAGATATTATCTAACAAGGAAAACAGGATGGGTTTTAGCTTTTGTTTCTTGTAAGATTCACAGAGAGGGATCGTCTACAGCCATAGCTAAAACCATATGCACGATGACTTTGCCCATTGCATACCTCAACTACAGCAATATTGTCAAATTGGTGATTAAAGTCCTAGATTTCGAAAACCGTGCAAATTTTAAAACGGATTAGAGAAGCACATTTTAGCACTGCACCTTGGCATTTTGGTATTACATTGTATCTTGATCCAATTCCTGACATATTAATAGTTGTTTTTTTTTGTTTTTGATTGAAACTCTATGGAATTGAGGTGTCAGTTTATGAACACCCTAGCCAATTCCTGACATATTATTGATATATTATTTTGAAACTCTAAATGGGATTATGGTGTCAGTTATGCACACCCTAGTCATGCTGCAACTTCACGCTTAGATGCCTTATGCAGTCAGCTTTATTGCCTAGGGAAATCTTGTAGACTTTATAATATACGCATTGCCACAGTAGAGTTCTGTGATGTAAAATATTAGTTTCACTAGGCATATTCTGTTTAAACAACAACAACAACAACAACAACAACAACAACAACAACAACAACAACAACAAAAGCAATGGTGTGCGTAGAGATTTATGCTGGAGTTGTGTATGGCTAGTTTTAGGCATGTTCGGTCCTTGATTTGGCACCACGCTTGAAACATGTCTGTGAATCAAGATCAAACCCATAAAAAACTAAAAAACATGGTTGGATATTATTGTGACACATTTGTCATCGTAGAATAGAGGACTGTTTTTGCACACGGCACTGCACAAAAGTCTGGTTAACCCCGAGACTCCAGCAAATTTCGTTGGCAATATGCAGGAGACTCCCACTGTAAACTTGGTTTAGGGGTAGGGGTAGGCTTAAAGGAAGAAAAAGCAGACTTGAAATAGCCGCGCAAATCTTTGCAGCGTATTGTATCCATATGATATTGTATTGTATTGTATTGTAGTGTAGTGTAGTGTAGTGTAGTGTAGTGTAGTGTAGTGTGGTGTGGTGTGGTGTGGTGTGGTGTGGTGTGGTGTGGTGTGGTGTAGTGTAGTGTAGTGTAGTGTAGTGTAGAATTATGTTGGCCTATGGCCTGATAAAACCTTTGAACTTGAACATTATCATTGCCTAGGAGCTCTATCATGTGTACTTTCTTTTTCTGAATTCTGCCCCTAGCTCCAAATCTAGCTCTAGGTACTGCGCATGAAGGAAGTCAAACAGCCAAGTACACGCTGTGGCACTGGTAGTCAGCCAAAGTATACTTTTAAGTTAAGTTTTAGAATTATGCAAGATTAAAAAGCAATATCATGGGACTCTCGCAAAAACATATATTATATTGATGGTTTGGGGCCGAGGTCGATCCCGAAAACCCGGCAAATTTGTTTAACGAAGTAGAGAAGCTCACACACCCTGGAATTTACGCGGGCTAATAGGGGGAAGGGGAATGGAAAGGATAGCGTGCCACATTCCAATGGAAGCCTCCACTGTAGAGTTTCTCTTTATTATAAACAAACAAGGGCCACGTTCAAAGCCTAAAATAACAGCGATTGCGCTTCGTGCAATCTAAGACATTGGTGAAACAACGACGCGCTTTGTAGGCGGTCTGCTTGCAGTGCTTGGGTGGAAGGTAAGGCGGATATACGCAGGATTTGTAAGGGAGGTCACAACTTCTATTGAGGGCTGGAGAGGAGGGGGGGGTACAGTCAAGGCCATAACTAACACTCCAGCAGCCATCCGCATNGGGGGGGGGTGGCTAGTAGCACTCTCCCCTCCTCCCTAATCCCCCCACCCCACCCAAGAAAAAAGAGAAAAGAAAATGTGAGAAGAGAGGGTGGGAGCCAGGAGCATAGTTTCAATTTTCGGCTTTGGGAGTTGGGGTTGGGGGTAAGGGGGAGGGCGGTTAGCGGACAACGAAATTACTATTTGGCACAGTTACTGTAGAGGGCATGAGGCACACTTGCTGTTGAGGGGAGATGAGAGGTTAAATAGCTCTGTCTTAGTAAACTCATGTCATAGGTTAACACAAACCATGGACTAATTCACTAAATATTACCGCCAAAAATCCCACATAAAGATTTTCGTTACTCAACCTCTCATTTACTCGCTGATGGCGTGAAATTATACCACTGCAATTCTTTCAAAAGACGCCGTTAATGTAAACCAAAAAATGTCAGATTATTATGTTATTACTGACAGAAAAAAAACAACCAAAAAAAAAAACAGCTTATCTTCCATTGCCACTATTATGAGTCGGAAAGAGAATGTAGGAATTGAAAGATTTTTGTGAACTTTAGTGGCATCGTGGAGACAGGCAAGACACATCCACGGAGAAACACCGTAAATTTCTTACAAAGCTCCCTTGTTAGGTTTACACAACTCGTTACTTTATAGGCACGCCAGGGGTCTAAAAGGAGAAGCGACGCATGATGGGGGACTTCACTATTTCGAATTCAGTAACACGCTTCGTATGTGGACGTTAATTTTCCGAGTTTCACAAGTAAATTGTTTCATATTGCATGGATTTTAACGAGGGTTGAGAGCATCAGGCTGAAATTGACCTTTTGACTCTGTATTTAAGGACCGAACGATCTTCACCTGAATATCGAGCACTCATGGTTGCAGGAACCTAATTGAAAATGCCTCTTTGTAGCATTTAAAAAAATATTCTCCTCAGACTACACGAATGTTCCGAAAAGGCAAGGACTAGTCTGTAAGTCTGGAGCCACCACTGTGCTCAAATTCTATACTGTTTTCAGTAGGGGTCCTTTGGATAAATTTTTCGCATGAAAAGGGGGTCCAAAATTTGGCATTCTTTTGCAGACCAGCTGCTCGCAGAAACTGAAACCGCTTAGATCCTTGAAAAGAGCTGCCTGCCAAAAATCTTTATTTAACAAATTCACCGATGTATTTCATAACTTTTGCGGTGTAGTTTTACGTTCTACAATTATTTCTACACAATTTGAGTAATTTGGACAGATTTTTTACTCTGTTATTATCGACTCGGATAGTCGACACATTTTTAGCCAATTAGGCTGTTGCAACCTTATGATGGACGGTAACCTCACAACACAATGTCAGTAAATGTGTATATTTTGAGATATAAATAGAGTTTATTCAAATCTCTAAACCTCGATTTTCTCAAACCCACTCAAAGTGGGGATGTCCTCGTGATGCTCTCAGCCCTCGATACGATATATATTCAGACTGCTAATCTACCATTCATCCAAATGATGTGGTGAAGAAAATTGATTAAAAAATATCCGTGACTTGAAATAGGAAACAACAAGTTTAACAAGTTTATTAGGAAGAAGCCCAAACCACAGACGTGGTACATGGGCAAAACACAGTATGCAACGGGACAGCCATTGGGCATTTTAAGCACTACAACTACTAACTTCATGAACTAAGTACATCTGAGTGGAGGTAATTTACTGCCACATGTAGGCGGAACTTGACTTGAGACAAAAACGATCGGATTGCGCAGCTTTAAGACCGCGAACTCCATTTAAACAGTTCTCCCTTTCTTCCTCCATACATCTTTTTAAAATGAACTGTTATAATATCTCTGGGACTGGCAAGGTCAAGTTTTCTTAAGATATGACTTAGTGAATCCTCCTTTTCGCTGCAACCCATGACCTTTATGAGAAAGCCACAAGTCTGTATCAAAGGAGACACTTTTCAGACCGTTCAAAGGCCTTTATGGTGTCTTTCCTGTACGGGTGCATTCTGCACGCCTTACTGGTGTTGATGTATACCGCTGTATTCTACAAAAAGGAAAAGAGAAAATGTAGTGCATGCAACCTTGTTAGATACCATCACAAGGAGTATCTCGTTTTAGAATTGCTACGTTCATAATATGTCTTTATGCTGGCACATGCATGATAATTATCTTATCAACACGAACTGAAATTCTGGACGAACTAGTAGACTACTGTGACCTGAAACAAACGTAGTCCTAGGATCACATGGGAATTGCTACATGAAATATCGATACTCACATCACAAACAATAATGGCCGTCACTGAGTTCGCCCTCCAGAAACCTTTTCTGTTTTTGCTCTGATTTACCCTACCGACTTCCGGCTGCGATAGAGAATGGGGATTGGGTCAGATGATACGGAATGTCAAGGACCGGTTTCATGAAACGAAGGGAAAAAAGAAGTGAATACCGAAGTATGTGGAAAGATAGACTCTCATAATATGTCTCGCCGCAGGAGGAAAGGAGGCGTATCTCGCTAAACTAAGACGTGAAGATATCAGGTTCCGAAGGAATAAGCCATTCTGGTCTCAAACATTATTTGTTGCGGGAATCGAGAGTAAAATCAGTTCTTTATACAAAAGCATTGCTTATTCTAGCGTGGCCTTGCGGTTTGGGAGTTGTACTCAGAAACTGAAGACTTTTAAGTGTAAAGTTTATGTGTTTGACTCGCGAGCTGGGCAGTTTGCGTTGTAGTATCCTTAGGATAGATACTTCACTTCCATTTCCTCACTCGACTCAGGTGTAAATGAGTACCTGGCTATAGCTTTGGGGTGGGGGCGGGTAGGGAACCAGGGTGCCGCGACCAGGGCGCTGCACCGCTGGCGACCAGCAATGACTTTGTTATGTATCTCATTTGTAATAATATTATATATTTACATGTATGATGTGTATTGTTATATGTGTTTGTTTTATGAATGAGATGTATAACACTGACATTGTAAAACTAATTCCTTACAGGATAAATAAAGTCGTATTTTAATTTTTCCTTATTTTTATTTGGCTAAGTATTTTTTTTTGTTTGTTTTTATTCTCATGATTTGAGTTGTTTATATTATATTTATCTTCTTTTTCCTGTTAAAAAAATGTAAATTTTTTACTTGTTATAATATCATAATTTAACATGTTAAACCACATTTGCCTCACTGTTTTGCGTTGAGCATCAGGTTTAGAGCGTCCAGCTTCTCAAAACTCAGAAAATGACTTAGGCAAATGTGGAACGAGCGTAACGATATAACATTATATTTTAATCGTGATAATTTCAGATCATTTTTCCCATTACACAGAATGAGCTCCTGCCATTCAAACATCGATATCTCGGATCAGAATAATATTCGGTCCTTTTTTTTTTATTTCCATCAAATGAAAGTTATATATTTTTTATTATACCTTATACTTGCATGAACTTGGCGGTACGGTTACGTTTGACTCAAGATCTAAAGGTCGTGGGTTCCATACCCGACCATGGTCGTGTTGTAAGTGCCTTGGGAAAGCATTTCATTCGCAATTTTCTCAGTCTACCCGTCTGTAAAATGGGTACCTGGCTATGGGCAGTGAAATATATTGTCAGAATGCTAGTGATCAGCGCCTGTATATATCTGTGGCACTGTATGCTCCCCAGGGAGTGGAGAAAGTCTTAGAGTAAACAGGCCTGCTGGAGTAATAATCATGTGAGGCGTGAGCCTGGATACGAGACTTATAAACCAAATTATTATTATTATTGTTATTGTTTCCATTTTATCATACATAACTCGATTCAATCCCAAAGCGACTTAAGGCTCATTTTGACAGGCTGCAAAGACATAATATGAATAATAAGAAGTGGCAGATTACCAATGTCTTGCGAGTCATTTCTGAAGCCTTACGTCGCTCGAGGGCCAGTCGCAGTAACTGAGGGTCTATTCATGATACCCGGATCAACGCCAGGGGAGATGACGTAGCACCAGGGAGTCTGACATCGAGTGTCATCCGATAATTATAGTTAACACGCTTTAATGCCGCTTCTGTTAAAAGAGATTCCTTTGGCTGAGCAGTGGCTTTGTAAAGCGGGGAGTGCTGGCAGTCGGGGTTATCGTAACACGGATATAGGCGCACCTCAAGAACATTATAGGGTATGCACTGCAATGCAACGGAAACAAAACGCACATACAGCCGTTGAAAACATATGACAATGCAGGGTTTCAAAAATCACCTATGTTATAATTATGTTATGACATTACCAAAAATAAGAACAACAACAGGACCAATAATGACAGCAATATTATCAAAATGATTTTTTTCATATAGCGAACGGGCCAGTGCCTGTTAACTACAGAGGCACGGTTTGCTCCCACGGGCTTTGACGTTTTTGACTCATCTGGCCTGTCAAATCAGTAATAATTTGCTTTGATAATACAGTTTAAAGCGCATTTATACAATCATATAATGTAGG
>JAWQUT010000262.1:167389-184281 GCA_033807755.1 Ellobium chinense
TCTCTCATCATAAGGCAGTTCGCCTGCTCTGCAACACCTGGTCAGGATTGCTGGCCAAGTCTTCCTCCAGGGTAATGTCAGGGGTGAGACACTGGTCCTCGCTGTTTCCATACCTGATAATGAGTGAAAACACACAATAAGACAGATTTTGAGATAAGCCCTTCCTATGTTATGTTGTTTTCAACTGCTGATGTCACCAGATATCTTACCGTGAGTCAAAATGTGGTATAAGTCGCTTTTTCCTTAAATCATGTTATTAGTTTGACATGAAAACTTGATATGTCATCAATAATTTTCTCCCTCTCCTCCTCCCTCCCCCTCCCCCACAAAATAAAAAAACACCAGCAGTATTCTCATCCGGGTATTGTTTGAAGAAGCAGAGGCGTAAACTCACCCAATGGAAATCTGAGAAAATGGCGATTGCAGACAAATTTTTTTTTTGTTTTTAAATTTCATCTAATATGCTTCCCAAGAATTAACGGTTATTCACTATCAGGTTTTACTGACGACTTATTTACAAAATCAACATTTTTGTATGAAGGAATTATTTTTCTCTAGTTGGCCCTCAACAATCAAAATGTTGATACAGCTATTCACGTTGAGAGTCTGATCTCAGTTTCTGGTTTAGCGACATACTCCTCATTTTGACTGGCTGCGGGACAAATCACTATCAGCTCATAGGCATTATGTAGGCTTGTTGGAGGTAGTGAGCCGGTGTATGAAGAAGTTAGTTCATTACATAGGAAATAAGGCATAGAGGTACTTCACATACGACCTAGAAGAGAAACTGTCTTTCCGGGACGTGCATGTACGTCCATGCGGTGTTTGGGACCAGAGACTTAGGACGTTCGTGTGCGACGTACGTAGCCAAGAGTTTAACCATTCATGGGACTCTACATAGTGAAAGAAAGTGAGACAACACATTTCGCTACCATTTTTAGTTATTTTATGAATGAATAATTTCCAGGTCTATTTACCAAGTAATATAAAGCTGACCATGGAGCCAGGATATACTAACCGTTATTCACCCGTTTTACTTCACTTGCCCAATAGTTATACTTACATTGTCACTGTGTCACATTTCAAAATAACTTCAAACCCCACGTTACAAAGATTACTACAAGCCATTATGTAAGAACTTTATAATTCAGCCGACGTGTCAAAACAAGGTACAATAATGCAGGGTAGAATGTAATTTCTCGCTTACCTCCCCTCGGATGGCAATAACAAGGTTACCCCCCCCCCCCNCGATGACAATAACGATTTACAGTCCAAATCAGACTGTGCGCGTACAAGGCAAATTAACGTAATGTTCATCCCAACGAGCCAGATCATGCAATAATAGATTCAGCTACCCTACTACCCTTATTAATTCTGCTAAAATAAGATGAGATACATTGATGCAATTTTATTGTCCTTAAAGGCACATTGTCTCGTTTACTTTTAAACATAATACACAGATTAACAACTTGATAAACCCAGACCAAAACACGCACGCACGCACGCACGCACGCACACACACACACACACACACACACACACACACACACACACACATGATTTAGAAGGTCTACTGTGTTACAGAAGGTTATGAAGACACAGCAGCTGGAAACAATAGACGGAAACGGATATCTTAACCGATTTTTGAAGACAATGAAAGAAGCTGAAAAGCGGGGTGATATTATCTTTGGTGAAACGGGGCTTTACTGGATTAAACTGTGCACAGAGAAACATGACATCCTGATTTAATCGAAATGTCTCGTTTTTGTGTTGTCTGCTGTTGTTGTCCTCACAAAGATAAGCTAACTCCAGCACTGTGTTTCCGCTGTGAAATACGATTTGTCACTCTTCTCCTCCTCATCCTCCTTCTCCCCCTCCTCCTCATCCTCCTTCTTCTCTCCCCCCCCCCCCCCCCCNTCCTTTTTATCATCATAATATGATGCAAGGATTCAAAACGATAAAGAAAAATTCCGTCCAAACCAGTGAAGTTAAGAATTCAGAAATTGCGTATTTCTTCTTAAAACAATCTGGTCGTAATGGAGATAATATAAAATATGTACGAATTTTCAAATCTAATGTCATCCTTCCTCGGGTTAAACCCATATACACCACCATCATCATTCATTGTAAGTCAGGAAATCCTTTATGGATGGAAAAGAAAAAAGGTATCGTATCTTATCTAACGCTGATCTGGCCAAACCGACGGTATACAAGGGAGAAGCATTAGACAAAAGGAAAGTCATGTGTCGAACACCTTTAACAGATCAGAGCCTTTGAGCGCCTGTCTTAACTATCATTATTGAGTACATGCTGCTGATATTTTCCATACCTCTCCACTTTGACTCCCTTTGTGGAGTCCTTCGGGTCTTTGTGTGAAATGTACATGGAGTCACGTGACCCCATTGAGGGGCACTCTGGGAAGTAGTTGTATGGCAGCAGGAAGAAGGAGAGGTGGTTACCCACTGTGGGCGTCACGGGCAAGTCCTCGGTATGGGGGATGTGATGCATGCCGTGGGTGATCCAAAACACCAGATCCTGGGACATTAGATGGGGAGAAAAATGAGTCAAGAATAGTAGATGCACTAAAAGACTGTCTTCAATAAATGATAAGAGTGTCTGTGTCTTTAACCCTCTAAGACCCACGTTTAAATATACTCTTAGAAAATATATTTTTCTATGTATTAAGTAAAAATTACGCATGGCTAGGATGAACTCAGCACTAGGGAAACTTAACTTTTAAGTGCATTTGTCAAGATGTGGTTGATGATGATATATTAATATATGTGGACAGTGTTTTGTTGAGGAATGGAATCCCATTTCATTATTGGCATAACATAATAAGATACATTCTCCGAACTCCTGTGCCAAATATGGCACAATGTGGCTCAATGGGTCCTACAGGGTTAAAAGTGATGGAGGTTAATTTGAAACAGGTTATAAGGGTAGACAACATACACGGACAGAAATAGGAGATTATAGAAACAACACCACTGTTTCATCAAGGTTGAGTGAATTACAAGCCAGCAGTAATCATTGCATTGACCTTATCACAACAACCACCACCACTTCAACTAAATGATAATGTGACTTCGCCCACAATAATTTCGTTGTCCTCACATGAAGATGCTAACTTCACTACACGATTAACATGCCTTATCATCATCATCATCATCATCGCCTCCAACGTCTCTACAACCACCACCATCACCACCACCAAAATCATCAACCAATAACGTTTTGATTTTTTTCCATCTCACTGGTTTTGTTACATCCACCACAATATCTTCATTGTCTTCATAGAAAAACACAAACTTGGCATGTGATCAGCGCCTTGAAACATTACACAATATCCATTAACATGACCCTCATCACCAGAACCACTACCACCAAAACCACCATTATCCATCTGCACCACCACTAGAACCATCAAACTACCATTTCAGTTTTCATCTAAATCGTTATGTAATTCCTTGTTCGTGTCCTTCTAAACAGAAACGATATTTTCCAAAGGATCGACGCTATCAATTAATTATGCTTTATCATCATCGTCCTCATCATCGTCCTTATCATCATCGTAGCCTTCATCATCATCATTATATTATCATTAAAACCATTTTCATCATCACCAACCTGATTATCAATATTAGCATCATCACCACAACCACCACAGTCATTATCACAACCATGCCCCATTACCACTCCACTATCATCAGTACCACTCCAAGTTTTCAACTACACCATCATGTTACCTCGTCAACAATATTTTCATCGTCCTCATAGTAAGAAGCAAACTTGACCACAGGGTCAGCGCTATCAAACATTCCATAGTTGGATCCTGATATGAACTCTTCGTCTTTGTGTTTCGTCACGACAAGCTGATGCCTCGCCCATGTGGCAGTGACCTCATTACCTTCATCCTTGGGTTGCAAGAACTTGGACATTCCATTCATCTGAATTCTGTTGAAATAGCAAGGGGCTACATACTGTGCGGTGTCTCGGGCCAATACTCATGTCAAAACGGACGTTTCAAAAGTTATAGTTGTAAGATAAGATCAGTTTATATAAATGCATGACTAAATAAATAAATAAATAAATAAATAATCTTGGCTCCCTGCCTTAAGTATCACTAAAACTTAAATTTGCGCTGCATTTTAGTGTGTCTGACAGATTGCTGCCTTTCTACTGCTTTGCTGTGGATGACCCTGTTGTTGTTATTATTATTATTGTTGTCGTTGTTGCTATTGATGATATTTTATATTATTGTTGTTGTTATAATTGTTGTAGTTGTTATTGGATGTTTTATGTTGGTCTCGTTCTTGCTGCTGATGCTGCTGCTGCTGCTGCTGCTGTTGTTGTTGCTGTTATTGTTGTTGCTGTTATTGTAATGTGATGGTAATTATGATGAATATAATGATAGGATAGTGCAATTAAATTAACTTTATTTATCTTTACAGACCTTCTTACGTCTATTTTAAAGTTCTAAATTCTTAAAATTCTTAAAAGATGAATATAACGATGATGAGGAGGAGGAAGAGGATGATTATGATGATGATGATAATAATGATATTGAGAAGGCGTCTTCATTATCATACTGGAGAGAAGATTTTATATTCCCTAAAATATACACTTCCGAATTTCAAAGTAAGATTTATTCGAATAAACATGGTAATGATTTTGATCGCAAATTCATAGAAAAATCTCGCATGTTTATTCTGACCTGTTGCATCGAAAGAGTCAAATACAAATGTTTGGTATCATTTTGTGCAATATGTTGCCTGGCTCTGAGAATCATTTCTGAACCCATACTGATGCGTGTTGTAAAATTCAAGCACAAATCACTATAATTTATAAGGAATGGTGTCTTTCCTTGCCAATAACAATACAGCACACGCTCCCGTTTCTCTCCGAGCCTCATACGTCCATGAGAACGAATAATGCGGACGTTACCTGTACGCTTTGATTTCATCGTATTCGGTCCTGCTAGCGTTGTTGTGAACCACGTGATACCTGGGCGCATCGAAGTTGTAGTCGTAGACAGCCTCTTGTTCTGTCCTTCTCAAGTGTCGCGTAAATTTTGTCTGGTGATACCTCTTAGCGGGATCCTAAATAAATGATTAAATATGCAAATAGCTTCACAAATAAGGTCTATTCAGCTCTTCGTTATAAAAGAGGGAGGGAGGGGGCAATGCTAAATCAATTTGCCTTGATGTTCAACTGTGGTGCAACTCGAGTGAGGTTTGACATGGAATATTGTCTAAATGGTTTCTCATCTCTCCACTCCACCTCCACCCCTTCACTCCATTCAGCTGCCATGCAAATATTTGCGTAACACCCTGAGCAGACTAGTATAATTCCCCGTATCAGTTATGCAGAAGAACTGTGATAAAACGTATTGTTACGTTGTATATCAATTATCATATAAGACAACTGAAAGAGTTGCCATCTTTCATGAAAGTTGTGATTTCCCAGGGTAGCAAAGTCGTCGTCGTCATCATCGTCATCATCAGCGTCAACACCAACAGTAGCAACATGCTCTTCAAATTGTTAAATATTATTGTTAAATGTGAAATGTATGAGAACGATGTAAACGCACGTGATTGTAACAATACATTGTGAACATGTGTGATGTTAGTAGCTGTAGTGCTTAAAATGTCCATGTGCTGTCCCGTTGCATATTGTATTTTGCCCATGTGCCACGGCTGTGGTCTGGGCTTATTCCCAATAAACTTGTTAAACTTGTTAAACATGCTCTTCAAAGCGTGCAATATCAATCCTATTTGTATCTGCCCCATCCTGCGCACCCGGAACTCACCGCTGTCAAAGCCACCTCCTCTGGTACAATATCCAAGGTCTGGTACCTATTGGAGGTGCCGCCGATGTCAAGATCGACCTTAAAATGTGCTAAATGATGATGCAGGTTGCCCAAGATATGATCTTCTATCCGAAATCCATATGGCTGCTCCTCGGGTGAATAGAAATTGGATTGGATGTACCCTGGAAGAAGATAGAACATTTTAATGTTAAGGCCCATGGAAAGCAAGAGAAAGTAATGTCTGACAAGAGGGGCAATAACAAGTAGAAAGCTGGGGAGAAAAAAAGATAGTAATATGCCCAAAGGCATTTAGCCATCACTTAGATCTTAATGGGTTGTCCAATATCGTAGATTGGAAAAAGTTTATGGTTCAAACCGAATTTTTAAAAAAAATGTCTCAAATTAAAAGTCTGGAGATTATTCGATACAAAAAAGCGACAGAACCAACACGAATTCAGATTGACTGATTTTCAAAGTCTGAACAGTCCTACGGTGTATACAAGTGCTGCAACTGGATTTTAATTGTCTCCCTTGTTTCTAGCTCATGTTTTCGAATACATGACCCGGACTGGGTAAGTAGGAGGCAAAAAACCAAATTGAGAGCACTAAAATGTGTGTTATTATTTCTTAGGGGAGAGAAACAGAATAACAAACAACTCTCACTCTTTACTTCAGTTCATTCAGAAAAGAAAACAATAGATCTGGCTGAAAAAGATAATGTGCACGTTGCGATTCTAAAGGTTAAAATCCCAGTAAAATGAGTGAACGCGAGGTTTCCTCCTCCAATAACGAAGTGTAACATCTGAACTTGCAGAATAAGTGGTAAATGTGTGGGTTGTGCAGAACTTACCAGTGCTCATGAATCGAGACTCGATCACCCCGTTTTGATGAAAAATGAAGTCCACAATGTAATCATAGTTGCCGATTGTCAGGGCAGATCTGAAGAGTAGTTGTAAGAAATACATGTATTACAATACCTAAAAGGACACAACCAGAAACTTTCCTGTTTTCCCCCTTAGTCATGTACTAAAGATGAACAAAATGTGAACCGAGCAAGTTCAAGTCACTTTTTTTTTTTTTAAAACTCGATTCAAGTCGAGTTCTTTCTCTCTAACATGCAAGAGAATTATTCTGCTTGAATAGATTAAAATCGTTTCAATATTACCTTAATCAAGTTGAATCGAGTTATTTTTAATGAATCAATTCGGAATCAATTCGAATCATTTGACTCGGGTTTCCTTGTTGTAACTGATTACTATATGAGCTGCGTGAGCCCAAACCGGTCCACCTAAAAGGAACAAATCATTTAACAGAAAATATCTGAACTCTCCTCGTCTTAGTTGAAATGTCACTTATTACTCTCAGACGCAACCGATATGGGATTCACAAGGCCACTTTCGCCATCCCGCTCGCTATAGGCGATTTCTGATCAAACTATCTCGATATATCCGGATCAATCAACACAGTCACACTACCCATAACATCATCAGACCCAGCCTTCAGTCATCTACGACAACCACGACGAAGATGAAAACGACGACGATGGCAGAATGATAAATCATGAATGTACCTGAGTGTGAGTACTGAGTCTAGCATGCCGCCGTAAAAGGCACCATCCAGAAACGCGTAGGTGAGATGACGTCGGAGTGGATAGCCATTGTTGTGTTCGAAGAGACAAAACGTGGCGTCGTATACCTGCGGCTCTTCTCCAGCGACAGATAGGAATGTCTGAAAAAAACAAATAAGCGACAAGAACAAAACATTAAATGAGTTAACCCTCGGAACTTACACCACGAATCTGTACTCACTAACATTCCACTATGACTAACGATTAGTGATGTTTAGATGATTAGTGCATCGGTGCTGAGCGGTGCTGAAAGCATTCAGCTTACAAAGTTAATGTACTTCTTAAGATAGTAAAAGATCCCATCGTTAATGCGCAAGTTCTCAGTTGTTGGAAGATAATATGAGAGAGCTCAAAATATGTTTAGTGTCACAAATTTCATATGATTCTTACCCGCACAGTTGTCCTTTTTCTATGGAGACTTTATGTAAACTGCATAAGGCAAAAACAAGCGAACACTGCACCATAATGCGTATTATATGAAAAAGATTGTCATGGAGCAAATAATATGTGATACAAGAAGTTGTCAATCTTCGATGAAAACTAGCCTAAAGATAGCGACGTCATCGAAATAAGTGTCAGACTTCAACAAGTAGGCAGGAACGACCCCCCTTAAATATTAAATGGTGTTTGTTTTAGGCCAGCATACAAGTAAATGAGGAGAAAAGCGCAAACCTGATTGACCAGTGTAGCAGTTTCCGGACAATCTCCTCCGGGCACGAGAGACTTGGAGTGCCAGCCTATCATGGCACCACTGTCTATATAGTCCGTAGTTTGCTGAGAACATGGGTGTAAAGATCAGAGGTGTTTTTTTTCCCACTTTTTGTTTGTTTGTTTGTTTGCTTATTTGTTTGTTTGCTTTTTTTTTCTTTATTTTATCTCAACTTCTAATTATACCATGATATGCATGAAAGAACATTTCTTCATAATAAAAACACTTATGATTATGATGAATAACATACTGATGATGATGATGATGATGATGATGATGATGATGATTATGCCATGATAACACCATTGTTACTGCCATGACATGAATCCTACTGAAAATGCTGTCAGTTTCCATTACCCTTAATATTTAGACAAGTTATGGAATATGATCAGANGTACTGAGTCTAGCATGCCGCCGTAAAAGGCACCATCCAGAAATGCGTAGGTGAGATGACGTCGGAGCGGGTAGCCATTGTTGTGTTCGAAGAGACAAAACGTGGCATCGTATACCTGCGGCTCTTCTCCAGCGACAGATAGGAAGGTCTGAAAAAAAAACAAAAAAAACAAGAACAAAAAATTAAATGAGTTAACCCTCGGAACTTACACCACGAATCTGAACTCACTAACACTCCACTATGACTAACGATTAGTGATGTTTAGATGATTAGTGCATCGGTGCTTATCGGTGCTAAATGCACCATTAGTAGCATTCAGCTTACAAAGTTAATGTACTTCTTAAGATAGTAAAAGATCCCATCGTTAATGCGCAAGTTCTCAGTTGTTGGAAGATAATAATTATGAGAGAGCTCTAAAAATGTTTAGTGTCACAAATTTCATATGATTGTTACCCGCACAGTTGTCCTTTTTCTATGGAGACTTATGTATACTGCATAAGGCAAAACCAGGGAACACTGCATCATAATGCGTATTATGAAAAAGATTGTCATGGAGCAAATAATATGTGATACATGAAGTTCTCAATCTTCGATGAAAACAACTAGCCTAAAGATAGCGACGTCATCGAAATAGGTGTCAGACTTCAACAAGTAGGCAGGAACGACCCCCCTTAAATATTAAATGGTGTTTGTTTTAGGCCAGCATACAAGTAAATGAGGAGAAAAGCGCAAACCTGATTGACCAGTGTAGCAGTTTCCGGACAATCTCCTCCGGGCACGAGAGACTTGGAGTGCCAGCCTATCATGGCACCACTGTCTATATAGTCCGTAGTTTGCTGAGAACATGGGTGTAAAGATCAGAGGTGTTTTTTTTCCCACTTTTTGTTTGTTTGTTTGTTTGCTTATTTGTTTGTTTGCTTTTTTTTTCTTTATTTTATCTCAACTTCTAATTATACCATGATATGCATGAAAGAACATTTCTTCATAATAAAAACACTTATGATTATGATGAATAACATACTGATGATGATGATGATGATGATGATGATGATGATGATTATGCCATGATAACACCATTGTTACTGCCATGACATGAATCCTACTGAAAATGCTGTCAGTTTCCATTACCCTTAATATTTAGACAAGTTATGGAATATGATCAGATTATTGTGATATGATAATGACACCAATGAACTCACAAACATTGGTTTGCTATGCAATAAGATTTTCAATGTATAGAAACAGCTTTGATTTTTTTCCATGCGGTATTGATTACCGCTAGTGTTGCTGTTGACCTTCTTCAAGTTTTTTTCCAGCCAGTCAAGAACCATCAGCTCGGAAGAAATGAGGCTTTAGAATAAATGGTCATGTTTGAAGCTAAATAGCAGGCAACAAGAACTTGTGGAAAAGTGAACATAACCATTGGTTGTATAATTAATCTCCCACTAAAACCGATGCCTTTAGTAAAGAATTTAACAAAACTACAGCATCTGATCTCGACCTCTGTAGAGACAGAAGCATTCACTGCTTGGCCATGCCTCGCAATCAGTGTTCCGATCAACATCTTGACTGGGATCAGCCTATCAAACAAAAACGTGTACAAGGATTTGTCATGTAATTTTCTGAATTCATTAAAGACTTGTAACGAACTGGAACACACCACATACTTCAAGATATTACCTACAATTCGTAAAGTCTTGCCCTGCTTACCGACAACGGTGCTAACCCAGAATAAAAAACAGCAATCTCGGACAACGAGATTTCATACGCAATCCTCTCTCCGTCGAATTTGACGTCATAGACGGCAGGGCCCGTCAGAGCTGACATCCGGAAATTGAATGTCCATCCCATGTACTCAACCTTTAATAAAAACAAACAAATTCTTTGGTCTTTACTATTACTCGTGTGTCCGAATAAAACTATTATGTTTCATGTATAAAACTGAGTGAACTTTGTGGAGACACTTTTGAAGTGTTTAGATTACCAAGTCCGTTTAAAAACCATATAGCTTCAAGATCACAACGTGTAATAGATTCAAGATTCGTTTATTTGTAGGTCTTTCTAGCAATTTTCATACATCACAATCTATAAATCTTAAAGAACACATATATAGAAATAAAAAAAAAATGTTATACATTCAGCCTTCAAGCTCTCCGATCCATTTCCGCTTGATTTCAGTCATTGATCTATTCCAAGAACACCTCCATCACACACGTACACATAAACCCCGATACATTAATTGCCACAGAATCATTCACATATACACACACAGATATTATTATGTTTGCCACATGACGTACCTTCCTGTCCTTGACCGAGTACCGTTTCCCATCTGGCTCCACTTGTCTGGGTGCTCTCTGGGGCTTGGCGGGCTTGTACTTGCCCCGACGGTGAAGCGTGGAGAACAGGTTTTCGGTGTATTCTGGCCGGGTGACGTTCGATTTTGGGATGCTATAGGGAAAAGGAAAAAAAAATAAAACAAAGGTAACGACGTGGCAAATCTTCGTCAGTTTTTGTGTATGATGTAGTGATCCAAGCTGCGGTTTGAAGCAACCCATTCATTGCAATTCCAACGAGCAAGAAGTGCGTCAGTCTTTACAGAGGTCTTTGTCTACGTTTCTCATTAATATGAATAAAACATTTTTTCGGATAGTTACAAGACTACAGCGTTTTGCAGCTTTTCACATTATTATTTGAAACACCTGAAGTCAGCTGTTGTGATGCCTACGAGTGCTACTGCATTCAGTAAAGGGGCATTTACACGTGGGGATTGGTCGCATGCGAGATAACTTGCGACTTCTCTTACGCAATTTCTCCCCAACTTATTTCCATTTACACGTGGCGATCTCATTGATACAAATCCCTTGACGCAACGCCAGTTTGCCACTTGTACGGATTTTTGCTACGGTGCAGTGGGGTAGGTGGCCAATTGACAACCCATTTTCAAACCAAAATTGAACACAAAATTCACCACTAGTAAGTTATTGGAAAAATTGTGAAAAAAACAGTGAATTGGATGCAAAAGCAGATTTTCTTGATTTCAACAGTGAAATGACGGTGGTTTTTCTATTAATAATGCTTCTACATTAGAGAAATGTGTTGAAAAATCACTCGTAGGTAAAGCAAATGACCCGGTGGCAACACGCACTCAAACAAGATGTCTCAGGACCAGTATCTGGATTTAATCTTCCACAGAGGTTGCGGGTTCGATTCCCACCACATCCCTTTCTTTCCTTCTTTCATTTTCTCTCTGCATTTGTCTTCTTGAGCACTTTCCACTTTATCCTACTTGATTTCTATAAGCCAGTGCTCCGTTTCATCCTTGTACTATTACACTTCCACAGGCATTCTAGGGATCTGTACATTTCAATAAAACCCAAGATCGTTTCCTTGGACCACGTCGCCATCGTGGAATCTACACACAGCGTTGGTGTGTAGCCTGGGCACATGCACAGTGCCAGTGCAAAACAATGTGTGTCATTTTAATAATAGCCATTTTAAAAAATCTTTTGAATAAAGCATTAAATCGAGGTCCTTTCGCGTGGACTTTGTTAGTTTTGATACGCTGATTACGAAAATGTCATCAGTTTTAAGCTAGGATGATTATTTAACTATTTATTTGCAATTAAAAATCACCCCACTCACGAAAACATCAAAGGAAGCCGCCACGTGATTTAGTGGCTACCGATCGCACGCCCAGAAATCAAGCAGCGCTTGATTTCTGGGGACATGCGATTTTTCGTATTGAGTTCATGCGATTTTGCGTTTACACGTGGCAATTTCTCGCCATGATCCTTGATCGGGACGGATCACGGGGATAAATTGCTACATGTAAATGGGCCTTAAGTAGCTAGTTTAGATGAACTGATTTTGATCTTATTTTGGCAGTTTGATTTGAACTGATCTGAACTGTAATTTTCTAATTACAATTCAGCTCAGTTCACAACTAACTTCACATTAATTTCGAAAATGAGAACCGACTATCGTTTTTTTTTTTTTGCGGAGCGAGTGAAAAGAAAGCGATCCGATTGGGCGGGCGGCGTTTCCTGGTACCTGGCGCCATGCTGTCAGCCGCGTTAGATTGCAGCACCCAATCATCCTTTTGATGGCGATTTAATGTCCTGTGTTTGACTTGATCACTTACGGAGTTCTGTGCTAGTCTGGTCCATGTGACAGACGAGACGCCAGTAGCTGTCTGATTTACAGCCTAAAAAATCCTTATTATTTGTTCACAAATTTTCAACCCCATACATATTTCCTTAGCCCAAGTACTTTCGAGAAAATGCAGCTTGGAAGTCGGGACTTTCACGCAGCAATGTCCGCCATAACAGGTCTTCTATTCAGTCTGGTACTGAGGCATGAAACACTTTCCATTTTAAAAAAAAAGGAAACACACCGAGATTTTAAAATCTCCTCTCTCTTGTTCTATCTGAACGAAGCAGTAAGAAGGTTAGCGGTCTTACAATTAAACGCAATAACTTTTGGTATTCTATTCATCATGAGCTCTGTAATGTCCAAATGTTTGCAGTACCATCTAGACAACCTGCCTTTCGTTTCNCTAGAAAATACAGACACAAAAAAAAAAGGAAGAAAAAACTCGTGAAAGCTATCACGGACAGGGTCTTGCGCAAAAAGAAAGAGAGAAAGAAAAAACAGCACTGTTTGCATAGACGGTAAACTATTATATTCTTTTCTCAGATTATTAGCAACTTAAAAACACCAAAAACCGTTTTTTTTTTGTAGACACTGTCTTTGGATGAATAGATCGTACCTATAGGCCGGCAGAATCTGTGAAACTGTGTTGGATTTCAGATTATTAGATTAGCTAACGCTGACAAAGTCACATTGCCAATGCTTGATATACAGAAGTATGAAGGTGATGTTTGAACATTTTATAAAATATTAAGGAGTAGCCAAATTGTATTAGATATATATGATAATGTATTGGTAAATTCAGATTCATAGATTATAATAATGGACTCTAAGCTCCTGGTAATACGATCAAAGATTGAAAAAAAATGACAAGTTTTGTTAGAGCCTAATCAAAATGGTTCTTCCTAGTTCTTCTTATCAAAGAATTTGTTTAAAAACCCAACTTAATTTACCTAAGAAAGTAATTTTGGACTTCAGAATAGCAGCCTTAGAAAGGGAGATTTCTTTTCTCTCCCTCTAAATTTGACTCTATTTGCACAGTAACATGCACGCAAAATAGATCTTCTCTGATGATATTGATGTCAGACTGATCTTAAGCCGTCATGATCCAAGTGTGGCCCAGCCAAAGGGTGAAAAAACACTTGTCTTGACAGATGTAGCCTTTACTGAGGAGCTCTACTGACTTCCTCTCCGACTGAAAGAATTTTCAAGCTATCCAACATCATTATTTCACCGGGCATGGTCAATGAGTGCTATAATGCCCATCTTTAACAATAAAGAAAGTCCATATGACCCTGCAAATTACAGTTCTATTACTCTCATCAGCTGTATGGCTAAACTGTTCTCAAGTGTTCTAAACGAAAGTATTTCAATGAAAATAACATTATACAATCAAATCAGGGAGCCTTCCTTCCCGATACATCCACCACGAACCACCTTTTTGCCCTTCACTACCTAATAGAATATACCAAAAGTAGACAAACGCCCTTGTATTATGCCCTCCTCGATCTGAGCCAAGCTTATGATCTGGTGTGAAGGGAAGGTATGTTTAAAAAAAAATCATGTGATATCACGGGTAACTTTATGAACGTTGTTCAATCCATATACAGTGCTGTAGACTGCAGAATGTTCTGCCAATACTTTTATATTGAGCACATTATATTGTAGCCATGTGATGTGCTGTAATAACATCTTGGAGAAATAAAATTGAATTGAATGGAATTGATGTCAGGATGATCTTAAGCCGTCATGATCCAAATGTGGCCCAGCCAAAGGGTAAAAAAAAACCCAACAAACTTGTCTAGACAGCCGTAGCTTTCACTGAGGAGCTCTATTGACTTGCTCTCCGACTGAAAGAGTTTCCGGGTCTATTCAGGATTATTGTCGACGCCCTCTATTCAAATACAAATACATGCTCTAGCTAATTAAAATCAGGAATGTAATCATTTTCTTGAGAAAGTATGCCTCCTCATACAGATGAAAAGGGCTGCACTGAATTCCTTTTTACCATACTGAATACAGCAGAAGACAAAACGGACGATAAATGAATACAGCAACGTGCAGATCGTCTACCAGTTGAAGTTACATGTACAGTACAACCCGCTTAAGCGGGACGGCTCCGTTTCCGACGATTCGTCCCCCTTAAGCGGGCGTCCCGCTTAGGTGGACTATTCATTATAAAGTGATTTCTTAGATAGTTTGTACGTTTCATTCAAGTTAAGGGATAATCATTACTTGTTGCGAGGGAGGTGTGACAACGGAGTCAGATTTAAATTGTATCTGTACTGTTTAAAATACATGTATACTTATTGCAGTTTAACTGTATTTTCGGTAAACTTACAGAACATCTTATTAGTCATTCTTTGCGGGGAACGGAATTTTTGGTTGGCTTCAAAGAAGCACCTAAGCCTTCTCACCACTCTCCTTTGAAAATTAAAAAACGATTTCTTTTAAAGACCGGGAGATGTCTACATCAAAGAGAAAGAAATAAGACATGTTAAAATAAAACTGGAGAGAATACGAGAGGTCTAACATCACTGAAGTCGAGATGTTCGCCGTCCCCCATTCAAGTGATCAAAAATAATTTGGGATCAAATTTACATGATCGTANGACCTCGTAAACATGGACCCATCCTTTACTTTTGTTGTCTCTTGATTGCCATGATGTACACTTTTTTTTTGATGTACAAGAATTGTTTTATTGTAATTTTATGTTTGTTTGTTGCTTATTTTGTTCATTTGTTCACCTTTTTTGTCCACTCTACTTGTTTTTGTGTCTGCTGAAGAAGGCATATTTGCTGAAACGTCCTTTGTATTGTGCCGTGATTCTGTAAAGCTTTCTACCTACTTGCTCTTCTACACTCACTCATGATGTACAAGTATGTCATAAAGATGTCATAAAGACTAGAACGCGTTAACAAAAGAGAAACCTCCTTACAGTTTAATTTTTATCTAACTTAACTATGATCGAACAACGATTTGACATTCAGCTTTGGTATAACACTATAAAGATGACACTTCAGGTTAGTATGATGACAAGTTGCATCATAGCCTATCGGTTAAATACACAATGGTCTGAGCACCGCAAGCCGACATGCGTCAAAACTGTTCAAGCGACTCGGGCTGTACAGGTAAGGGGGATAAATCTATTCAAGTGCCCTCCGGGCGGTTAAATGGTTTTGACACCGGCGCTTTTCGCGAGTGTGGAGTTGAATGTCTTTTGTTCTTGCATTTATTTACGAAATTTTCTATGTTAACATTATCCAATTTTTGGTGTATACATGAAGTAGACTATGAACAACTGAATTCTAAAAAAAAAGCATTTTTCAAAATTTTGTGACTTAACCAGTTTTATCCCCCGGCCGTCGATGTACAGTACAACCCGATTAAGCGGGACGGCTCCGTTCCCGACGATTCGTCCCCCTTATTCATTATAAAGTGATTTCTTAGATAGTTTGTACGTTTCATTCAAGTTAAGGGATAATCATTACTTGTTGCGAGGGAGGTGTGACAACGGAGTCAGATTTAAATTGTATCTGTACTGTTTAAAATACATGTATACTTATTGCAGTTTAACTGTATTTTCGGTAAACTTACAGAACATCTTATTAGTCATTCTTTGCGGGGAACGGAATTTTTGGTTGGCTTCAAAGAAGCACCTAAGCCTTCTCACCACTCTCCTTTGAAAATTAAAAAACGATTTCTTTTAAAGACCGGGAGATGTCTACATCAAAGAGAAAGAAATAAGACATGTTAAAATAAAACTGGAGAGAATACGAGAGGTCTAACATCACTGAAGTCGAGATGTTCGCCGTCCCCCATTCAAGTGATCAAAAATAATTTGGGATCAAATTTACATGATCGTAAACACCAGCAAAGATAAGCGTCACACTTCTCGCTCCACATCTGGCCAGAGCACGACGCGAGCGGCATGTGTCGAAAAGCCTTTACGCAACACGAATGATGGTCATGCCTTTGTCAACGACACCCTGGCTGAGTGTTGTGCAATAGCGCAGGTAAGGCTCGTAAGTGTCGATCACTGCCTAAGCTGAAGAAAGGATACAGTGTGGCTGACAGGGGGCGGGGCTTACTTAATCTTGATTCGTTAATGCTTGCGCGGGTTAAATGACCAGCGGCTAGGATGTCCGCTCTGATTCGTCCATGCGTGCGCAGAAGGGTCAACTGCCTGACAGAGGGC
>JAWQUT010000262.1:188743-213867 GCA_033807755.1 Ellobium chinense
ATGACATACAGTTTTGTGTTTTTTTTTGGTTTTGTTTTTTTAATAATCACTAAACATCATGGCTTACCGATAATTTAATGGATCATACGGTTGCCTACTCAGAAACCATAAACGTTACAAAGTAAAACCTCAGTATTGACTAAGTTTTATACAAACCTTGGTGCTCTGCATCTAGAGCTAATATTTTTCAGTTGGGTTGAAAGTCTCCGAAGAAGACAACAGCTTTAGAGGATAATAAACACCGCTAAAGAATTAACCAACCCATAATGTCCAGATACAGAATAGAGAACTTGGGCATTAACGATGGGATCCCTTACCATCGCAAGAATTATATTAGTGCATCGGTGCTGAATGCACACTTAGTAGCGTTTCGATACTCGAAAGTTGTAAGTCTTACTATGGTAAATCGTAATACGATAAGTAATATCGCTAATACGCAAGTTCCCAAACATTATGCTCCACAATAGGACCTAAGGTTAAATTTGACCTAATTTGACGTCCAAGTCTTTCACCGACAGTACGAGGGTCGTATCTTGTATTATAGACTCCGTGACCAAAGTTCACTTGTATACGATGCACTTTAATATAAAGACATTTGACAGCTTTGATTTAAAGACCCATTTAACGAAACCTTCGGTACTTACCTTTCTGTCCACTTCTTTCAACACCGTCTCTTGAATTGTGCCAAATTCCAGGCCAGAGAAAGGTCTGCAGATAAGATTTTTTAACAGCAAATATGACCTAATAAATCAATCGAAAAAGGAAAAAAAAACCTTGAGAAAACGACTATTGGAAAACAGTGATAGTCTATACAGCATAATCATCCAATATAAAAGTATCTCATATTTATCCATATTTACTAACCATTTGCCCTTAAATAAATATTTTGTGCACAGAGTATAGAAATGATTTCACTTGTTATTTGCAAGAAACAAAAATTTGAATACCAGATGGCCATAACCACCTTGAAAACCTGATAGCTCTGTTCCGACTTGAGAGGTCGAAGTCTCGTTAAGACTAGCTGCGAGATCTGTTTTGGGCCGATACAGCGAGAAAGCGTTTCAAATCAAGACAAACAACAATAGAAGCAGCAGCAGCAGCAGCAACAACAACATCAACCACAGCAACAACAACATAACAACCACAACAACAACAACAACAATTAACACTAGCAACAAGTTAAAACTGCCGTTCTCTGATTAGATTCTGAAGAAGCTAAATCTAGATCTACGCAAATATTTCGAGAGATTTTAGATATTTCAGGTTAAAAAAAGAACAACCGGCTGAAAATGATTGTTGAGGTAGTAGCATTGTCAGCGCTGCTAAGAAACATGCACTTAAGGATTAGTTTAATGTGAAATATGATTACCTATGGTAGTCTCAGAATCTCGTAGATATAAATACAGACTGATCTACAAGTGTTAACTATCACATGACACCAGTGATAATTTTAAAATGAATTTGAATCTCATTCCCAGCTGTCCTCACCTGAGGGAAAACTCCACAGGGTTTCGCCTGTTTGTGTTGTTCATTAAGTCACATCTCTGTACATCAGGCAGTGGTGAGCAGATGTATTCCTCCAACAGTGGCGGGCTTAGGTCCCCCCGGAACATCAGGACACGGGCCCGGCGGTCTGGCTGGGTGCCTGAGAATGAGAAAATATAATAATATGTATTCATATATAGTGTAGTAATAATACCAGACATAACGTGCAACGGTCATCATCCGTAACAATGGCCGTGCAGCCAGCGGGAGGCTGGACCCGAGAAGCCTCGAGCTACGAATGCTAAAAGTAATGATAATAATAGAATACTAATATAATCATAATCATAACAAAAAATGATTAGATTTATTTGTCCCGCATCATGATAAATGCCGGCTCAAGCAATCTCATTTTATTATTATCTCTAACAGGCTATATCGCTCTATGTTGTTTTCAACTCCTTGGGAAGCTTGCCATTTATAGTCAGTCTAACAATATCTTTCACTGCCTATAGGTAGATACCCCCTTAACAGACTGGGTGAGCTGAGGAATGTCTCATGTTCATGGAGTGCCCACGCTTGCTGCTTTACATTATTACAATCACCTCCGCTTTAATAGCAACAAGACCCACAATTCGAATATTGCAATTAAAAGAGGTGCTATTATACAGTGACAGTGATTTTATAAAATCGAAAGTTCAAATAGTCTATGTTTTCTAAGAAAAAAAAAGTGTTGCTATTAAATGGAAATTGGATTCAAGTGAACTGCAAATGAATGATAACCTCCACCATTATGTGACAACTACTGTAACTGGGAAGGGGGGNGGGGGGGGGGGGGGGAGAGAGGGGTGGATATAGAATTCCACAACGTCTGCTCATGAGTTCATAGTCCAATGGCTATGAGGGTTATCATCATTATCGTTGATGTTATTGTCGTCAGCGTTATTACATTATCATCACTGGTGTTAAAATCATCTTCATCACCAACGTCGTCATCACTACCATCACCAGCCTCTCACCTGAACTGTCCAGGAATTCCAACACCTCCGCTTTCCGAGGTAAGAACAAATCTGCCATGAAGATGTAGCTGGAGTTGAGACTGGCACTGCTGGATTTGGCCGCTCGGATGTTGGGGTCATTTTCAAGGAAGGTACGTAACTAATAGAAACAAGGATAACATACAGTAAAAATTACCTTTCAAATATTAAAAATATAACTGGACTCTCGTTTTGCCCTGTCTGAATGGAAAAAGGTATACTGACTATCTAGATGTATTTTTAGGTATATATATGGTATACTAGTACATGTACTTATTATAATATTATCGAAGTAAAACAGAATAACGAAAAGAATAGTAATGAATCTTTATGTGTGAAATTTCTTATTCAATACTTTTTTTTTTTAGCGGTATACAGTGATTTATCGCTTGTGATATTGAAAACATTCTAGAATGACCCACCTTCCGCAGCTCTTCCACTGTTAGGTCATGGAAAGGTCCTGGGTTCATCGGTTCCTGTAGGTCAATAGTGTTCCCATTTGGATTCGCCGAACCGCACACGGTGGCTTTGTCTCTGTCATCGACAACACGAACTGTTTTGACATCATCGTCGTTTTCAGAGATGACGACGATAAGGGCGATGAGGAGGCCGATGGAAATGAGGACGAATATCATTGTAGCTATGGGCCAGAGTCGGCCATGTTGTTTGAGAAGGAGCGTCGTTCCGGCCATACCTGTGAGGGAGCGAGGGGGGGTTAGGGTTTATGTTAGAGGAATGAGGGGTGTAGAAGAAAGGCAGAAGTAAAGACAAGGGAAGAAGGAAGATTAGGGAAGGAGAAAGGAAGAAAATATGCAAGGTAGAAGAAGAAGAAGAAGAAGACATGCAGTAGAGAGAAGAAAAGGAAGCAAGGGTGAGGGAAGGGAAGGGAAGGGAAGGGAAGAAGAAATCGTAGGAGATGAGGAAGGAGAGATGGCACCAAGGAGGAGAGACAAAGTGAAGATAAGGCATAGAGCAGAAGAAAGGAAAGAAGAGAGAAAACTGATCAAGAGGAAGCACTAATGGGAGAACGGGGAAGAGGGGGAAAGAAAAGAGGAGAGCCAAAATGCAAAGGTGTGAGGTAGAAATGGAAGATAGAAAGAAAGTAGAATGAAAGAAAGAAAGAAAGAAAGAAAGAAAGGAGCTAGCAAAGAGGATAGGAACAGAGAGAGAGAAAGAGAGAGAGAGAGAGAGAGAGAGAGAGAGAGAGAGAGAGGCCGCAAAGGAAGGAAGACAGAAGGAATTGAAAACGAGAGAAAATAAATGAAGGCGAGATAGAATCTCAAAGGATAAAGAAAAGAAACAAAAAGAAACCAGTAAGAGAGGACGAAAGACGAAGCAGTCAGCCAGATGGGATGAATTTTAAGACCAAGCAATTGAAGTGCGTGTTTGCGCAAGCTCTTCTTGTCCATTTGACTAGCACGGCACTCGCAAAAAAAAAATCATTTAAAAAAAATCCAGAATGCATAATAGTATATGTGATAATTTACATATATACGAGGGCCCGAATAAACCAGGTTTGTGAGCTAAGCTATTCTTTTCTGACAATGTCAACAGCGTGAGATCGTGATATATGGACATGTCTGAGCAAATACGCTTTGGATAAAAGCTAGGCAAACAGAGAAGAGAGCCCTAGCCACATCACGGCTTCATAGTAGTCTACAAACGTTAGAGTTCGTTTATAGAATACTCCGAATGTTCTGCGTTGTTTATGGGCATTTTGAACTAAACAGATCAGTAGCAGACACAATGAAAATGGTAGATTCTGATAGTATGTAAACACTTTTATAGTGATTTCTACATATAATCGTAGATTTAAGGATCTCTTTTTCTCCACCCCGTCTTTTGGTACCGATCGTAGTACACCCAGATGTCCAGAACAAGTTAAAGATGTTCTAACCGTGCGTTGGTTTATCTAGGTGAAGTCGACAAAATATCACTTTTGTTTGTTTGTTTGTTTGTTTCGTGGTAATATAGTCCCCTAGAACGGTTGCCTGGGTNGTCCAGTCGCTTCAACTTTTCCTTGGTGTCATGGCGTCATTTATATTGCGTTTCGGTACCATGGTTATTGCATCGCTCTTATCGAAGTTACCGTCTTTCTCTCGCTTCGATAACGCTACTGAATTCAAACTAGTGATGTGTCCCTTCATGCATCTCCTCTCTTTTTATACTTCAAGCGGATCTTTAAGGCCCACATGCAAAAGACTACCTGGCCTTGAAGAAAGAATGCGTTGTACTCTGTACAATGTATTATATTACACCTGGCTATTGTGCTACCACCTCTAGTAGCCTGATTAACTCTTCTAGTCTGACGAGTAAAAAAAGGTCACGACCTGATTATCTATGTTCCAAAAGCCTAGCGCTGGGGAGTCTGGCCCGTTAGGTCCATCTGTTCCAAGACGTAATGACCCCTATTTCAAACCAGATCCACCTTTTCACGGGCTTCATTCAAGTTGGTATTTTCTATCTCTGTAGACTAGTGTTAGTGGTTTATGCTCTGTGAATTCGCCTCTCATCCATGTTGATCTTTTGCTTGGTATGGAACGTTAGTCCAACTGAACAATAAAAGGGTTATGGCTGGATAATTTTGGTTTTACTGCTGCGTTTATATCTGACCCTGACCCTACTACGAACTCTATAAAATATTAACAGTAGTAATAATAATAATGCTGTTTATAAGTCTCGTATCCAGACTAATGCCCGCTCACGCGACATTACACTATTATTACCCACAGCAGGCCTGATCACTGTAGCACTTTCTGAGCTCCCTGGGGAGTATACAGTGCCGGTGCTACTTTCAGGCGCTGATCACAAACATTCTGACAGTATCATCCTCTGCCTATAGCCAGGTACCCAGTATGCAGACGAGTGGACTGAGGAAAATGTGCATGAAATGCTTTCCCAAGGATCTTACAACATGACCGTGGCCGGGAATCGAATCCACGAATTTAGATCTTGAGTCCAACGCCTCAACCGCTCAGTCACCCTGCTTCACAATATGCACCGAATTTGTGAACCTGACTACAGATGCCGTGCATTTTTCTCCTGGGTTTAAGACATGAAATACGGTGCGTGTGGGGCCTGATACATACGCTGTCTTTGTAAAGTGTTATGTTTGTCACCTATGCCCAGTGTTGCCACTCTGGTCATGTGCTTATCTCTTAGGCGAGAACAATTTTCTTTTTTTCCTACATGTTCCTATGCACGATAATGAAGCAAATTCAGCCGAAAAAAACAACAACAGTTTACTGTTTTAAATAAGAAAACCAGCCATTTTACCCACTTTACCATACGTGTCACAATTTTACCCATCAATTTCCGAAAACTATTTTCTCACATGTAGGGGAGGTGAATTTTCGTAAAGCCATTTTACTATACCGAAGGAGAAAACATCCTTTGCAGTGGCAACACTGATATGCCCTGAACTAATTCGGTGTCCCATGCTTGTGTCACGTTCTACATTTGCCATGTTCCACTTTTGCCGCGTCCTACTCGCGCCGCAACTTCCAAGTAGGACACTTTGTACCGGGTTTAAAATCAGTAATATTCACTATCTATTAGTAGCTATATTTTGAAAGATAATGCATTCCGCTGTTCCTTGGAATGAAGCCCATTACCAACATGAAATGATTTGTCATTCATCACAGTAAGAATATAAGCATATGAAAGTAGAATATGATTTAATGTTCACTGAGACCACTTTACATGAAAGAAACTTTTTTTTTTGTTTAACACGAAACTGCTTATGTTTTAAGATTGGAGTTGCCCATCGCTGAAACGATTCTGTGATTTGTAGTCTATAACTATATCAAGTATCACATTTTGCAGGCGTGCTCTCTGGGTGAGCATTTTGTTGTTGTCGTTGTTGTGTGCCATCAGGGTGAATATTTTGTTGTTGATGTTGATGTTGTTGTTGTTGTTGTTGTTGTTGTTGTTATTGTTGTTGGTCTGTGGCAACCGTCAGGACATTTTACTTTTTCTCAAACTTTGATTAGTACTAGAGAGATCCAGCACTTTCGTTTTTCTTATTAAAACCTTACATTGCTAGTCTTGCTATAGTGCCTACAGCTTTGCGGGATTCAAAGCTAACTACATTTTATTATAAAAGTATCACTATTTTAAAATCTGAATGCTATCAGAAAAAAAGTTTATCTTGGCAATTTCAGGACTATGGAGGCTCAAAGCTGTCTTGTTGTGTGGGCGTTGTTGTTGTTTTTGTTGCTGTTGATGTTGTTGTTGTTGTTGTTGTTGTTGTTGTTGTTGTTGTTGTTGTGTAATATAACATTTGTGTATGTCTTTTCATTTGACACACAAAACATTTCTTTTAAGGACATTCCTGAAGAATATTAAAACCATCAAGAACAAACTTACCTAGTCAGCTGGAAGTATGTTATCTAATCTTAACGTCTGGCCTTCAGCAGAAACATCAGACCCACACTATTCACCCCGAGGTCCTTAGAATGACTGAATTCAATCTGGTGCCAGCTTATGATACCAAAACACACTAACCAGTAACCACCAGTAAACAGATACTTTGAAACGCGGCTAACAGTTATTTAATAGCCCAAACACACAGTAGTAAAACAGGACCTACTTGGTGGAGAGTCCGTAATGTATTGCTATAGTGTTAGAACCTATTTGACCGTATCAGGGAAGAGCCTTTCATTCGCTATCTCCCTCTCCTGTCCTCTCTCTCACTCTCTCTCACACACACTCTGGGCTGTCTTTTGTCCCAGAACATGAAAAAAAAAAATCTAGACCCGGACCTGGGTTTTAGCGCTGGACGGATGCAGTACTGTCAGATAATTCGATACTCAGAATATTTGTGTGACTGATTACCGATGGTATTTTGTATTTCATTTTTGGGAAACAGCCAGATCAAAGTGCAAACTTTTATATCTGTACAACATATCAAAACAGTAATGAACTATTTTACAGTTTCAGGTTTTGTTTATTAGAGGCATATCGTCGTTCCGATGATAAAAAGGTGATAACCTCGACCAAAATCAAATTTGACCATATTTCGTATACCGATAGTCCTGTACTTGATCCATATGCTGTATAAATTTCAGAGCAAAATTCGAAAAATAAAGTGCATTCTTGTACAAAAAACATAAGGTCCTAAGCCAGCACCTCGGAAAACCCGATGATAAAAGGTGATAAGCTGGAGCGCCTGAAATTTTCCGATGATAGAAGGTGCTAACCCAGCCGTGACGTGTTGAAACCGCTACAGCGGAGGGTTCAGGATGGTCCCCATGGTCATTTTATCTGTCTGGACACCTATTCCGGGAATGTCATGATTATGCAAGCATTTGATGATAGTATTTGCATAGATGCTCGCACTGAGTTGTTCAAGATGATGCCTACGACTGTCCACTTAAGACCTACAGGTGTCACTGTTGCTATTGCGCAAGCATTCAGCACTATAGACCTGCCATGTAGATTATTGTGGCGATGTCTGAGAATGCTATCAAATCTCTCAGTATATAAGATATAATAATGCCACTACTGACCATCAATATTCCTGTAAAAAAATATATACAAATTATCCATTCGCACCTCATTTCATATTGTTGTCTGTCACACATCAATCTTATAAATCCAGTGATTCAGAATAGTGTCTGCCGTCAAAAGCTATGTTGGTATGGTTCAGACAATAAATATGGTCTACTGTTCAATGTAGGCGATTTTTATAGACATCTTCCATTAACGAAAATTTCCTTAATCCAGTTAAATAGATGTTTTTATACCTCAGCCCACTCAATACGAATTACTGTACTTTCAATGCTAGGTAGATACAATTTCGATGATTGAATTATATTGTAACACGTAATTAGATTAAAGTCGGTTTTCCCATCGATGTCTTAAAATATCCGCCTTTACCTGCCAAAATCTTTCATTATAATTATTTCAAGATGTATCTGACAAATTCAGATTTCTCGATACTGTAATTACAAAACTATTCGAACTTTTCGATCCCAAATAAAAGTATCGAGTAGGCGGTATTGACATCGCCCTAAACTTACAGATCTTTTGACCGTGAAGGCCGCTGCGATAAAATTATAATATCTACACACAGTGCCGCTGTCAGTTCTGTAGTCAGTTCACGTTCTGTTTACACGACTCTTTGGCGATGAACGCCTAGACAAATTAATTTAGTGGAGAAAGAATTATGGCACCGGAAGACAGAGCCAGGAGCCTAATTGGTCAAAAAAAATTGGACTATCCGAGTCGATAGTAGCAGAGTATAAAATCTGTCCTTTGGACGGATTGTGTAGAAATAATCATAATATGAAACCACACCGCAAAAGTGGTGAAATTCAGTTTAGTATTTGTAAAAAAATAATTGTTGCAGGCAGTGTTTCCCTGTGGCTTCAGCGGGTTTCATTTGTGCGGACCTGTGATCTGCAAAAGAAGGCCAAATTTTTAACCCCTTTTCATGTAATTTAAAATTGTGAAAAATCTAACCGAAGGATTTCCACCGTAAAAAGTATATAATTTGAGCACAGTGATGGCACCAGACCTGCAGACTAGTCTTGGCCATCTCGGAAAGTTCCTGTGGTTAGAGAAGAAATTTTTATTAAATGACTCAGAGAAGCTTTTACAATTTGGCTCCTGCAACCACTGAGTTGGGACTTTTTATTAGTTTATGAGATACAGCCTTTTGCTGGAACTGTTCACCTTGTTTTGTTAATATCGGTATGCGTGCATGCCACTGAAAGTGCTGAATTTATTCGTACAGTTCTATAATTTTTCCATCTCTGTCGCTGTTTTGAATACATATATCGCTGTTATATAATATGCATTGCTTCGTTTATTTTCAGCGTAGGCCTCCCAGTAGATTGTCGATTAAAATGTGGNTTCTTTCTTTCTTTCTTTCTTTCTTTCTTTCTTTCTTTCTTTCTTTCTTTCTTTCTTTCTTCTCTTTCCTTCTTTCTACCCATCTTTCTTATTTTCTTTCTTTCTTTCTAACCTTCTTTCTTTGTTGTCTTTCTTTTTTCATTTTTTCTCTCTCCGCCTTTCTCTCTCTCTCTCTCTCTCTCCCCTCTCTCTCTCTCTCTCTCTCTCTCTCTCTCTCTCTCTCTTTCAACGAAAACGGAAAATGTTATCTCATGTGACTAATTCTTATGACACGGAAGGAGAGGGGCGGTCAGGTTCATCATTTCATATTTAGCTATCACATGTTACTCTGTCTACAGGGAACTTATTAATGGGGATATTGCTGCTAAACGTTTTCTCAATTTAAAACCAAAAACAAAAACAAAAATAAATATTTACACACACACACACACACACACACACACACACACACACACACACACACACACACACACACACACACACACANCGCGCACAAGCACCCACATATACAAACAATCATACACACTCACACACACGCATACACACTTACAAATACACAAACACGCAACTAGACATACAAAGAGAGGGAGAAAGACAAAGAGAGGCAGAGAGAAAGAGAAATCGAGAGAGAGAGAGAGAGAACCAGAGACAGAGAGAGAGAGAGAGAGAGAGAAGGAGAGAGAGAGAGAGAGAGAGAGAGGAGAGAGAGAGAGAGAGAGAGAGAGAGAGAGACTGTCATTGGAGTACTTTATATATAATAATAACTATCATCTCACATATTGCTATACTTCCATCAGCACAAGCAAACCTGACCTGTGGCCGTATGCATAAATCTTGCGTTAATCAACGTATAAACACAGAACTGCAGTGAATACTATTAATGTTTTGCGTAGTTACTGCAGTGCGTTAACTAACATATGGATTATGTATACGGCCATTGTGGTCGACCGGTTACGTGCTGTTACCGTCTAGCTGTTTAGGTTGCTGACTGGTAGCATTACTGCCAATGACAATAACAATAAGTTTATTAAGGTCAGGTATTCTTGGTACAAAAGAGCATAGTATATAATTTGAGGAACGGATGGTATGTATATTGTAAATACAGTAATGACAATCATCAATCCACTTACATTTCATTTTACTTTCGGCAAGTGCACGCACGCAGGCGCACAGTACACTCTCTCTCTCTCTCTCTCTCTCTCTCTCTCTCTCTCTCTCTCTCTCTCTCTGTATATCTGTCTCTGTCTGTCTCTGTCTGTGTGTGACACCAGAATACATATATATATATAATGGTTTCGGTGGGTACAGAANGGGGAGGAATTCGAACTGCTGCACTTAGTACACAAGTTTATTTGTTCCCTCCCTCCCTCTCCCCCTCTTCCCCCTACACCACCCCACCCATTCAAAGACATATGGTTTGTGTGTGTGAGAATGAATGGTGTGTGTGTGTATGTCTGTTTGTGCGTTTGTGTGTGAGTATGTGGTTGTACATCTCTGTGTAAATATAATATATGTATGTGTGTCTGTCAGTCTGTCTGTCTGTGTCTGTTCTGTGTGTGATTTGCGTATGTGTGTGAGACCTAGATGCTTATCTGGATCTTTTGGTGAGTGGGAATGGCCAATGAAAAATAGGACTAAGCTTTACAGCAGTATGAAGTTACTAATGGGAACGTCTTGAAGTCCTCCCACACTAACCTCTCCAGTTAACGTAGTGTCAGAAAAAAATTCATTGTCCTCAAGATACATACATATATATATATTTAATTGTGAGTGTGTGTGTGTGTGTGTGTGTGTGTGTGTGTGTGTGTGTGTGTGTGTGTGTGTAAAAACGTAACTCTCGAACTACTTGATTAACCCCTGGGCATTCCCTTACAAACCTACCCAGCCATCCTACCTTAGTGAACCAGCCAGCCACTTTTACTGAATTTGATCCCTCTAACCTTCTCAGGAAGGACACATTCCAGGACTAATTTGATAGGATAAGTTTCCAAGGGCATCAGGCATATCTCCACCAAGCTGACTGCACCAAGTCCGTAACGACACGACACGACACGACATGACACGACACGACACGACACGACACGACATGACACGACAGGGCACGACACGACACGACACGTCTTGAATTATGTCTTCCCTCGAAAGAAATGGAGGATTTTCTGTTCTAACTTCAGATCTCCTACTCATGTTATGGCAAGGTAAACATGCGCACTGTATGGCATTTTCCGAATTTTACGTGCATGTTGCACATGACAAACTAGAAATGAACTTCACATCTAATTCTAGTTTAAAACAGACGACAGGCTCGCTATATACTAAATGCCATACTCCTATACCTACCTCTGCAATAACGGTCTGTAAGAGATCAGGAACTTGAAAACAAAAGCTCCCTAATATGTCTACAGCTGTCACTGTTTAAAGTGACTTGAGGTGACGGATCAGGTGAAGTGGGACCCTTATACTAACGGAGAGACCCTGGCAGAAAATTAGGGCTGCTGAAGAGCGGTTCAACAAATACACTGATGATATGTAAATTAACATACAGCGATGGGGTCCTTGAGAATTAGAGCGGGCTGACTTCAGTTTTAGTCAGTTTTGTGCCATTCAGGGGCGTAGGAAGGACACTTTCTTATTTTGGGCTATACTTGGGGCATAACGCTTTAAGTGTCCTTGTGTGTGTGTGTGTGTGTGTGTGTGTGTGTGTGTGTGTGTGTGTGTGTGTGTGATGTGTATTATATATAAATATAAACAGACAGCCACACACACACACACATGCAGATAGCAGATGGACGGACGGATGGACAGATAGACAGATAGATAGATAGACAGACAGACAGACAGACAGACAGACAGACAGACAGACAGACAGGTAGTAGGTAGGCAGGCAGGCAGGCAGGCAGACAGACAGACAGGTAGGTAGGCAGACAGACAGACAGACAGACAGACAGACAGACAGACAGACAGACAGATAGATAGATAGATAGATAGATAGATAGATAGATAGATAGATAGATAGATAGATAATTTGCCTGGAGAGGAATTCAAACCCACAAATTTCAGTTCAATGCTGCATATCTTTACGGCCACCACAAGCAATGAAGAAAAATGCATCATATTTAAAACTAATCATCATGCAACATTCCACTCTTCCCTCTGTTTAGTCTATAGCCATACAGGGCTTTTCTCCGCAGTTTCTGTCAGATCCGGCAGTGTACATGTTCTGCTCCTCCTCATCTTCGTATTGGTTACAGGCCTATAATATTGTACTTTCACTATTGTTAGGGGTTTATTATTTCATCTACCCTTTTCCCTCTTTTGGCATGCCCTTCTTCCAGTGATAAGGGCTCCAGGGGGCAAATTTGGATTTAATGGGAAACTGTGTCCATTTTCCTTTATTTTGCCAGACACTATTCAGCCCTGGGCTGGAACTGTCAGGTCAAGGACGTGCTCAGATGAAAGAGGAGGGTTTTGGCGTTGACCAGTGAAAAAAGGTAGGGCCTGTTTACAAATAGCAACCAAGCTCAAAATTTCAATGGACTTGCTAGGGTTGGGTCAGTCTTAAACTTTGGGCCACACAATGAGCTTAAATCCGAGTTGGGTCTGGGTGAAAAATAAAATGAATAAATGAATTCAGAGGGTAGATCAAAATGCTAATATAACCCATAGAGGAAAACAAGGTTCTAATCCCATTACAGATGTATAATCTTAATTCGAGTAATTTGCCTAAGCCAGAATCTAAAGTGCTCATAAGATCTCTCCCCCCTACCTCCACTTTCATTACTTCATGCGTGGTTTAGGCTTTTCTTAGTTCAAGTTCAGCCTTTGTATTAAAAGTAAAGAGGGTATCAGGAAAAGAACAGTCCAAACCCCAGAGCTTTGAAAATGTTTAATTCATTCGTGTTTTTTTTTTACAACCTGGCCCATTTGTGTTTTTATATTACCCTGGTTAATATGATACTGAGTAAAAGAGTCGGTTAACTCTTCATTTTTAGAAGTCATATATGCAGATAGACCGTTTCTCAACAGGCCACAACCTGAATAGTTGTTACAGTTTTGATACTGAGCTAGTTAAATGATTTTTTACATATTGAAAATGGGTCAGTGGGTCACAGCTGTGAAAAAATGCCTCCATGCTTGTTTTAAAGTTACTATAGAAAGAATTTTGGACAAGGGTAGTTTGAAATGAAGTTGATATTCCACTTTCCATGATTGTGTTGTTGTTGTTGTTGCTGCTGTTATTGTCGTTGTTGTTTTTGTTGTTGTGGTGGTGGTGGTGGTAATGGCTGTTGTTTGTTTTTGTTGCTGCTACTGTTGTTGTTGTTGCTGCTGCTCCTGTTCTTGTTGTTGTTGTTATTGTTGTTATTGTTTCTGTTGTTGTTGTTGTTGTTGTTGTTATTGTTGTTGTTGTTGTTGTTGTTTGTGAATTCAGAAAATTACTCTTTTTTTTTCTAGGCACTGATAAAATGATAAATCCACCTCAGTTAGCCCTCAAATTCTAAAAGACGTAAAATTATATTTATGCTAATTGTTACGAGACAATTAGGAATGCCGAAGCACAGGGAAAGCTAAATTGCTTACAAGCCATTGTAGCCGATGTGGATGAGTAGAACGCATCCAGTGTAGCTAGCTGTCACTGATGCTTCTAACTAGTTATAACACCATCTGAGGTGTTTCGGTACTGTTGGGGAGGTGNGGGAGGGGATGTGGGTGTGGGAGTGGTGACGAAGCAAACAAACTCACAATAATTAAGCAATTCCCCCCACCCCCACCCTCCCACCATTTATCCGCTCTCGTAAGTAGGATGGGAGGCATAATGCCTGATAACCTCCCATAAAAGGTCATATTGCTAAATTCGATAGCTTTAAGTTTTTATAGCATGATTAATAAACATGTTAAACTTGTTTAACTTTTTCATTTCACTCTGGTTCCTGCTCTTGCTTCCCAGCAAAATGTACTTTATTCCACAGTGTCCATTGCCAGTTTAGTTCAGAATATCAAACTGGTTGTTCAAACAAAAGGTTACCAATCTACCAACAGGAGCTGCGTCGCATGGTTTGTGTATAATATAGTAAAGTGGGGTGCTCTCCAAAGACCCGGTGTGATGCGAAAAGCGTTCAAATAAAATTAGGCGGACTGAATAGATTGAAAAAAAACCCAACCCGCTTTTAGCATTCATAAATTCAAGATGGCTGCGTTTCCATGCCAATCGTATTAATAAGTGAATTTTGAAAATGTTCAACATAATTTTTGTCAGCTAATTTAAGGATGCCGAAGTAAAGAGTTAGTGTTAAAAAACAGCTGACTCTGAGCGTTATGAAAATCTTCTGAGGAACCCCTTCCCCCATCTCCCTGTCTCCCCTCTCTCACCCCTTCCCCCACCCCCATACATGGTGTCTCAGAACAAAACACTGCTTGAACCAGATCAGCGGATTCAAGGGATACAACTCTATAAATAGAGATACGTTTTTATTTCAGTAGATTGTTTCCCTTGTGTTGCTAATTGGATCGCTAGGCATTGGAACCTATTTTTTTTATTTCTTTCGGCCCTTTAAGCATTTTGTGTTATTCTACAACTACCACTGTGATTTCGGAAAGAAAAAAAAATCTCCTATGGAAGTTAAAGTACTTCTTTTGCCCGATCATTTAAAGGGGAGGGCAGTCAAAGCCCAAAAATGTTCACAAATCTCTTTCAAAAAAGGTCACCTGGAATTCTCACGTGGTCCCCAATTTTTCATTAGGCTGGTTTTAACCGCGTGCTAATACATAGGCCTGTATACTTTTTTTTTTGTATCCAAAAGGCTCAAATTGTACTTGAAACTTTAAGATGGGAAGGTTTATTTAGATCACAGTAATTTTACATATTTTCCCCACCTTGACAGTGACTGGCAGGGTCCCAAAAAAGGGAAATATATAAATAAGCTATTAATTGGGTTGTAAAAAATGAATGATTTGGGCCCTCTAAAAGGTGCCTGAAATGATGATAAATAATAAAACATTGGGGACCAAATCAGAGTTCCTGGTGACCTTTTTTGAAAGAGATTTGTGGAAAATGAAGGATGTTACCCCGCGTTTTTCTTCCTCTCAAAAGATCGGGCAATAGAAGTACTTTAACCTACATCGATGGAATATCCGGAAATCCCAGTGGTATTTATAGAATAATACAAAATATTAATGGGGCATACAGAAGAAAAAACGATAGGTGCCAGCAACCTTTATAAATCTATAGATACGATATAATTATATAAATCTGCAGATATGATATACATGTATCGTGGTACATTATCAAAATAAAATACTTTCCTGATGTTTATCGGACTTTTCCGAAGAGTGCAACAATTTTAGGGACTATAAATACTGCCAAATAGCTAGCAACTATTGTCAATAAAAACAAGGTATGGATTAAAACAAATTGCAATTGACCGGCTGCTTTCATGATGAAACTCTGTTTAATTGCAAATGAAGTTGCGATTGCTTAATGACATTTACCTTATAGATTGTTATCATTCTGGTAAATGTTGCGATTAAGCGAAAATTGCCACTATCTGGATTGCGATTAAGCTGAGTCGAATGTATAGCATTACGATTTGTGGTACATGTTGGGAACAAGCGGAAGATGTAGCCAGACTGCAATTAAGCGGGGGCAAACAGTGGTTATTTTTGAGAGGCGTGGCTGATTGGTAAAGACGTTGACCCAAGATGGCATCCTAGTTGTATAAGAAATCGATTCCAGCCATAGGCATGATATAGAAAACTTCACTTTTCTTTTTCTGTCAACATCATTATATTTATTAACTCAAGTAAACAACAGAAAACAACAATATGTGAACAATAAAACTTGATGAATGATGTGTCATGCGGCTCGTATCGCGTGCTAAGGAAGACTTGCCAGACTTGGCTCTTTTGGAGCCAATTTGGAGCCAAATACCAGATTTCTGGCTCTTTTAAAAAGCCTTTAGTTTCCATATTACTGATTTTTTTTTTTTTTTGGCTCTGAAGGACTTTAGGTTAAAATTGACTAATTTTCTATTACTGCATGCAGTAAGATTTTTAATAATAATAAGAATAATACCTACATATATCCAACACACAGAGACGTTCGTAGTAAATTTCTTATCTTAAATAAATCTTGACTCCAGTAAGCTCTTTCCGGACATTGCTTGGGTCTTATTTGACTCCTTTTCGTATGCGATATGGCTCCGACTCGAAAAACATTCTGGCAACCCTGGTGCTGAATCTATTTCGTATCCTTTGTGGTTCACACTTCAACTCCTTCTTAAAGTAACTCTATGCAGTTCCACAGATTGACTAACTCTAGATTCTACTGTTTGGCTAATCGTCCGGACACGGCTCCCCTCGTCACAGGTTTCCATTCTATTACTTCCGTTGCTCCACGCAGAAAACATGGAACCGCTAACAGTGCGATTTCGGAAGCGACGTGCCCATATCTGCAACCGCTCCCCTGGCCGACCGCAGCAGCAGCAGCAACAACAGCAGAATTGGAGCAGTAATTCTTTCACTAGTCGTACAAAATGTCTTCGGAAACGGGCGTTGCTGAGAAAGTAGAGGTAAAAGTTCACAGCGTGGCTGGAGTCTGAGAGGACATAGAACACTTGGCCCGTGAACCTGAAAGGTGAAACACATTTATATAATGACTTTCACAAGGTTAGAATCAGGGTAATGCGCTAATCTAGTGGCGTCACATTATTATTACCCCAGCAGGTCAAGTCATTCATTAACTTTCTCAGCTATCTGAGGTGCATACAGTGCCGCTGCCGTTTCACAGTCGCCATCACTAGTATTCGGACACTATTTTTTTTGTTTACTGCACATAGCCAGGTACTAATGTCATTGATGAATGGGATGAGGAAACATGAATGAAGTGAGTCTCCATGGCACTTACAATATCGGAGAACAAAAATCGTCGGGTCGTGTACACGGAAAATGAAGTTTTGACCCCTAATAGTCCGCCTAAAGCGTCTCCCATAGATGCCAACCTAATCTGACCAACTGGCTGACCACTGACATTTCGCATAAGAAGATAAACATGACCTTGATTATGGTCAACCAATAAAGTTGGTGTATACTGATTTGGAGGGGGGCGGGGTAGGTCTCATTATCTTTTGTAGGGGACTTTACAAACCAACTGGTTGACCAACATTTACATTTTGCAGGAGTGGCTCATACAAAGTTATACAGACTTCGCATAATAACATTCTAGTACGCCGGTTTGTGAATGGCAAAACAGGAGGTGTGCCCTTAATCTCAAGCCAAGGGGTTTTCACACGAATATCCTTTCCGTGGTCCTTCATTCATTAATGTCATGAGCCTTTCAGATAATCGCTTTGTTTAATCCCGTGACTGTTTATTAATGTAGAGCAAAAATTTGCAACGTGCGTTATCTAGACTAGATCTATCTGTTGCAACAGATGGCCCTCTTTACCGAAATGAGTAATGCACTTATTTTTTGGGAAGTTGTCTCTACTGTGATAACACCGTATTTTATATAAATGCCACCCAGTTATTAGAGCTTCTACGTCTGGCACGTTTTTCCATGCTTACGATGATGTAGCACTAAGGGGGGTAGATTGCAACTGTAGTTATAAGAACAATAACAGCAGCAATAACAACAACGACGACGACGACAACAACAACGACAACAACAATAATACATTCACTCCAACTTGATATTCATGAAATATGGAAAGTAATCTCCGGTTAATAGCAATCTATGAGGAGAATGGTTAAAACACTGCCATTGAACGGAATTGCCATTTATCCGTTAATTTATACTTTTCTTTTCTGATCAGCTGTCCATTCACCTGATTGTCTATTTGATGGGTCCGATGGTAATAAAAAAAAAAAAAGTCAATATGTCGTAATGATTGTAACGATGAAAATTACAGATCAGGTGAATCACAATCTAAAATCTGAATATGGTTAGCATATTATTATAGAAGTACAGTCATTGGTGGTTTTGAAATACTATCGCTCATCTGACGAAAGGGCGTATGTGACATTTACCGGTTTTTCGTGTAAGTGTTTTTAAGTTTTAATGAGATTTAGAATTGATAACATATACCCAAACAGTAAGATAAGATAAGATAAGATAAGATAAGATAAGATAAGATAAGATAAGAATGACTTTATTATCCTTAGAAAGGAAAATTGCCTTGGCTGCGGTACATGAAGTAAATAATAAATAATTTTAAAAAGTCTAAACATAGTAGTACATAACTCATTACAATACAATACTCAGATTAACTCACATTCATGCCTACTGCCATACGATTCATAAAACAGGTTACAAACTAATCACAACAATAATCACTCGTTCACTTCACATGTTAGTCTCAGTAGATCTTTAATATCTCCGAAACTGTGATAGTTTTCAATACGCTACTTCGTGAAAACATAGTTCTCGCTTTGGGCTTTCGAATAGTAGTTTCATCTCAAATCACCCACAATGTCGCATGCGCCCCATCGCGAGATGAGCGACGATATTTGAACAACAGGAAGTTGCAACTAAATGGAAATGCGATAAAGCGGATCTGACTGTATAACCCAAACTCACTCGATGTTAAGCGCCTCCCTCGTGCTGGGTGTAGGGTGCCACTGGCTGAGGACAGCTGATAGCAATGGTCGTGGCGTCACCAGAATAGTAAAGACAACGCAGGTGACAACGATCATCACTGTGACACCCCATTTGGCCCTTTCTCTCTTCAGGACTAGTTCTCGCTGGTGTGACATGTGCCTCTGGGGAAGAGGAAGGGAGACGTAACTCAAGCAATTAACCCTCGAGATGCTATGATAGAATAAATTCTAACGTCCACCCACTACCTGTCATACTCAAAGGAAAAGTATACAGCAAAAGTAATGACTATCAGATTTGTGGCTTGCGATGCCTGGATGATCGTGCGTGCCTGATAACTGAACGTGGTCACTGAAATGACAATATTTGGGTCATATGCGTTGCAATGAAAAACAAAAATAAAATATTATTTTCGATAACCTATAAGGAGCGAGTTCAAACCCTGCGACTCCATTATAGTCCTGATAACTCGTAGTTCTGTGGTATTAAGAAAATGCCTCTGAAATCGAAACTTAAAATAATAATTTAAAAAAAAAACGAAAAAACCTCCAAACAATCAGAATACCAAATCGACACAACATTCTTAAGATATTCCTGGAAGTTTACTCAACTTTCCAAAATTTCAGCTTTCTTAGTTTGCCGTGTATTTCCAATGTCTTGATAATAATTATAATTATCAGTGTGTGTGTTAGGAAGTTCTTGTTTGGGGCAACGTCTGTGAAGGACACAGAGTGGGCTTCTCCCAGACAGATCCAGCCCTGACACTCGCCAGCATGTCCTCCTGGACTTCCCTCTTTCCATGACTTTACAATTAGTTACCTTTTGTGATTCATCCGGTTTTATTTTTTTCCTATCATTCTTTTTGTTGATTACTACTTTTCTCTAAATAACAAACATCGGAGAAGAGAAGAGAAGAGAAGAGAAGAGAAGAGAAGAGAAGAGAAGAGAAGAGAAGAGAAGAAATAAAATAACAGTGGGGGAGTGGAGAAGGGGAGGGAATGGGGGCGTGCACTTGTATATCCGCATGTTACTTAATCATTATATATCAGTCATATATTTTAGAGTATAAATTCTGCGATTCCCTTATACCTCTCTTCATATTTAGAGTCTGTTCTTTTTCAGGTGTGCCGTGTGTTTTCATAACAGGCCCACATTCATAGTATCAGTAGTCGAGTATTTGATAAGAGCAAATAACTTACATTATACCTAGGTTTTGCATTCGACTATCTATACTGTCTCTTTATATAAACGGTTTAGATTCAACCTGTGTGTTCTGTTTCATTTGTCTGTATTTTACCCGTGTTTTTTTAGGGTCGCTTCTTTACATCTCTTTCTTTAGAACACGCAATGCAAAACAGCATTTTTTTGGTATAAGTGGATACTGAATCAGCATATTTACCTTCACCAATTTACTAAAGGGCGGAATCGACTTCATAATATTAGAGCGATAAATGGTGTACTAGACGGATCCATTCGATTTTTAGCGAGTCTGAACTCCTTGACCTCTTCATATGATTTATCTGCTCACCATACGAGGTGGTCATCCACTGGCTCTGTCTGGGAATTCGAATACAGAAAATTCATCCCGAATTCACTGACCGCTGCAGGCATTCTAATAAGTTACCTCACAATAGTATCGTTATGTAGATGGACTATTGTGACCCTCGGGAACCGGAAAAAAATGGATTAGTGGGTCAGTAGTGTCATGGCGGAGTATCATGGCGGAGGTAGAAAAATTAATGTCTTCGGGGCAGTATTGACCAACGTCCTTAATATCTTCTGCTGTGATAAACACAGTAAGGCAATATTCAGAACAAAGGCGGCTCGACCGGTAGAGACAAAGGAGTCTAGTAAACAACACATCAATCAGAAGGATTTCTGTCCTAGAGATCGAAATGGGAACGGTACAGTGTTATATTGCGGAGCGCGAGGTAAGGGAAGGTCCATTAAGAACCATCCAAATAAGGGGGGAAATTGCACATCCTTCAACGAGGTTAGACCCAATGTCGGACTGACCGTGGAAGAGATGAGGATAATATTGTCCTTATTATGTCCTGAAGTTTTCCAATTATCCAAAGAGTCTTGTCCCTGTTAGGACCTACGGGCCTCGTGCTATTCCTCAATCACTGAAGAGTCCTATTGCATGTGTAGCCACAGGGACCCTGTATAATTTTAATCCAGTTGAAATCTGGTCTGGTCAGGTCCTGTTAGGACCCCTGTCCTCATGCGCAAAATAGGAACGGTACAATGTTTTATTGTGGAGAGTAAGGTAACAGAAGGTCTACAAAGTACCATCCAAACAAAAGGGGGAAAAATGCAGATCCTCCAAGGAGGTTAGACCCAGTATCGGATTGACCGTCGAAAAGATGAGGATACTATTGTCCTTATGTCTCGAAGTTTACCAAATACCCAAAGAGTCCCGTCCCTGTTAAAGATCTATGGGCGTCGTGTTTTTATTCTATCACAGAGGAGCCCTATGGCACGTGTAGCCACAGGAGCCCTGTATATTACAATCCAGGAAAGTCTTGTCTAATTATTGTCCTAATGCGTAAAATATAATTGTTCACAGGAAGTCTTCAAAGGTCGAACAGAAGTGTTACCCTACATTACCATCTTGACACCAACGGGCCTATTATATATTTCCCACAATGAGACAGTTATCAAAGGGACCCAGCAGCAGTCACTAACGTATGGAACTCAATGATATTTTTACCGTAATAAAGGAACCCCACGCAATTCACTGTCACAAAGCTGGAGTCATTTCAATCTGTCTCTAGTTCGGTCTGGTTTGCTCTGACGTTTTTTTTTTTTAGATATTAGAGATTTCGAATATTCTTTTGCATAGCAAAAACTAACGCAAGGTGTTTAAAGGACGAAAGTAAAGGACATTTAGAGGACAGAATTGAATACGTTAATCCCTTTGTTACATCATGGTTTTCCAATGTTAATTGTATCACTTAATTACCTTGAGATCATTAGCCTGTGTGTAGGTTTGTGCGAGTTACAAGCGTTAAACGGCATGTCAGCACTGTAACGGGTATATTTACATTTATTACTTAGGGATAATTCCTTGCATATAACAGACTACGTCGTATACAACTCGGAAAAGCCATTTGTTTGGTGCTGTTTGGACCGAAGAGGTAGGATATACATGCAAGTTCCAGGTAGCGGAAATATAACAAGGATATGTATGTACTCATTTTTTTTTACATTTTTGTTTTTTCTTCTGACGACCTTAAGTACTGTTTTGGTAGACACTTTTGTGAAACTTGCTGATTGTAAGCCAGCTCATCTCACTGATGTAATTTTTTAACAATGAGTCTCAAAATTTAATATCGTGGCTCAGACCCTTACCAAGTCTAAACAGGACACTGTTTAAGATCATGAAGATGCCAACAGCACCTGGCATAAAAGTATGCACTTCTAAATAGTCCCTATAAAATCAGAAAACTGGCCATGGGGAGGGAGGAAAGGGATTGGATTTGTGAATGTCACAGGCTTAGATAGGTGCAAATATATATTTGAGAACTCAGAATAGTTGAGATCTAGCCACTCAAGTATTAATTTTGTGGTTGTTGCAAGGTGGGTAAGGTTACCCTGTTTACTGAGTGAAACGGCCTAAAACAGTAGGTAGATACTGCACTGGCTGGCTAAGTTCTCAAAATCTAATGGGTTTAGGGACATTTTTCGTTGTGTCATAATTTGGTGGAAGACCTAAACAACCGTTTTAGAAAGTACTTTGGCATGGGACTCCTGGATAAGTAAATGAAAGGCTAAAACCTTATATAGCCTACAGTGAGAAAAACATTGGCATCTTCATACCTTAAGAAAGTCCGAATCTAATCCCTGCATAGGTCTTACCATAATTTCTGAAGACTTCTTCAGCGCTCGAAGTATCAACGCGCTCATGACCACTAGCAACGCCGCTGGAACCACCGCATACACCGCCACGTCAACCCACTCCATGATCTGTGCGACAGGTATCAGTCTGGGGTCCGTCATGCAGGTGGTTAAGCCACTGGAGTCTGTCAGGTACGCTATCGTGATGACATAAGGAACATTGAGAACCAGCAGCGTCGTGGCTATGGTTGCAGTCAAGACGAGCTGGTACCTGTGTCAGGGAATGGAAAAAACGGTGGAAAGGAGTTATGGAATGTGGGATACTTTGGAGGGTGAGGTAGAGAGATAGTAGTATGCGAGGTCAACACTACACAATGCGATCAGAAGTAGCTTGAAACCTGTTCGTGACCACCATCTTGTTTAAAAACAAAAGGGCTTTCAAGATAAGTGGCCTTCTTACACAGAATGGCATGTTGGGTCAAGGTGTAAATTATTGTAAAGCAAACCTTTCTTTGCGATTACTCTAGTTACCGCATTTTGCTCAACTCATAACTATGGTTGATACAGACTATTTTCCACAACAACAACAACAACAATGGCAACGACAACAACAACAACAGCAGCAACAGCAGCAGCAGCAGCAGCAACAACAACAAGAACAACAATAATAACAACACCACCATCACCACCGCCACCACCAACACCACCAACACCAAGACTTACAACAAAAACAACAATAAACAACAACACAAGCTTTTATTGTAACCTTTGGTGAGCTGCACAACCCTAGTTTATCCCTGCAATTTTACAGATTAGCAAATTGGCGGTCATCTTGACTGTTGTTTTTTTTTCCTTCCGGGTGTGATATAAAAACATTACGATATCAGAGACAGCCGTTGATGTCTTCTCAGACAGGTGGTGGAGATATGGAAACATATTATAAAGCAGATTGGGCCTGTTGTTCCTGAAATACATTTAACTCAACACGTGTCGCGATATACACGTGGTAGGCTTATGGCACATATTATTTTGTCTTCTTTAGACCCTATAAACAAAATTTGTTTTTTTACAGGTGTTATTGTGTTTTCGGATTATTTTGCTCATGGAGGTAAAGTACTTCTTTTGCTCGATCATTTAAGGCGAAGAAAAAAGAAAGGGGGAGGGGGTGCAACGCCAAAAATTTTGGCAATTCTCATTCAAAAATACTCACCTCCTTTTCTGATTTTCTTCTCAACGTTTCCACTAGGCACAGTTTGACAGCGTGCTAATACATAGGAGTAACACACTTTATTTCTATACAAAAATCTCAACTTGTACCTGAAACTTTAAAATTTGATGTTGTATGCAGATCCACCACTTCAGTCTTATTATGTGTTTCTACACCCGGACATCATGACAATGGCTGGCAGGGCTCTATAAGAGGAGGATTGTATACATTGGCGGATGAATAGGACTGCACACCATGCAGTGATTTGGCCTATTATTAATAAGTGCCTGAAACCGTATGGTAGCCAGATCAGGTTTCATTATCTATCACGCCATGCTTCGCATCACAAAACGCTTTTGGCGTTGTAGAACACAGGCGCACGGCGTCACTCTGCTATTTGGACTCAAAGCTCATCTTTATTGGCACTGGTTCTTGGTGCCTTTCTGTCTTCAGGTCAGCTGGAACAATGTCTATGTCTCTAAACTATCAACAGAACTTATCGAATTCTTCGGGTGATAGGGGCCTTCTTACAATAATATAGAATTTTTGTTAGTGGTGGACATAGAGAGGCCTGGGAGCACAGTCTCTGTGTATGATTCTTGTATCGAGGCTGGAATCCATGCTCCCCCCTGACCTTGAGACTTCTGCTCTTTGAGTGCACACACATGTAGGTGCGATGTGTGTACGTGTGAGTGGACATGGGTGTGTATGTCTTTGTGTGCACATGCTGTGCACATACTGTAAGCATGTGAGTTTGTGGAGGTGTGTAGTTGTGATTGAATATCTATGCCTGTGGCTATAAAGCGCTTCGAGCCCTCTGGGGCAATATATGCTCTTTATTATTATTATTATTAGTAGAAGTAGTAGTATTTCTGTACAGAAAAAAAATGAGTTTCATTAGCGAATGGTCAGTAAATGTGAATAAATATGAATGACAGCAGAGACTATTAGCTGTTTCTGCCCATACACACTTATTGTGACCTCAACGTAGTTATACACGTCTATCGACACGTCACCCTAATGGTCAGCGTTCCCAGCTAGTGCATAGGTAATGCTTCTGTGATGTGATGACGTGGATACCTAAATACTTATTCCTAGAACACACTGAAAG
>JAWQUT010000262.1:235554-251115 GCA_033807755.1 Ellobium chinense
GATAACATAAACTGAAATGACAAATTGTTAGTATAGTCAAAGAAGCCATAGGTTTGAATACAAACAAACAAACAAAAAACAAGCAAACAATCAAATAAACAAGCAATAAACAAACAAACAAACAAACAAAGAGCATTCTGTTTTGATCTCGGATACTAACCTACCTCATGGTAATTGTGACGTCACAATATCGTTATCGACCACTGACCATATTTGAAAATGTCTACTAATACACGGCTTTAGCATAATATACCCTTTGCTAGCAACTGATTCCAGTGTACCTCCAGCCCGATCCCACCCACCCCGGGGATTTGAGAATCATCCCCAAGATAAGGCTAGACCACCCGCGCAAAGCTCGCTCGCGCGTTCACGCCAGTTATTTCCCCTTGCTATGCTGAGTGTCCGATGTGGCATAAATCTTCCTCACAGGCTGGACCAGGGGCGCGCTCTTTTAATGTCGCGGTTGCCTGGAAGGTGCATCATTCTCGGAGATTTTTTCTTTCTCTTGTCATCCCTTCTGTCATCGTGTCACCCAGATAAAAAGTCCAGATAAAAAGTAAGTTTTGCCCTCCTCCACCCCGTTTTTCGGTTGTTTTTTTTGTGTGTGTGTGTGTTGGTTTGGTTTTGTTTTGGTTTTGTTCTGCTAAGTTTCTTAAATGTCACATTTCTTCCAGTGCGTGGAGACAGCAGCAACATTTTTTTTCGTTTCTTTTTTGAGGTGATAGTGTGTGGGTGTGTGTGTGGAGGCCGGGAGGNGGGGGGGGGGGGGGGGGCGGAGTGGGCAATATGCCATAGACATGTATGATATACAAAATTATGATAGAGTCAGTATGAATAACTATTGATTTCTTCTGTTAAGTATTCTAACAGCCGTTCATTGTCACTTCCATCTGTTGCATTTTTTTTTTAAAATGTTCCTGGAAAGGTACATGCGATATGTCATCTTTGTTTCCAATGTATTCGTCTACCTACCCCTTTGTTTTTCCTTCCATCCGCCTGAGATAGGAGTGAAAGTTTGGGAAAGGCGAGATTGAACATATATAAAAAGGAGCTTACTGCTAAATTACTGTTTCATCATTTTCAGCATCGTAAATGGAGGTCGCCTTGGTAATGAGATGGATCTTTAACGTTTCAGAATTTCTGCTGTTTAGTAATTTTTTATTTTTTTTTTGTGAGTGGTGCACACCGGAGAGCAAAAATAGTTGTTAAGTATTGTTGAATTGGTTTTGTAATCGTGAAACACTTTAACAGACCATGAATGGTGAGAATCCTTGGTGGATTGTGAGCATGAGGTTGTGAGTTTGAATCTGAACGCTTCCCATTTTCCATTCTTTCTTCCTTTCTTTCTTCCTTTCTTTCGTTCTTTTTCTTTCTTTCTTTCTGTCTTTCTTTCTTTCTGTCTTTCTTTCATTCTTTCTTTCTTTCTTTCTTTCTTTCTTTCTTTCTTTCTTTCTTTCTTTCTTTCTTTTAATTGAATTTGTCCTTCTAGCACGTCCACAGCCCCTACCTTATTTTGCATGAACATCAGCCTATATAGTCTATTCACAGGCAGTAAGGTTGGGCAGAACTGAGATAATATGAACGCAGTTCATGAACTTGAGTTCAGTGCAAGTCAACATAATCTGAGCTTGCTACCTATTTTAGACAGATTGATCTGGATTTGAACTGAAGCTATTTCGAGTACTTGATGTGAACTTTGACCTTCTTCCTAACTTTTGGTTAAGTTCACATCAACCTCGAAAATCAGATTTGAATGCGGATTTTTCGGATTTCAAAAACCAATCGAAACTGATCTGATCTGAAAACTTCTCAACTTTTATAGAACTGAGCTAAATTTGATATTAAGTCATTTTACCACCTAATGAACTGAATTTGGCCTGAACTGACTTTCTTGATGAATATGCCCAACCGTGCTCGCATAATAATATGTACAAAATAATCATTATCATCAACTTACCCCCGAGACTGAGACCAAAGCTCCATAGCGTGAAATGCTCGAAAGGACTGTTTAAACCTTTAAGCCTGGTTTCCCCAGCCTGGGTACGTTCTTCTTCCTTGTAGATAATATACCTTTTTGAATGAGTCCAACTCCAGTGAAGCTCACTTCCGGTTTACGCAAAATAACAGTGAAATTGCATCATCAAATCTCGCTTGCGAAAGTAAATGATGTAGTCTACATGTAAAAACCAATAAAACGTAGTGTAACACACCATATCAGCCGATCATATTCTTCTGACAATGATAATGTGGAAAGTGGAAGTAGTCATCGCTGGAGTTGTGCTTAAGATGCCAGAATGACCGTGCCTGCATAACAAATGGCAGGATTCATTTAGGCGGCGATAGGGTGGATTCCACTTAAATGCTGAAACTTAATATCTTTTTTTCCTTGGTCAAATTAACAACATACTCTTTTTTGTATACTTTCTATGCACAAGTCACTACATTATTGGAATCTATTGTAATCGGAACTCTCCCCCCCCCCCCCCCTTTNCCCCCCCCTCCCCTTTTATATATTTTCTTCTAGATAGTACATAGTATGCTAGACCGACTGTACTTATAAAAATGGAAATGTGATTTTTACTTACCACGAAAGTTTTTTTTTTTTTTTACAGTGCCGTACAATATTATACATCTCATTCACGATGCCTATTCATATGAACCAATATACCACATACATATAAATACATAATATTACAAATGAAATCCATAATCTGGTCATTTCTACTGTAATGGAGAACAGTTAATTAGCTTGCTGTTCATTTGCTAAAGATAGATACATTGACTTGCGCAGTTGTTATTGCTGTTGTTGCTGCTGCTGCTGTTAGTGTTGCTGCTGCTGCTGATGTTGTTGTTGTTGTTATTGTTACCGACTTTGCTGCGGTGTCTGCACAACTGCACAGTTGCCTAGTGTGACCTTTTATTTTGTCCGAGGATGTCAAAGGTCTGTAGTCACCGGGCACAGTGGAACTGGCATGCCAAAAAGGACTGTGGCAACATGGCCACCTTCTCGGATTCAGTAACTAAGGAGTTCAAGGCAGGCGATTTCTTGCATTATATATACCTGCTGAATAGAACACAATAGAGGGCCAAAGGGAATCAACTCGTTCTGTGCATCCTGCTGTTATGCATTTCTTTTGTCCGCATTTGTTGGGAGCCTTTTTTCTCTGTTGACGTTCTGTTAATTACTGAAATGATAGGACGCGTGCGGGGCGAAGAATTACGGCTACACATATCTCCCGAATCACTGTTCTTAAATCACAAAACCAACAACGATTTCGTTTCTGCCAGTTCTTCAATCATTTCTCTGTGAATATTAAGGGTTAGCACGTGCTGTTTGGCAGATTTAACCCAAACGACCTGATGTCACTGCAGAAAATATCTTCAATTCACAGAATGACTGTCGAAAATAAAATCCTGACATTTGATGGTATGATAAAGCCAGTGTTTTTTTTTTTTTCTTTTCTTTTCACTGTTGACCATCTCTTACTCTCTCCCTCTTCGTTTTTGTGTATATTATGGCATTCTGACTTGCATCTGTGCGGCCACTTGCTGTACTATGAGTAGCCAGCTCTCTCATTTCCATGTATACCCGAGCAATATTTCATTTAATGTAATTGGAGTACATGGAACCGTATGGATACTATTGAAATTTTCCCTGAATTATTGAAAAAGAAACATCGCATCTTTGGTTCTTAAGCCTGGTGTTCTGGCCACTGACCTATTGAGCCGTTGGAATTCACGATGCTAACACTACCACCACCACCACCACCAGCAACAACAACAACAACAACAACAACAACAGCAAACAACAACAACAGCAAACAACTACAGCAGCAGCAACAACAACAACAACAATAACAACAACAACAACAACAACAAACAACAACAACAGCAAACAACTACAGCAGCAGCAACAACAACAACAACAATAACAACAACAACAACAAAACTGTTACTGCTTGATGAGTAGTGAGTAACGTCTCAGCTACTGTTTTTATCCGTGCCTGTCACAAGTATACAGTAGAGAGCAGATTCTCACCTGGGCTTAGATCAAAGTGAGCTTTCTTAGCACAGACCCTTGCTCTACAAATGGCCATAATTATTGTTAATGTTTAACACTGTATAATAATTATAATAATAATAACAATAATAATTTAGTTATTTGGATAATTACCCAATGCCTACCATCGAAAGTCCGTCCAATATACAATAGAATTCAACATTTTGAAATGTCTATTTACATATAGAGATGTGCAATACATAGATTCATTTTCAATTAATTTGCAAAGCATTCAAAGTCTTAGTCTGCAACAGTTATGTTTGAAATTTTTGCTACGTTGTCGAGTTGACTTATAAAATTATTTATAAAGCTTTGAGTCTAATAAGATTGTATGAGTCAAATTTCAAAAGACCCTTTGAGTCATTCAATAAAAATTTCTCTTCGAGCCACAGGAATATTCCGAGATGGTCAAGGCTAGTCGCAGGTCTGGTGCCATCAAAGTGCTCAAATTATATACTGTTTACAATGAGGCTCCTTCATGTCGATTTTTCACATTGTAATTTAGATGAAAAGGGGTTAAAAATTTGGCCTTCTTCTGAAGCTCACAGGCGCGCACAAATGAAATCCGCTGAAGCCAATGGGAAGCACTGCCTGCAACAATTATTTTGTTTATAAATTTAAGACTGAATTTCACCACATTTGCAGTGTGGTTTCGTGTTAAAGGCTTATTTCTAAACTATCTGTCCAAAGGACTGCTTTTGTACTCCTCTACTATTGATTCTCTTAGTTCAATTTTTGTGTGTGTGTGTGTGGAAGGGGAGGGGGAGGGGTCAACTAGGCTACTGCAAACTAAGAAAAGGAGGGTTTTAGTAAAACTGGACAGCTCTAAATATTCGTGTTATGCTACATGCCTGACCGATTAAACGACTCATTTATTCCGTATTACGAAATAAACGAACCGTCCTTGTACTAGGCTGCTGCGTTATCCAGATGCAAATCTCTTCCCTTGTGTAGCCATGTGGCCGAGTGATTACAGCTTCTAACACTGGGTCAAAAGGTCGTGAGTTTGATCCCCACTCTGTTCGTGCTGTGGACCAAATGCCTTGGGTGAACATTCATTCACGTTGATGCTCCGATTTAAAATTCCCGTAACTGAGATGTCGGTTTAAAAGAAACACTTGGGATGGGGCTTGATAACGGTGTTATTTATAAGCTCCTTATCTGAAAAGTCACTCGTCTACCATTAAAAACTAGCAATGCAGTATCCCATTGATACAAAACGACCTGGTAGACTAATGCAGAAAATAACAGTTCTTTGATAAACTCCTGGAATTCTCCCAAGGGATATCTAAGTTAGTAGTAGAGAAAGGCTAGGGAAGAGAAATCATCACTGGGAGAATCGGTGGATATTATCTGGAGATCCTCTCCCTTCCTTAACCTCACTTCAAACTCTAATCCTGGCCTCAATCCTAACCCATGCATACCTCCGGGGAGTCACAGGATTATAGCAAAATTGGGCACTAAACGAATGTAAAGTAAAGTTGCGAAAACTAAAACTGAGAAGGAGACACAGTAGATTAACATGACCACAGCTTTACATAGCTGCCGTGCAAAAAAAACCAAAACATCCTAAAATGCTCAATTAAAATAGGGGAAATAACTATTGTGTCCTTTTTAACCAGCGCATGACACAGTAGCCAGATGTGTGTTTTTGTGTCATGCCTACAATGAAATTTTTGCTTACCCTGTCACACAGAACCTTCGCTGTCATAATAATATAAAAGTCATTCCTAGGTTAATAGAGCAGACTATGTTGTGTACTGTCCTCAACGCTTTGGAAAGCGCGATTTTCAGAAATATAATTTTCTGAAATTCTTTCCCGGTAACATCTGGGCGAGAAACGAAACAAATGTATATCTTTTGCGGCACTTAAAAATGCCTGTCTGTAATGTTTGCATAAAAATAAACCAAATCTGTATGAATAAAATTTCTTAATAAATTACGATCACCATGAAGCATAACGCCATAGATTCAAAAGGAGACAATATATGTACCCCTATTAGGTCTGCCCATGACTCAAGAGCTGGTAGCGCACATATTATGTAGTGAAACCAAATTAGTATGTGGTAATATATGAAGGGTTCCATTGCAAAACGCAATATACACCATTTGGGGGATGTGGCAAAACAGTCGAGATACACAGCATATTTTTTTTGTGTGTGTGAAAGGCGAAATTTTGTTCTGAATTAATGTGGACCAAATAACGTCGTTCTATGGAATGGAAATATGCATGCATACTAAACACTCCTACTGCTACATGAAGCATGCCAAATAACTAAAAATTCAAATTAGTGAATAACGCGTTTTGTCATGCAACCCCTCATTATTATGTTAATCGTCTATTACGACTGTACGGTGTTTTATCGTTGCATAGCGGAATGGAATCCCCAGGCCACCTGCATGTTTAGTCTGAAAAGTGGTGATCTGGATCTATAACATGGCAGTGTGGCAGTGGCACGGCACGCTCCGTGGGGAGTTCAGAAAGTTATCGGGTGACATGCAGGGTTGGGCAGAACTGCTCAAGTTCATATAAACGCAGTTCAGTAACTGAAGTTCAGTTCACGTGAACATGATCTGATCGTGATGCTATAATAGAATACAATCTACCGTCCGCTTGCTATGTTTGAATGCTGCAATAGAATATTTTACGCATCTCCTTGCCGAGCGCTGGGCGCGGCGATAGAAATTTGCAGCCCAGTGTCAACTGGTCGGCCGGCAGACAACATGTGTAACGATCTGTAACAGTGGTCACGCAGCCAGCGGAAGGCTGACCCTATGCGCCTTGCGCTACGGATCTGTTTTGGAGGAGCTGATTTGGATCTGAAGCTACTTTGGATACTTGATATGAACTTTAATTTTCGACCTAAATGTTAGCTTTTTTCACATCTACCTTGAAAACTAAACCGAATGGCGAATGCCGATTTCTAAAACCAAAGGGAACTGGTCTAGTATGAAAATTAATAATCTTTCATAGAACTGAGCTAAATTTGATTTTAGGACTTTTTTCGTCAATGAACTGAATTTGATTTGAACTGACCTTTTTAGTGAACGTGACCAGCTCTGCTCCCTGGGGAGTTCAAAAAGTTGTCGGGTGACGTAATTTGGCGTACTGAAATAATTTAGAAATCAGTGATGAACATACGTCTTTACCGAATAACGAGGGCTGTGTGGGCAGGACGTGGATATCTCCATTTTGATTAGTTTTGAGAAAAAAATCGAAGTTTTAAGATCTGAATATGAAAAAAAACTATATTCATATCTCAATCATACATTTCCTGACACAATGCACTTTGATGTAACCGTGCATAAGAATATTGCTTGATACTCCATCAGCAGGTGAAGGACGTTTAGTGCTTAAATAAAGGGTCAAAAGATTACTATAGGCAAAAAGTGGAGACATCGACTTGTTGCTCCAGCCTTCGGTATTTATTCATAAAATGTTGTATTGTGTAATGATAGATGTTAGTTTATGCCCTACTGAACATTTTAAACTGAATAATAGGAAGATTTGTGAAGAAGCTTTCCCTATAATATTTGGCGATTTGAGTGAGTTCAACTTAGCAATGTTTTCCCAGACTGCTCAATAGTAACTGTTGCTTAAACGCAGCATTTCTTTTTCGCTAACAATAATGATAAAGAAAAGACAGAGAGAGTGCTGCTTCTAACACTTTTCCGCTGACATGAAGTCGGTTGTGTTATTGCCGTTTGTAAAAAGCATTGAAGAGCTTTGATTATTTACTGGCTGTAAACTGCAATTCTATCAGGTGAGCATCCTGACCCAGAGAGATTTTGTACAGAAACACGCAACTCGGCATGTCCTTAGCAACGGTTGTTTGCCTCGTCATCAAGACTATTTCATTGCGTGAGGTTTTATGCGTGAGGCTGCTGATGCTATGGCGATAATGCATTTCTAAGCGAAGTGAAAACAAAAAAAAAAGATGTGTGTTTTGTAGCAGTTTTCTGGTATTACATTGAAATCCTGTAGACACAGACATACAGCTGGTTGAGCGTAATAATTTTAGACCGCTGTTTGCTACGAGGTATCAAGCCCCAAATGAAGTGAAGCGGCGCTTTTTATTTCCGTCTTTCATAATTACGGTTTCAAGAAAACAAAAAAAACAAAAAAATGTTAACGGTACGGACAGTGCAAGAAAGCCAGATGCAAGTCAATGGAATTGAACGTATCATATTTCTGCAGTAATAAGTAAATCGTCAATTAGTGTGCTTCTTTTTTAGGAGTGTGTGTTACGGCACAAATTGTCGGCGGGCACAAATTGTTGCCGGTCACTATATTGTGTTTGTGTGTGTGTNGCCGACAATTTGTGACGTAACAATGTGCACAAAGAAAGAATAAATAAATTGAAAAAAAAACCAAAAACGTTGCAGACACATCAAACATTAATGGTGGGCGCAAAAGTCCTTGAGCTCATCAATTGGTACTTAAAAACGGTTAATTTGCTTTTTCCAGTGCCGACTATTAATCTGATACATCCAAAGTGTCACCCATGTGATGTGTGTACAAACTCCTTCACTGCAAGAGCACATTACTGTAAGGAAGTATCTTCAGATTTTATGACCAGTCTTGTTCTTTAATCAGTGTCATGCTTCTAGCAGACATAACTTCAAACTGCGTCATCAGGTCGTGGGACCATTATATAATTCAAATTCAAAATTTATTGTGCTAGTAGTAGACCAATTCTTTGCTATAGTTCTGACAAGCCCCGCCTACAAAATGGCCATGGACACTTGTCCCCGCCCATATGGACGGGTTTTTATAGTTAAAATTCTATATGAGTTTATGTCACTTTCCTCTACCGTCATATTCTGAGGGACAGTTGACTATCCATCGTGAAAGTTTCTCTGAAGTATAAAATGTTTTACTCGTGAAATGTTAAAACTGACTCTTCCCATTGTGCAATATACAAATGGATTGTAATGAATAAATACTCCCAGTGCTATCCTTCCTTTTCTTTAATACTCCAGGCGGGTCTTTAAGATTCTTTTGAAAAAATAATAAAGTCAAGTTACGATATGGGTGTCCGCGCTGTGTGGTAATATCGCTTAAAACCAAGGAAAGAACGTAAACGTATACAAAATATTATGTCTGAATGTTTATTCCCCTTCCCGCAATAAACATATATAGAAACTGCGAAAACAACAGATAAGTTATCGTGTCATCAAATGCAAGTGTTTACAATGTCGTCATGCCGCTGCACTGCAGGATGCAGGGTGGATCCAAGTAAGATGGGACGGGTGTATGTGTGTGTGTGTGTGTGTGTGTGTGTGTGTGTGTGTGTGTGTGTGTGTGTGTTTGTGTGTGTGTGTTTTTGTGTGTGTGTGTGTGTGTATATATATGTGTGTGTGTGTGTGTGTATTTGTGTGTGTGTGTGTGTGTTTGTGTGTTTGTGTGGGTGTGTGTTTTTGTGTGTGTGTGTGTGTGTGTGTCTGGGATACAGGGGTAGAGCAAGGGGTCATACGATATTACAACAAGGATAGTAAGATAGCACGCCTTAGTGGCAGCATTCCAAAAGCCAAAAAGAACGCGGAGTGTGTGTGTGTGTGTGTGTGTGTGTGTGTGTGTGTGTGTGTGTGTGTGTGTGTGTGGTGTGTGTGTGTGTGTGTGTGTGTGTGTGTGTGTGTGTGTCTGTGTGTATCTGTGTTTGTGTGAAGTGGGAGGGGTGGAAGTTTTTTAAAGATTCTAAACCAATAATTCAACATTGCCTCCTTTAGATTAAACGAAACTGACAAGAGAGCTCTTCAGAGGTTTACTTGAGATGGGAAATTATACAACAGAGAGGAGATAATGCATCAGCATAGAGTTAACATGTTGTTTGCGCGATAAAATGTTTACACCGAATGATAAAAAAAGGATCAGTAATGAATGTTTGTTTGATATCAGATTTAAGAAATGAGATATACATTTAATGTATTCGCTAGCCTCTAGGTTAGCGAATACGATAAGTGTATAACGAATTTCATAACTCTAATATTAAAGAAACACAAGTTTCAGATGCTTTTTATCATGTAAACTCTAACTAATAAAAAAATGAACTTTTAATCGTGAAAAGGACCCTGAAGTGGCCCACACCCTGTTTGGGACGCAAGAATCGCAACTGAACTGAAGGAACCACACAGCTACGCGACACAAAAGTAGATCCAAACAGCTGACAATCATCGATGAAACTCTAGACCACAGAAACACTGTGATATTTCAAGTACTTTAATTCAAATGTTTAACTGAACTGAAATTGAAACGCGAAGTGAACGATGACAAGCGATAAGAAAGACAAACTGAAATAATTAAAAAGAAAAAAAAACCAACTAGACAGATGGAAACCCCTTGGCAGTGAAAATAATTACAAAAGAAACGACGTCACATATTGATGTCACACAAGAAAATTGAATGACCTCACATTATTAATTCATGCGCCTAGAGGTTTCCAAGGCTTCCAATAAAAGTATTCGTAAGCAAGTCAAAGGTCAAAATGTATGTAACGTGTGGCATACCAAAAATTTATGTCACCGGAAATAGACCCTGTTTATATGATAAATACGGTTTATAAAGAGGACAAATACGACATATGTGCCACCATTACTGGTTTAGTTCTAAACGTGTTCCTTAGTAACCACTTCTTTGACAATTAATATTAAATCACTCCTGCTTTAAGACAAAGTAGCAACGCTATGAGTAGAAACAAAAACAACTATTTCTTTATTCAGTATGTTGAAACCTTGGTTTCCAATCTTTGAATTCCTGCTCCCGTGGGTCTCTCGGCCTAAACGTATTTTTACACCGATAGATCGGATGTCAACAGGTATAAGATTCACCGATATATCGGTAAGATGGGTTCAAGGAGTTACATTTTCACGTTATTCTTAGCCTATCGAGATTACATTTAGTTGTTATCCCCAATTCCTCTTATTTTCTGGATTCAGATACGTGCGTGCGTACGTGCGAACATATGCATAGGATTTAGAGTACGCGTATTCTGCATTTAAGTTGAGATCGAATTAGACATCAACTTCTTGTCAGTTCTACTTAATGGCAACTCTTCGAGAGCATGGAAATAGTTGTGATTAAAAGGCATTGCAATCATGCCGTGACTTTGATACAGAAATATATAATTTTAGTAATTGGAAAGGGTTTGCGATTAAGCGGGAAATGCGGTCAACCGGACTGTGATTAAGCGGATTTGAATTCAGTTGACTAAACGGACTTGCAATCATCCAGTACTGATTTATCGAAATATGTCTGTTTGGTAACGGGGACATATTTTGTGATGAAATAATAATTTAGCAGAGTCGACTATATTAACCAGCATCGATTTCTTCTTGCAAAAGTATCAGTATCGTTATTGATCGGTATAAGTAATGATACTTCTCCATGGTATCGTCCATCACAAGCTTAGACTGGAGTAAATGGCTCTCTTTGGAGTCTTCATTGATAGCCATCTGAAAATGCTCACTTCTCACGGGAGATCACTCTAACCAGTTTTGGCAGGTCATCAAGGGAGATAAGGGTTGTCTGAATAGAAGGGAGATCATTGCGTCGTTTCTTTTAGCTCTTGTACGATGCTGTCAATGAATGTCATTCATTGTTATGTTGTGGGGACGTCACAGATCTTGGGCTTGTTCGATTTGTAATTATGAAAGCTTTACATAAAATTATATTGTCTGTGCGTTTTTTGTTCCCTCAAGAAAATATTGTTCATTGTCGAAGCAAGAGGGTGCTTGTTGGAAGTATTGAGATCTTATGTGTCCTCTATCCAAGCAGGTCACTGACTCACTAGTTCTACAATTAGGGAGTATAGGGTAATCTTGCCCTAGTCAGCATTAGATAAAAAATATCATACTTCTGCTATTACCACTTCTATTCCCGTGGACAAATGATTTTATTCGCTTAAGTAAAATACGTACAGTTTCTTTGGAAATCTCCGATTGTACGTTTAGTTCCTTTGGAAATCTCCGTTTATACGTTGTTGTGTTTTTTTTAAATCTCCGATTATAAGTTTAGTTTCTATGGAAATCTCCGATTAGGGCAATCTTCTTTAGAGCTATTAAATCCCACCAAGTAGACAACCAACCTGGTCATCAGGGCTACGTTTGTTTGGTTCCTGCTGAGCGGCGAAAAGGGCTGTCCCTGTATCATGTTGGCAGACCTTAGCAAAAACATGTATCAGGAGTACGTTTTTGATTGGTGCACGCTGGTCATAGTGAGGAAGGGTGAACGCCAACGAGGGGTTAATTAGAAATGATAAGTCTTTTGGATCACAGGAGGAAAAAGCTCTGCAACATGGCAACTATCTACGGTTTCAAATTTGTTAGGAACATCTTATCAACGGCCTTGTGTAGGAGGACGACGTGGCAAGAATCAACGGTCGCAAATAGGTTAATAATTGAGGCATTAATATAAGAATAGCAAACACCACTTGCAAGGAAGTGCGTTAGTTTTGGTCTTTTCCGCATTGGTCGCAATCATCTTTGCTTGTCTCGAAGCTGATACTTCCTTTGCCAAGGAAGGGTATGGCTTGTTCTTTAGCGACAACGTAGGGACGAACAAACGCAGCCAAACTTTACTACAAATAGAATGGCCGCTCTTGGAATGTTCTATAGTATTAAAAAAAAATAAATCACTCAGCCATTGGGTTAGCCTGGTCGATTGATTTAGCCCTATCATCCGTCTTGCCCTTCTCCAGTAATGATATTATGATTAACTAGGTCTAACAAGCTATCTGACATGCACGATCCCACGAGGGGTTGGGAGGGTAGGGGATTGTGTAATATGAGTTATTATGTAGTCGTGTTTCTTGCTGAATGAGAATGTTCATGAAAACTTTGTATAGGAACGTTTATACTGTGGTGCTGATGCAGTATCAGGAAGGAGCCCAAAAGTTTAACATATCAATGATCATAATCGTATTATTATATTATCACTATCATATCATATCATATCTATCTATCTATCTATCTATCTATCTATAACATGTATTTCAGCCTGTTCTATTTCACATATATCACCCAATTATTTACTTCGGTTTTGTCACGTGTTTATAGGATTGTTGCTCACACATTGATTTTCGTTGCACCTGCCAAGTTGGCTCTTGATGAATGGCGAGCAGCCACATATTATGCGCAGTACATGAAATGCGCATGGTAAAGAAATCGACGCTTGTGTGACAATCCTTTTGTCACGTGACGTGGCTTAAAATATCTCTTCTACTATTGGTTGTTTATTGAGAGTGTTTGCAACATGGATCTGCAGTCGCTTGCAACATTGAGTCTCATATTCTCTCACAAGCTGTGGATTATAATGTAAGTCTTGAATCTAACTTAATGCAGTTTACACATCTTGCTGCGAATGGTCATGGAATCAAATCCTGCTAGCAGCATAATAATATTTCTCTTTGTATATTTTTTCCTGCTATCTTATAATAATGGAGCTTGGGCCCAACGTTGTTCCCACAAAGACTTTTTTAATACGCAACGTAGAGGAATGAAACCTGGAACACGTATGTAAAATGTACCAAACCTGTACGTGGTATAAACATTTTTTTCAGAAAACGTATATATTTTTCAGAAATTGAGTCATAATTATCATCCATCAATTAAAGATTGCGAATACGACGTGAATCTGTATTTCCTTCAAGTCCGTCATTTCCGTCTTAGTTCGGAACTTCCATTCTCAGATCGCACGATATTTGGTGACCGTGACTTAGGAACACTAGGTCTCTAACGCCTCAAACTAGAGCGTATCATCTTATCTTATCGCTTATCATCTGTACTTTATGTTCCTCATAAATCTATCTCACACACTTTTATTTTCATCCTCCTTTCCTTTCCGTTCGTAGAACGGGTAAATTACTAGTGTTTAGAAAGAGCTCTCGTGATGGAGCGTGACGCATGTCTCAGCTTCGTTTCTGATATAGTCATAATTATGCTGAAAAGTGACATTAAACCTGACGCAAGCAAATTCCCAAAGCAAAGCCTAAACCAGATCGAACCACGTAATTCGGAGCCACAAAGTTACCTGCAAAAACCCTGTAAACTACAAAGAAAACTAAACGGAGATACTTGGATACTGCACCTATGAGACGAACTAATGGTATCCTTATGAGTCGACTTTCGCCAATCGGGAAATCCCGTCTGGTTTTAATGTCCCCTTCATCCCGTGAGGTTGGCTACAGTGAGCACTGGGCACTCAAAATGAAGACAGCATAGCTCTGAGTAATCCTAGTCGTAACCCCTGATTAGGCAGAGCCAGACCTGGATTCAGACTTGATTTACAGCGACACAGACTGGCTATGATGCTGGGATTAAGTGCAGAACGTTTTGGTCGTTTTCGCTTCTCCTTATTCCTTGTGGCGCTTACGTCAGCAGTTGTTGTCCGTGCGTGTCTTTGTTTCTGTCTGTCTGCACCTCACCGGGTTGTCCGTATTTAAAACCTAAGACGCCTGTCTGTCTGTCTGTCTGTCTGTCTGTCTGTCTACGCGTCATCGAATTGTCTGTCTTTAAGTCGTCTGTCTGTCTATCGGTCTGACTGTCTGTCTTTCTGTCTGCACGTCGTCGGGTTGACCGTCCATATCTAAGTCATCTGTTTGTCTATCTGCACTTCACAGTGTTTTCCGTCTATAAAACCTGATCTGTCTGTCTGACTCTCTGTCTGCCTGTTTCTGTCTGTCTGTCTGCACGTTTTGGGTTGTCCGTCTACACCTAAGCAATCTTTCTGTTTGTCTGTCTGTCTCTCTGTCTGCCTGTCTGTCTGTCACTTCAAATTGCAATATCATCTCCTATTATTTGAGCACATGGCCTTCTTTATTATCCCGGACGAATATTTTGACAGTCTGCCGGATATGATTGCTTCCATGGCCTTAAATGTCTATGCATTTTGATGCATGCGTCGAACACATTACTATGTCGCAAGCAATTCAAAAGCAATTTGGATTACCAACAAGCTCAAAAAATGACGTCGAAGTCTAGATGTATACATGAAACATGAGTCACAATATCTTTCTTTAGCCATGCCTGATGACTGTTTGTGGAACGGTAACTTGGTCTTTCACATTCGATGGAGAGCTTTTATCTTGAAGTTTGTATCTTTTACGAACCGTTATGGCAGTGATAGGCATGCACATAATAGCATTTCCTGGTGTAATGCTCTCATTGTAAGTTACAAACCTTAGATGAAATTCACAACTGATTTAAGGGAAATTGCTATGCATTTTTAGAAGTTATCATATAAATAGCACGGTGTGCAACATACTAATCACCATACGTGTATCGAAGTTTCAATGCAAAAATACACACCAAAGTGCTGAATGGTGCATGTTTCTCCCTTTAGGATGATGATCTTAGGACAACTGTTATGTGTAGCAGTGCCAGTTGTTTGACACCTGATCTCATCCATGACGCCTAAATACCTTTATTCATAACCCTGCAAAGACTTTTGTGATGTTTCTATCTAGACACAAAGTTACTTCAGTTTATACCAGAAAGTGTTGTTA
>JAWQUT010000262.1:251605-262531 GCA_033807755.1 Ellobium chinense
CACCAGTGTATGCATCTAGTTCACTAACCACATCTATTCATACACTAATGAATCCCTATCACAATTACTTTAAGTTCTCATATACAACCTAGTTGCATCATTACCATCATCACAACTATATAATATACTTATCACCACTATCATTTATTACTTTGTAAACTTACCAGCTCTTGCTGGCTTATTCTCAGAGCCTGACTGCGTCCGTCTACTCAGCTCGACGTCTTAGATCGCAGTGAAGTTACTACACAGACTTGCTAGTTAATCAACCCCTAACAATTTCACGCTCCACTCACTCCCATGATCTTTAGCAGTGTTCATGCTGCTGACTGTTCACAACAAATAGACAACATTCCGCTTAATAACAACTTGTTTATAGATACCGACTATCTGACTCGTGACAAATTCGAAAAGCCCGTGTCTTGCAACAGGTCAAAATGAGACTGAATTCGTGTTTGGGTCAAATCAAGTTATTGGCGGGACATGAACACGTAATGGTTGTACTTTTCTTATGTTAAAAATGACACCGGACGAGATTTTATTATATTGTGTGAAACGTGGAAAGAGTGACCACATAAGTGGAAAACAATTCTCGGAAAATCGTGATAGAAGAACAGTTTTATACTATATTATTACATAAAATTCATCTACTTAGTGTACCTTGCAAAAAATTCCAATTTTTGCACCAATACTTACTATTTGCCCATACAATCAATGTATTTGTGAATAGAAATGAGTTTACTCTCGATTTCCGAAACAAATTAAAAATTGATATTGGAAGGCCCTTATCGCCACCAGAGTCCATTGTGTCATTTCCCAATCTAGAAAGATCTCATTTTGACTGGCTGCAAGGCATATAGTCGTCGGAATCTTGCTTGTCCTAAATCCCATTGTCTCTATAGTACATCAAACTTATCCACGAACTCCATTAGTTTACTAGCTGGAAACTTTTAACTTGTCCATGGAAACCAAATAGATGAGAATCCTTCTGTAGGTGAATAGTGGAATCTTGGCTACATTAGTGTAAAGTTGTTTTTTTTTTTGCGCATTAGTATCCAGCTTTTGTGAATTACGAGAGCTTAGCTTAACTAGTGAACGTTGCTTCCCATGAAATATAGGATATGTTCGGTCCCCCCCTTCCGCCGACTTTTTGTTTTTGTTTTTTTTTAAACTTTTCTGTGGCTTACTACTAGATCGTGTATGTTATATGTAAAAGGGACGATACTCGGTGAGGGAAATACAAGTGCAATATTTTATCATATGAACATGGCTTTTTCCGGTGACATATTAGTGTGTTATAATCATATGATACGTCACATGTTACATACATTTGACCTTTGATGTGCTTTGGATACTTTGATAGGAAGCCTTGGACACATCTAGGCGTATAAATGTGTGACGTCGTTTCTTTTGTAACTATTTTCACTGCCGTGAGGTTTCCTCCTGCCTAGATTAAAAAAAAAAATATGTTAGTCTTCCTTTCTTATCGCTTGTCATCAATCTCTTCACGTTTCAGTTTCAGTTCAGTGAAAATTTGAATTGAAAGTACCTGAAATGTCGCAGTGTTTCTATGGGCTAAAGTTTCATCGATGATTGTCAGCTGTTTGGATCTCCTTTGTGTCGCGTAATTGCGTGGTTCATTCGGTTCAGCTGTGATTGATGTGTCGCAAACAGTGTGAGAGCCACGTCATGGTCCTTTTCACGATTACAAGTTCATTTTTTCTTATTAGTTGGGGTTTCTATGTAAAAAGAATCTGAAATTTGTGTTTGTTTGATATCAGAGTTATGAAATTCGTTATTGATTCATCCAATACGGTAAATGTATAACTTATTTCATAAAACCTGATATCAAACAAACGCCCCTGTACTTACAAACCCTCTATACATCCAACAGACCTGTATGCCGATTCATTTTATAAATTCAGGAAGGGTGCACAGTGATCTATGCTTTTGGGTTGTTCTGTTGGTTTTTTTTTTTTTTGCACAAATCAGTTCAAATGAGCCGGCTTTTTTATATTTTCTTTCCGATGAGTGCTTGACACACCCTAATTACTTAATACTGTCATTTTCTAATCGTGATCCTAATTTCCACTTTAATCTCATCCGTTCTTTTTTTCTGTAAAGAAGTCATTCGACAATCCCAAGTCCATTCAGTCACGCTGCATTTAAAAGGAGCTGGTTGTAAACCGACGTGCAATTAAACAACAACAACAACAAAAAACTCCGCTATAAAACGACTGTGTTGATGTAAGAAGTAGTTGTATATTTTAAACTTTTCTCATATGGCTTTGAGTTTTATTTTTTGTTTTTTTAAATCACATCTTTTAATTAAGAGTTAAGAATTTTGGACACCGGAGAATATCTGAATTATTATGTGTACTTTTTTATAAAATGTTATTTTCGATGGGTTTTTACGTTTCTTTATCAGTGACTATCTGTCTAGTGGGGAATTTGTTTTCGCCCATCCGCACATGTATCTGTTGAACCGCCATTTTTCACTTCCAGCTCGAGAGATAGACTTGGCTCAGTTGTCCTCTGGTCAGGTCAACTGTGATCGAACTCATTTTTCCAAGCAAACTGAATTAGCCATCTACCCTGATTAGCGGGAGACACTCTGGGCGAAAAGACTGATGTTGGATCGTATGTACACAGGCAGTGACGAAGTACCGGAGTAATATTAAAGGGACAGACCATCCTCCCATCACAGTTCTGTGGATTGATGCCAATAGAGATTTAGAACGAAGAGCTCATTGCGATGCCTTGCAATCAAGTTAGGGACCAGTCCATTAAAAACAATAAAAAACAAAAACTAGCGAGGACTCCTTTTTCTCATGTAATGACGTTAGACAAGCGCCATTTGATATCATTACTACAGATTTTTATGGGTGTGTGTAGGTGGGGATGTATTATTACATTATGTGTGTGTTCGTGGTTGCTTGTGGGTGTGTGTATGGAAGTATGTGCGTGTGTATGAGTGATAGCGAGGGAGTGCATGTGTTTAAACAGATATTTATGTTTTGTAAGCACACTGTAACAAGGCAAATTTCTCTTTGTGGACAAATAAAGTTATCCTTATCCTTATCCTTACCTTATCAGCTCTTAACATTTTTTAACATTGGAGGTCAACTGTGATGCCCATAAATTCGGTTGGACCTGGTGACTTTACCAGGGTAAACGCAGAAGATCAGTAAGTTCACATTACTTAGCTAAATTGCTGAACGTCTTATTGCACAACTCTTGAACGTGTGAAAATCGGGAATTCCTAGTGAACTAATACATAACTTTGGTGACCACTTACAAATTGCTGGATGTTGGTGCGCATTCAGTGAATTCGATGTTAATATTGGTAATCTCAAACTTAAAGTTCTCATGAAATGTAGTGCAATCGACGAAGTCGTTTACTAACCATAAATAAGATGACGTAGGTTAGGCAACGTGTGATATGGAATTCTTTATAAGTATCTCAAGCCTGGATTAAGGGAAGATGTCTCACACTAAAAATAACTCGCTGAGATGAGAAACAGTCTTGCCACCCGTTCGCAGTTGTCTATACTGGTTTTATTCCAAACCAATGGCGGTGTCGGACCACTAAACGGCCGAAGACCCAATCATTCCCTATAACCCCGCCTGTCTGGCACCACCAAGAGGTAACTTAAGATAGAGTCAACGTTTGTGATACGGCATGTCTTCCTCTGGATTTGGCGCGACCTACCAGATGACTTTTGCACTCTCGGGCTCTTCTGACGTCAATAGGGTCGAAAGATGAGAGTGATAGTAATATCCAGCTGACTCCGCTAAATCGCAATTCGGATAATCACAACCCTTGCTTTATTGGTACACTTTCCAAACTAAAAAATGGTATATTTCTATGCTTTTAAAAAAAGTCAATGGATAATCTTAACTCTTTTAAATTGCAAATTTTGTTATACTCCCAAGGTTACAAGGAGTTGAGTTTATGTGTCGTTGTTGTTATTGTTGTTGTTGCTGCTGCTGCTGCTGCTGTTGTTGTTGTTGTTGTTGTTGTTGTTGTTGTTGTTGTTGTTGTTGTTGTTGTTGTTGTCGTCGTTCTTGTTATATTCTTCTTAACCAAGCCTTATGATGTGCATTTCAGGAATACATAAAAGAATGCTGATCTTTGATTTAACTCCCTTTTCTCAATCCACCTTCCTCCTTTTCCCCAAACACACTTTCTGACTTCTTCCGAAAAAAACGTTCCTACCGCATAGCACCACCAACAATCACAACAGCAGCAATAACAACAAAAGCTCTGACGAAATCAAGAACAACGATAACAACACCATAAACGCTTCCATACCCACCATTCCAACATTCATTTGACTCAAATTCATTGGTACGACGGCCACCCACCCATACACATATATTTATATTTTACATACGGCACACACACACATATACATAAATACACCACTTTACCCTCACACATATACAAACATAGTTTACATACACCACACACACACACACACACACACACATGCATTTTCCACACACAATCACACACTTTTTACACACACACACACTCACAAACTAGTCAGCCCGCCGCTTGACACTTTGTTGCACGGACCACGCAAGCCTTAAGACCCAACGTAGTTACAGCAAATCCGTTGTATTTCCGTTGCTGATGTCGTAACCATAATATTATGCAAGGCATGCTGGTCATCCGCTCTAAAGGCTTAGCTCCTGTCCACGGCCATCTTCTCTCGCACTGATTACCGAAGCCTGGTTGTCACGGCCAAATCTTGGGCGCATCAAGTCCGACCCACGGCCATGGTCATTCTGGGTATAACGTCATTTCAGGCTATCGAATAACAAGAAAAGAAAGGGGTCAGGTTTACCTGTAGTCTGTGACGTCAGCATGCTTTGATTGCGAATGTTATTCATTAATGTGACTGTAAAGGCAGACAGACAGACAGACAGACAGACAGACAGACACACACACACACACACACACACACACACACACACACACACACACACACACACACACACACACAGGTGTTGTCTGAAAAAGTCCGTTTACAAGAACTGTAAAACGAAATCTCAGATGGACACCACATGGCATCCCAACTTCTGTATTTGTTTGGGTCTGGTTTTGGCATTGACCTATCGACATGAGATTAGAGCCCTCTCGAAGCTAGAACATCCCCATAAGCGCCGGAAGTTCTAGAAAATCAGTTAAGGGAGAGATCAGTGTCCATTGGCATCGGTTGACGGTTTGCTGTCCTGCATACTAATTAGACTACAGAGGACGAAGGATGGCTACCCGTCACTGATCCACAAGTAAAAAATAACCTTCATTTTGTTTCATCTTCCAGGGGCAGCTGAGAGTGCGGTAGTTGGGAACTATGTTTTATACCAATTACGACACATTTGGCGATTATATCTGTATTTTGAAATATTGTTAGTTTTATTCATTTTTATAAGAAAGCAAAAACTGTAAGAAAGCAAAAACTGATTACGAACTCAAAATGCTTATGAAAATCTTTGTTCATTGTTGTTGTTGTTGTTGTTGTTGTTGTCGTTGCCGTTGTTGTTTTTGTCGTTGTTGTTGTTGATGTTGTTGTTGTTGTTGTTGTTGTTGTTGTCGTCGTCGTTGTCGTTCTTGTTGTTGTTGTTGTTGATGATGTTGTTGTTGTCGTTGTCGTTGTTGTTGTTGTTCTTCTTCTTCTTTTGCTTCTGCTTCCCTTTCTCCATTTTTTCTTCTTCTTTTTCTTCCTCTTCTTCTTTAGTCCTTTTTCGTTCAGTCAGTGCATGCCTTCCGTAAAGGAGAAAAAGCTAAAAACTTCCGACCCAATGATAAAGATACAATGATATAAAGTATTCTGAACAAAAGGACCGAAATGGGCAACTTTCACGACCTGTGCTTGATTTAGGCTTTTTACATATATTAGTGTGTGTGTGTGTGTGTGTGTGTGTGTGCTGTCTCTTATACACATCTATCGATGCACAATGTAATTCTTATTATGGTAAGAGATCCCATCGTTAATGCTCATGTTNTGTGTGTGTGTGTGTGTGTGTGTGTGTGTGTGTGTGTGTGTGAGGTTTGTTTTGACACGACATCGTCAATGCATGGGCCTATCTCGTTTTGTCTGCCTTCGTTTGAACAGCCTGATAAAGGGAGCAGTCGGCGTTTTGCGATTGCGGGGCTCTTTTTGTTGGTTAAGTAAACTCTAGACGTATGAGACAACTCTAGATCGCCTTTCTCAGAAAGCTGCAACCAACGCCACTCTGTTATGAACGCTTTCTATGATGCCAGGCTATCATGCCTCAGAGAATGAGGGACAATCACATTGACTCACATCTGTTGGGTTCTTAAGTTTAAAGAAGAAAACAGTCCTGCAGCATTACTGGTTTAGGTTATACAAAGAGGGAGACATAATTCACTACGACATCTTCCTTTAAGGAAGAGGCATGCAACGCCACTGCTCATTCCAAAATGAGATGTGAAACGGGCGGCCTAAGCTGAAGTGCCAACTGGGGATAGAAGTTCTAAAGGAAGAAGGAAGGCAGAATGATCAGCGGCATGTAATTTAACAATTTTTTTTATCTCGTATCAGGTCCAAACTTCCCACTGAATAAAAAAGAAAAACACATTCCACAAAAGGGATTTAAAAAAAAAAACACATGGTGTTATTACACATGGACTGCCTCCTTCCCTCCCCCATCCCCTACACATCCATGTCAACCATAATGTCCTTAAAATTAAATAATGGGCGTCACCGAGTATGGCCACTTCAGATTACCGCTCCTGTAGCTTTCCAAGTTCTTATTAATTTTGACTTTATGGAGGGCAAAATGTTGGCTTCCTTCATAACGTACACTTTGCAATATTTCGCACGTATGCACTGGATGCTTTAATCGACCTCATAATGTGTTAGTATGCTCCAAATGTTTCAACAAGAACAATATCTGTTTGTACTCGTGGACCTAAGGTTATGTCTCCTCTGATCGTGCAGTTCTTTTACTTCCTTGACGACAGCATCTTGTTTCCGTAGGGCGGAAGCCCTGTGTCGCCATATTGTTTAAACTTTTGGAAATCACATGCCCGTTTTGTTCTTATTCTGATGGAGTCTATAGACTAATCTCAAGTTACGTATTGGCAAAGAACGTAGACGCTGAATTTTACGACATATGACGTCATGACCAAAGCTGGACTGCGTTTGTTTGCTCTCTGCAATATGACGAAATGGCCAGCCACACCGCTTCTTTAGCAAATAAAGTATCAGCCTCTAGGCAAGCCATGATGGCTGCAACTAATGTGGAAGAGAGAGAAAATAATGCATTCATTTGCGAGTGGTGTCTGCTAAGATTGTATCTTTCCCTTATTCAAAAGCATACAGACCACCGTTGATTCTTGCCAAATCCTTCTCTTACACGAGGCCAGAACTATTAAGACGTTCCACTTACAAATTTAAAACTGTGTATGGTTGTCGCCATGTTGTCGAGCTTTTTTCTTCCGATGATCTAAAAGATATCCCATTTCTAACAAATCTCTAGTACGTTTGCACCCTTCCTCATCATGATTAGAGCACAAAAACAAAAAAAAACGTATCTCAGCCTTATGATTGTGGTGTTGCACACTTAAAACAGTTATGGCGAGTCGAAATATCCCATATGTAGATTTTTAATGGAATCCTATGGTATGCCATACCTCTGGCTACCTCCCAATGCCATCTTTTATATATTTCAATTCACTATTGCTATAAACGACACACAACTACTTAATAGCAAATTCAATTAGTGCCTGCTTTTAAAGTATAGTGTTATCACTTAATATTCTAATCAACGCAGACTATAAAGATAATAAAGGATGTGCATTTTCCTAAACAAAGCACTAGGTGAACGTCTGTGGTGTTTTCCCCTTCAGCCAGTTATATGAATAAACCTGTTATCCTAGACATTTTTTTCCCCAAGATGTTCGTGGTTCGATGTCTGCCTTCCGCCTCCTTCCTTCTTGCTATTATGATAATTATCTACATAAAGACATTCTCTAAGGTCATCCTGCCATCTCTTTTTAGATTATCTCTTTTTTTTCCTCCATTCTGCCAGCCAAAGTTGTCTTTTCTAGTGATCCCTGTCCCTTGATAGCTCCAAAGCGATAGGCTGGAACAAATCGTCGCTTGATCGATTAAGGTTTAGTGAAGAAAAGAAAATAACTGCGAGACCATCAGGTCAGTTAGACATTGTCCCCCGAGAGCATTATCCAACAAAAGTACACTGGGGAAATTGGCGATATTCAATACATTTTTCCATATCTACACCAATCCCAGGCCAATGTAGTGAAATGAGCTACTCTATCTTCTTAAGAGAATGCACTTTTCTGTCCAAGAGGTTATAAAGCAGGTAACACAATGTGCAACTTACCACTACAAGTGGACAGGAATGTCTGTATATAAAACTATACGTCAATTCTGCACCAAAGTGCTGAATCGTGCATTTTTCTCTCTTGAGAGTGATGATCTTAAAACAACTCTGTCTTCAGTATTAGCACCTGTAGTTTGACATCAGATTTTACTCACGTCTCATAGATACATTTGAACATGAGCAGTTTGTGGAATGTCTTCGGATTTTCTGCTTTAAATCAGACTTGGAACTAACAAGACACTCTGATGTATAATGCAGTTTTTTGGTTTGTCTAGGCAGCAAATCCAGCAAAGTCCACATAGGATCATGCATAAAGTATACAAGAGAAGAAAGAAGTCAAATCTGAAGTCGAACAAGTAATGCTTTGGCAAATAACAGTTGTTCTAAAATGAGCAACCATTACTAAGAAAATGCACCAATGTGAATTTGCATAGACACCCCAATGCATTTCTGGCGATATGTTTTGAATCATTTCATGTGCAATGCAATCTTTAGGAATGAGAAGGGCAGGGAGGGGAAGGCAGCGGCAGCCAGACACCTTAGTCAGTTTTAGCTCTTTGGTATGGAATTACCATCGAGAAACAGACAACATGCCCATTACGTTGACCGGGATTGGCCAAAGTAGGAATCAAACAGATCCATATTGTCTGCAGTCCGCGGCAGTTCAGAACATGTACTTTAGCGCCTCCGTGGTAAAGTCTATTTTCTGAACTACTCCATATCCCTTCATTCACACGTTCCAGGACAAAAAAAAAAAAAAGGCGTGAAATGTGAAGACCCCTTTTTTGGGGAGAGAGTTAGTGAGGCACAAAAAATTAGTGTCTGGAGGTCCTAAACTGGATATTCTTATCCTGGAATAGAGCCATGCATTAAAAAGATAACTGGTGAGGTGTCTATTTAGGAACGAAGATGGAGCGATAGGCGGGTCTGTCTATGTCCGAGAGAAAGTGCGGAAGAAAGAAAGAGACAAACGTCTTACAGTCCAATACATTTAAATGAAATCCGCTTAAGTGGACTATCCGCTCAATGGCATTTCTTTGTTGTTGTTATTGTCAGAGAGCAGAATCCTGAATACTGGATAATTGGAATTTCTTTTTACTGGAAACCATTTTCATGCTCACGAGAAAAAGAGATTAAATGGAGTGGACTTTATCATGACACTGTCCTTATTTCAGATTTCGATTGCAGCGGAAAAGAGGGAAGGGGCAACAAACGCATTGGAAGGAGGAGGTGGATTGGGGACAGAGGGAGTTGGGGTTGGGGGAGGGACGAAGACGACACCTATCTATATTCCGATAATTTGCATCTCAGACAGAGACTAAAAAGGTGACTAGACCTACCAGTTATCTGCAAGCAGGGTCATCTTCCGTCTGTGGCACCGATCTGTTAGCAGATTAGCTAGCGTAATTCAAGTAAACGTGCGTGAAATCTTGGATCATGCAATTTGGTCTTTCTTTGCCTGCTGTAATTATAGTCTGCCAAACTTTATGAACACGCATCCGAAATGCGCAACGTAGGCGACAGAGGCTCATCAATTATTGCGCATTATTGTTCAATAGTGCGGCTTAGGAATCTGTCAAGAAGATTATGAAGCAGTAAGGTTGAACAAAAAGCGTGTGTAGGTTGAGACAGACCCTATGTCATTACTTCAGCTTTGACGAATTTATATCCCGTTGTCCTATTAATAATGATGACTACAGTGTTTTAAATTTGAAAGTGTTTTTTTTTTCGTATTAAAGAAGTAAGCGGTAGCGCATATTTGATATATTTATTAGTAAAGTCACAATCAAAGCAGAATAGAACAAACGTATGGAGATTGGTTACTAATACATATAGAGAGAGAGCAGGAGAGAGAGAGAGAAAGAGAGAGAGAGAGAGAGACAGAGACAGACAGACAGATAGACAGACAGACAAACAGACGAACAGACCTAGAGAGAGAAAGAGAGGGTTAGAAAGAGAGAGAGAGAGAAAAGAGAGAGAAAAAAAGAGAGAGAGATAGAGAAAAAGAGAGAGAGAGAGAGAGAGAGAGAGACAGACATACAGACAGACAGGCAGACAGACAGACAGACAGACAGACAGACAGACAGATAGACAGACGAACAGACCTAGAGAGCGAAAAAGAGAGAGAGAGAGAGAGAAATCTGTGCTCGCTGATTGATGCTGCAATAAATAGCGAAGGAATGAGCCAGCATAAATGAACAGTTCGTCATTTCTATGAAAACAACCAGAAAAAGAGACGAACTCTTACAGCCCTGGGTGCACCTGATATATCAGAGCAGCCTTTCACAGATTTACTCTCAATCGATCAATAAATTATCTCTAGGAAATGAACAACCTTGAATAAAATAAACCCATGACGTTAATAAAAGTACAAGCACTAGAAATAAGACACAACGTTCTGTTTGTTGAGAGGATTGTAACTTCTGCCCAGAAAATATATTCCTCAAAAAAAAAAAAAACGAAGAAAAAAACAAAGAGCTGTATTTATGTTACATTATGGTTCGTTATTCAAATTTGTAGAACTGCCTGCAGCACTAGTGACGTAAG
>JAWQUT010000262.1:355706-367081 GCA_033807755.1 Ellobium chinense
GGGGTGGGGGAGGAGAGCGGGAGATGGAGTTTGAGGAAGGAAGGGAAAGGAAAGGGGGAAGGTGGGGGGTACTGGGTCTCCAGCTTTAGTGCTCACCCATTCCGCATGGATCATAGCTTGTACAGCGTCATTCCATAAGTGATTAAAGCGATGCCTAAGCGAAGATGGGGTTGCTGTTAATTAAAGAAATAAATGAGAAGCAAACACTTGAGATGGTGACTCACCATACTGTGTACATATCGCGTAAGAATGTGCGGAGCCGGGAAGAGGGGGGAGGGGGTGGCAAACTGTACCAGATTGATTTTGAGTCATATTTTGCTTGTTTCACTCTGCCAACGGAGAAAAGGCGTATCAAAATTTGAAGATATCTCATAGGCCATTCTTAATTAGTCAACTGGAATGAAGTTCACTCAAAAAAACACCACCCCCCCCCCCCNCCCAAAACAGTAGGCTGATTGCGTGATTAAACCGCCCTTCCTAAAGAAAAGATGCATTAGCCAATAAAATTCAGTATACCAGACCATCTATTCTTCTGACAACTCAAACGTAGGCAGCATATGCAACAATGGGCAGGGCTGTGGTTTGCGATATTCGGATGTCAGTGCATGCATAAGAACTGAGAATAATCCAATGGTAACACTGATGATCTGGATATAGGCCTACCCTTTGCAAACTAGCATCAAACACCATCAGGCAGGTCCTCATTGGATAACCACAAACTGCCCATAGGATAAAGGAGGAAAAGAGCCGCCGGTCTCTTAAGAGTTGACGCTAGATCCATTGATTGGCGATTTAGAGAAGTTGGATACATCTGGGGTAGTATGTTGGTTCTGCGCGTTAGTTGCGGCGGGAAAGTGTAGGCACCTTTTAGAGTTAGTGGAAGTGTTTGCGCACAGTTGGAGCTCGGCAAAATAGCGGTCATCATCTATGGTTTGAAGTTTGTTAGCAGAATTTTCTAATCAACTGCCGTCTGTCGGAGGATGTGGCAAGAATCAGTGGTGATATGTATGTTAAGAAAATATCAATGAAGCAAAGATATAAGTATAGCAAAAAACCACTCGGAAGCCAGCGCGTTATTTGCTAGCTTTCCGCGTCACGGACAGCAGTCTGGGTTTACCTAGAATCTGATATTTCTTTTAGTTAAGACTGTCCACAGAATAAAAAGCCCCTCCCCGCCCCTACTTTTTTTATCACTCACGGGAATCAAGCAAATATGGTCCAGGTGATAGATTGAATCACCGATAATATGAACATTGGTATTCTGAGAAACGTTTGCCGCTGGGATGCAATGCACAGAACATTCCCGTTTGCCGCTGGGATGCAATGCAAAGAACATTCCCGTTTGCCGCTGGAATGCAATGCACAGAACATTCCCGTTTGCTGCTGGGATGCAATGCAAAGACCATTCCCGTTTGCCGCTGGGATGCAATGCAAAGACCATTCTTGCCGCTGGGATGCAATGCAAAGACCATTCCCGTTTGTCGCTGGGATGCAATGCAAAGAACATTCCCGTTTGCCGCTGGGATGCAATGCACAGAACATTCCCGTTTGCCGCTGGGATGCAATGCAAAGAACATTCCCGTTTGCTGCTGGGATGCAATGCCCCAGTGCATGCCTTGCCGACGAAAACTCGTGTTTGACGCCCTTATACTGTTAGTTGTAACACCACGCATATTATGTAGTAGGTTACGAAGCTGCGAGCTATTTCTTTGCATAATTCAACGATATGGGCAGATATTATGGGAATATTGCGTACACTTATTCAGGCACTTTTGTAAATGTCAACTAATGAGAGACAAGTTTGATCTGATCTTCTTTCCCGACATGAAACACAGTCGGACGTTTGCACCAAGCATAGCTCTGGAAATTACCGCTAGCTGCCTAGGATTCTTCTTCTTCTTCGTCTTCTTCTTTTTCCTCTTCTTCTTCTTCTTCTTCTTCTCCTTCTTCTCCTATTGCTACCATTACTCTTACTACTTCTACTACTACTACTGCTACTACTACTACTACTACTACTACTACTGCTGCTACTTCTACTACTACTACTACTGCTACTACTACTACTACTACTACTACTACTACTATTACTACTACAACAACTACTACTACTATTTCTTCTTCTTCCTCTCCTTCTTCTTCTTCTTCATTATTTCCTCTTCATACCCGCAAATCGCTGTGGCCTGTCATCTGGGTGTTCAACTATAGAAATATGCACTACCCTCCCCCCCCCAACCTCCCCNCCCCAAATAGGCCCGCCCCCACAACTGTAATCTTAATTCTGCCAGGAGAGGTGCAGTCTTGCAAGACATGTCGTGGTGTTTGGTCGGCCCTTCAGGCACTGGCAGCGAATTGAGATCCTTTTGCTTTGTCTACGTAGATGCTTGTAGAACCTGCAGTGTCCGGTCCGTAATCGAAAATGGCAACCTGACCTGTTCTGTTGAGGCATTTAAGAAAATTCTTGGCGCAGTTGTGGTCTGGGTCTGTTTTTCCAGTCTGCGGGTGATTGAATGTTGATGAGAGTTTTGTGTGAGAGCCAGAGGAGGGGGGGGGGAGGGAGAGATCTGTACTGAGTTTAGAGATATTCTCCTGATTTAGTTCTCGATTTCGATACTTGTATGGTAATGGCATGCACCACGGGCAATCGCACAGAAAGGATTCAAGATCCAGCATCCATATTGTACAATCTACTTCAAAGACAGAATATTTGTGTGGGTGCATGGGAAAACCTTTCACATCTTTTCAGAATTGAAAATGGAGTTACTGATAAAATATTAGTCCCCATTCATTTCTCAACATGTTGCACTTTTTTTGAGGCCAATATCTTTATTAGTTTCAAAGTTATGGACACATTTGTAAACTTACCTTGCCACATTGTATAGATTTTGAGAAAATTGAAATTAAAGTCTCTTTAACCACGCCTTTGAGCAAAGGATGCTCTATTAAAACAATTAACATTTAAACCTCGTTTTCAATAACAAAATTTACATGAAATGAATGAGAAATAAATAAATGTTGTATGATACCCCAGAAATCTTAATTCGGTCCAGGAAGTCGAAATTTGACGTTTGAAGACCCTAGCTCAAAATTACCCCTGCGAAAACTGATGGGTTTTCCGATACTGCCACACATTTATTAGAATACCTACTTTTTCCCCGACAATCGCTTAATGTGTCGTTTCTCGGGAAAAGATGTATACGTCAAATGAGGTCAAATTCTTTTTCTTGTTTTTGCACCTCTGTATAGATCCAGAGCATGATGTTCTCTATTTTTCCATCTATGTTGTCGTCTCTACACTTGTATCGTTTCCGAGGTAGACTGATGTGCCACTGATTTTGATAAAATGAAGCACAACTTAACATTTTTCCCCCCGTCTTGCAAACTTAAGATTTTACTTAAAAACATCTGAAACATTGTCAATAATAATAAAATCCTTCAAATGAAGAGTCTGCATCCATTACAACACACCAGGAACTGACTAAGACCACCTGCCTTTCATTTGATGACATTATCCTTGTTAATGAGAATGGCGATGATGCCGTTATGTTCTAGTTTCATGCTTTGTCTCACCCAACCTGGCTACTTTGGTCTTGTGTCGAATCTGGTACCTTAAAGGAGGACGACAAGTCTCGAAAATATCTGCGGCATTGAAAGAATCGAAGGGTATCTAGCAAACAGTCTCGGTAATAAACCGTTCCCTGCAGATCGTTTCCCAAAGAGTAAAGCTGTCACATAATTTGATGATATTATCATTATTATTATCCTTGTTATTGGGAAGGGGAATGACGGCGAATTTTGCAGACCGGTGTCAGTTGATTGGCCGGCAGACAACACGTGCAAAAGTCATAATATCCGAAGCTGCCAACGGGAGGCTGGACCCGGTGCACCTCGCCCTACTGAAGATAGCAGATAAACCTTCGAAACATCCAACGCTGTGCTTTGAGCGATACACACATTGTGAAATATTTCTTGCAGATGCAAACTATTTTTCTTCAGGTTTGTGATAGGTTATTGCGTTTTGAAAACCGTTTTGCAATTTTTAACTCTTTTAAATTGCCATCCCCATCTAAGTCCCTGTTTTCCTTCTACATGTTTTTGGCTTCTCAACATCACAGAACATGCGTTCAGCATTGGTGCTTTAGAGCATGCGCGCAGCATCGGTGTTTATGAAGAAAACGCGACCAAAAAATGGTCATTTTCTTTCCATTTTCTTGGCATGCGATGTGGAACAGCAAGTCTAATCAACGTTAATTCTGAGTTCATCAATTTGTAAGCTGGCATTTAAATCACCGAATGTCCCATTTAAAGAAAGGCGATACATACTTGTTGTATACTATAACAGCAATAGATGCTGTGAACTTTTGAAAAATTGTATTCCAGTGAAGAGGATAAATGTATAGTGCATTATAGATAAATGGATATTAATATTTATTTTTTTTTTACCGTTGGCTCAAAGATGAACATAACATTTTGCTGGAGGTTCCCTGGGGAGGTATTTTGCTATTTTGACGACACTTCTAAGATGTTCATCACTTCCCTTGTTATGATAACTGTTTTATTATCTGCATTAGTTTCGTTTTCACTTTTTAAAGAAGATAAACACACGCACACTCACACAAAACAAGCACACACACACACACACACACACACACACACACACACACACACACACACACACACACACACACACACACACACACACACACACACACACACAAACATATATACATTGAATTTGTGACTTACACAGCATATTTGAGCGGAATCGCTGGAGTAATAAGCTCAAATAGCATGAAACAAAATTTTAAGAAGTCTCTCTCTGTCTCTCTCTCTCTCCGTATATATATATATAGATATTCGATTCAGAGAATGCGGCTCGTACACTCACGCATCCACACACATACACGCACGCGCACACACACACACACATACTCGCACGCACACACACACACACACACACNACACACACACACACACACACACACACACACACACACACACACACACACACACATAAAACGACGTGATTACCGTTGTCATATGGGTGTGTCAAGGGAAGTAGGGTACTATACTCTGGAGCTTAAAACTAATTGTTGCGGAAAAAAAACAAACGGTGCACACTTTGATGGTGCGCAGCTTTCATTTGCTTTCTAGGATTTGTAATGTGCTTTCAGCGTACAATGCACTGCATTGCCGGATTCCTGGGTCCTCGTCACAGCAATTATATTGCAACTGGCTTCCTTGGCTTATTTTTTAAATACGATATTTCAGGTTGTGATGTCCTACTTCACGTATATTAAATTATGCAATATACAGATGTAGTTATATACTAGAGTTGAATAACATATTATTGTTATTGTTGTTGTATCTGACATGAGCAGGGGCGGATATTCCGAAAACAATAACAAGAACAATATGTTTATTTAGCTCAGACAAGAAGAAGTTGTAAATGAGTAATATTATTGAAACCGGGTGGAAAGGCAATATAGTGTATGGTATTCCTTCTCTTATATTTAAGGGGGAGGAAGGTGAGCTTAGTCTGATAATTTTTCAGATGTTACATATTATTTTAAGGAAGTGTNCACACAAAACGACGTGATTACCTTTGTCATATTGGTGTGTCAAGGGGAAGAAGGGTCCTATATTCTGGAGCTTAAAACTAATTGTTGCAAAAAAAAAAAAGGTGCAGACTTTAAAGGTGCGCAGCTTTCATTTGCTTTCTAGGATTTGTAGTGTGCTTTCAGCGTACAATGCACTGCATTGCCGGATTCCTGGGTTCTCGGTACAGCAATATTGCGACTGGCTGTCTTGGCTTGTTCTTTAAATACGATATTTCAGGTTGCGATGTCCTGCTTCACGGATATTAAATTATGCAATATACAGATGTAGGTATATACTAGAGTTGAATACAGTATTGTTATTGTTGTTGTATCTGACATGAGCAAGGGCGGATATTCCGAAAACAATAACAACATGTTTATTTAGCTCAGACAAGAAGAAGTTGTAAGTGAGCAATATTATACAACCATATAACAACCAACACTTATCCAAGCCAATCTTCCATCATTTATTCACTCATTCTATTATCCTGCTTCCCCCTCCCTCTCTCTCTCTCTCTGTCTCTCTATGTCTCTCTCTCTGTCTCTCTCTCTCTCTCTCCTGGATCCTGCATAGCATACTTTGCAGTATCTTGACCTTGAGTTGTTCGCCATTTCGTATTTCAATTTGTTACCTTGATAAAGCACTTCGCTATATTTAACCACTATCTGAGAGCCTTTTTAACATGATATTTTTCAATCTTTGATGTTCGCAGTAACTTCCAGGATTCGGCCTTCGACATTCATTAAAACGATAATGAGAAATGCAAGAACGTAATGTATTTCAAAAACAATGAAAAAGATAATACAAAATAATGACGATAAGCATGAATATCTATAAGAAGAAAAGCAGGGATAATATCAGCAATTATACCTTTCCCTATGCAATAATTAAGTCATAATAAGTGATATCAGAAGTTGCTACGTCTCAAGAATAACGATAAAGATAACAAAAATTAATATAATAAAGTACGTCAGGAAAAAATATTATAAACAGCAGCAAGAAAAACTGGGGCAATGAAAACAGCAGCAGCAGCATCACCATCAACAGTTACAAAACAACAGCAGCGACTATGACATCGACAAACAAAAATGAATACAACAATAGTCAGCACACTACAGCAACAGTAACAACAATAACACCACTACCGCCAACCACCACTACCACCACCATCAACAACAACAAGAGGAACACTAATCAAGAGCAGCAATATCTATACTGGTATTTATTCTGTCCGTATCACATGTTACTTTTGCATGACTGTTCTTTGTTACTAATTGAAGCTCTTAGCTAATAACTTCAAAATTAAAGGTTGAACAGTCGCTGAGAACGGAAGACAGATAAGGAGAACAAAAGACGAGCGGAGTGAAGAAACAGGGAAAGAAAGAAAGAAAGAAAGAAAGAAAGAAAGAAAGAAAGAAAGAAAGAAAGAGGAAATAAGAAAGAAAGAAAACACTAGGGTGGAACTCAGGTTGAACTAGAATGACGTCATCATAGGTATTCCCACAACGCCTAGGTGACATCATGAATCTATTAGTTCTATGCGCGTGAATCCGTATCTGTCAAACGGGTGGTAATCTACTTTCATTTTTCTCGGGCTACGCCTCAATCAAATTTAATGCAAATGTATTCTATGGTGGTTACTCAAGATCTCAGTGATACTCTATACCAATACCAAATATCTTGATGTCTGTATTGAGAAAGCACCATGTGTCCAAGAGAGCGGGTCAAATTTTAAAATATAGCTCCGTTAAAGTAATAAGGAGAAACAATAAACACGTCTTTATTGTAGTACAGGTTAATATTGCTTTGATATACATTTGATTCCGCTTAATAATAACCTAATACCTCCTCTCAGCCGCATCAGTCTACAAAAAAAACCCCAACAAACCAGAATAATATAGCAGGTTTCTTTATTTGTATAGTATCTTACGACAATAAAAAATGGCGTCTGGTCTGCGGCAAGGAATGCGTATCGTAGTTACTCGCACAAGGCAAGGTACTTAATTCTGGATCGTATTATGATTTCATGGTTGTAGCCCAGAGCGTAGTTTTTGTTCCTTTCTTTCCCGAGGAAGATTTCTCCTTGCGCTATTATGTCACATTGAGTGCATTCCGTGAGCCAGGACAGAGAGCTCACGTTGGCGGTTCGCGGATACACTGGCGGTTCTTGGTGGGCGAGTTTGGCATACCATTCGTGAATAGCCATTCTCAGCGGAATCCTGGCAAATGCGGGTCAGAAGGTACTTATGCCATATTGACCAGTTTGCACTCATTGGCCACCGATTTGTTTGGGTTTTGGGTTTTTATTTTTATCATTAATATATATTTTTTCCCCCGGGTTTTTATTGCACGGTATACATTATGGACGAGCTCATTTGCGTTTAAAGCCATTATTTTCCCATTCCCGTGCCTTTTTCCCTCCGGTATGTCGTTCATATTTTTTCTTTCTCCCTATCCTTCGTTATTTAGAAAAAAATAAAATCTCTCTTTTGCCCTTTTCTACTTGATCGATTGATAAGCCGTTCTTAAGTAGTTAACCCTATTGAAGCTCACTGCCTGTTTAAACAATATTATAGTAACGTGATTGCCTTTCCGAGAGTAACTTTTGCAACAGTCCATAAAATCCAGTATAAAACACCATAATATTATCACCCAATCACATTCAGCTGGTAGGAACAGTGGAAAGTAATCATTGCTGGACTCTATGGCTGGTGATGTCTTGATGACTGGACATGGAAATTACCTGAGATTTGTCTGTATCCCAGCAGTCTATATCATTGTCTTCCAGCTGTGTTCTTTTCTTGAAGTAGCAAACTCAGCGTGTAGAAAATGGGAGCTGACTTTCACCGGATTATCTGTCTGGGATGATTTTATCGCTTGGATGCCAAACCTGCATAAACAGCACCCTGACCAAAAAAATCTGCCGTCTTATAACAAAAAGACACATAAGCACTTAATGCACTTTGATGTGTGGTGTATATGTGCTTTGTTTTTGTTTTGGGNGGGGGGGGGTCATAAGATGGCAATCTAAATCTATCTAGAAATCAAATATCTAAAGTAATTAAAAAGAGATACGACTTTCCCATTGAAAAAAAAAAAATTGACGATTTTTGTTTTGCAGTTTTTCTGTTAGCTTCGTTGTTGAATGCAGGTCTGTGGCATTCATGAGCCGCATGGTGGGAGGGATCATTACACATATTTAGAGTTTTATTATCTTTGGATGTTTTAGTCCAAACCATGATCCAGTCACTCTTCAAACACGCAAAATGTACAACTACAAATAACAACTCGTCTTTTGTAAATATTTGACTGTATTCTGTTCTGTGGCATTGTCGATGTCACAAATGTAATCTTGTAATTATTATTTTATATCGATTGTAAACTGTCGGCTTGTACCCATCACATGGAGTCAGTTGAACATCTGCTGCTCCACTGCTCACGACTGACAGACCTGCGAAGTCGGTTCCTTCCAAGATGCCCAACCATTGCATTGACAACACACTATACACACTAACACCACAAGTGAGGAAGAAACAGATGTACATGTGTGAGATAGGCAACGGGCTATCAAGAGCGTGCGGCTCACAGCTGATGGGAAGATAATCATCATCTCATCGTTATCATATAGATTGTAATAAAGCCGCACACATCTAGCTTCAATAGTTTCATGGTTCGACAGAGAATTGTAAGACATTTCATTATAGGATTCCCCTATAGGAGATCGGAATATTGCAAGCACTTATATAGGCGTTTATAAAATGTCATTAATGAGAATGTTAAGGCTCTTTCCCGACACAGGGTAATTTCAGACTTTTACACCAAGCAATGTCGGTGAAAAAAAAACAACAAATAAGGCGATATTGTTTTGACTGTTGTTCAGTAAGTCATTTCTTAAAGAATGATATTAGTCATTTCGCAAAGAATGATAAAAGTCATTTTTCAAAGAATGATGTAAGTCACTTCTCAAAAAAATGATATAAGTAATTTCTCAAAAAATGATATAAGTCATTTCTCAACGAATGATGTAAGTCATTTCTCAAAGAATGATATAAGTCATTTCTCAAAAGACTGTACTCTGCTTTGCATCTGCATTCACCGGTAGAGTTTACCTCCAAAGAATCGCTCTACTAAATGCAACATTAGGAAAATGAGACAGTGTTTTTGCTTCGCTTGTACAAATTGAAGGGTTTTGACGTTTATTGGTGTATTCCATCCATAGGACAATTTGCCCAGAGGAAGTTTATAGTCTGACATATTCATATTATGAATACATCATAGTCCGTGGAATGTCGCTTATATTCATGGCATCATTTCTGTTTCCGCTGTTGTAATTATTGTTATGGCAAAATATCTGCATTCTCGCTGGACCGCATCACCTGAGAGAAAAGTACAAGATGGAAACAGAGCACCTAGTAAAAGAAGTGAGAAGTGAGCGGACACAGACAGATGCTCACAGGTATGAAGATGCCAGCAGCACCTGGCATACAAATATGCAATTTTAAAAAGTCTTTGTAAAATCAGAACACTGGCCATGAGGAGGGGGGAAAGGGGCTGCATTTTAATTTCAAAGGCTTAGATAGGTGCAAATATATGTGTAGACTCAGAATATGTGAGGTTTAGCCACTTAAGTATAAATTTGTGGTTGTTGCTAGGTGAGTAAGGTTACCCTCTTTACTGAATGAAAAGGACAGAAATATTGCGTAGCCTGCTTCACTCCCTAAGTTCTCAAAATCTAATTGGTTCAGGGGCATTTTTTTTTGTGTCAAAATTTGGAGGAAGAGCAAAACAACATGTTTGGAAATTATTTTGACCTGGGACCCCTGGATAAGTTAATGAGTCATGTAAAACCTAACATAGCCAACAGTGACAAAAAAACATTGGCATCTTCATACCCACAGGAAATAGGATCAAGGTGAAAGTGCTCAAGATAACAAATGCGAAGAGAAAATAAAAAGCATGGCTGTGTATAGACCGTCTGTCTGATTCTGAACTGACGGCGAGGCGATGGATGCCATCTCAGAGGTCGTGGGTTCGATTCCCGCCACATCACTTTATTTCCCTCTTCCATTTTTTGGAACATAAATAATTTGTTTCCGCTCACTCTCCACCTCGCCAGAGAGATGGACAACTCTAAACAAATCCAGAAAGACAGTTCTCGAGAGTGGGGGACTGACCCTGAGGGCAGAGGGGTTATGAATATGAACCGTAGTGCATGAACGTATGCTTCAAAGGTAACAGCTGCATATAGACTTTATGAGATTTCAGTTTAATATATTCCTTATTTGAGAAGTCTGGTCATTGAGTGAAGGCTGGCTTTCTTATATTCTGATTATCTCCGTTTTAAAATCATTTCTTGTTGTGTCCTCTCTCTATCATTCTTTGTGTGTGTGTGTGTGTATGTGTGTGTGTGTGTGTGTGTGTGTGTGTGTGTGTGTGTGTGTGTGTGTGTGAATGTGTTTCTATTCATTATGTATGTGTGTGTGTGTATGAGTGAGAGAGAGAGAGTGAGTGTCTGTGTGTGTTTGTGTATGAGATCTGTATGTGTGTGTGTAAGTATGTGTGTGTGTGTGTGTGTGTGTGTGTGTGTGTGTGTGTGTGTGTGTGTATGTATGTGTTTCTATTCATTATGTATGTGTGTGTGTATGTGTGAGAGAGAGAGAGAGAGAATGAGTGTCTGTGTGTGTTTGTGTATGTATATATGTGTGTGTGTGTGTGTGTGTGTGTGTGTGTGTGTGTGTGTGTGTGTGTGTGTGTGTGTGTGTGTGTGTGTGTGTGTG
>JAWQUT010000262.1:367650-382676 GCA_033807755.1 Ellobium chinense
TGTGTATTGGATATACGTGGGTATTATAGTTATCATAAATCTTTCTACATACACCGGAGCGACATCATAGGAACTGAGTGTCAAATGGGATCATTTTTTTTTTTAATCCGTGTTCACCGGGCGATTATGACAGAAGCCTGATCATTTGAGATACTATTTTGAGAGAAGTAGAAGTATTTTTTTATTTGAAAAATTACTCAGTTTTAACCTGATTGTTTGAGCAAAAAAAAAAAAAAACTGTCAAAGAGCAAATCAGTTACTTGAGACCCAAGACATTTTTAAAAAGAGAAATATCTGCTATTTGGCTCCAAAAGAGCCAAGTCTGGCAACCCTGGCACCGGGATGATGCAAGCTTTAGCTAGCTAACACACACGACTTCATTCAACTTCGGCCAATGGGAAAAGAGAGTCAGTCGTCTGACCTCGTTTTTCTTCCGTGGACATTTTGATTTTTGCCTATAGGCATGGACATTTTAACACTACTCGGGGATGCCTTTGGGGCTTAGTCTGGGTTCGAGTGATGATTTTTTGCGTATAATACAGTAGAGGAGCAGCTGCCCACGAGTTATCCTGTGTAGTCAAATTTTCGAAGTGACTACTGGGCTAGCCAAGCTGAACCACAGACTTATAAAAATACAGATAGCGCAAGCTTCACTTCGGGCGTTTCCGGCTCGCGTCCGCCAACCCTCGGCCGCCATTTTGTCTGGTCTTGTACGGGTTTGTTTGTGCTCGGCAATGGATGGCTAATGCAGACTACAGCAACTGTAAAAACAATTTTCCTAATTGGATAACATCTTATCTCATTGAAATTGTCTTAACATGTTTAAAACTCTTGTTATTATTAAATAAAAGGTAGAATGCCTTGATATACAGGGTGTCCCAGAAGTCATGCACCATCCTGTACATGAGTAGTTTTCACCTATTTAATGATCAATAAAGGTGTTTTCAATACTGCACCAGGATGGTGTGCGACTTCTGGAACACCCCGTGTACTTAAATGTCTCACCAGTTTGAAATACCTTGTTATTACATGCATTGAGTGTCTGAAACAGGTTGAAATTTCATTTTTTTGTCATATTGAATTTATTATCTCAAAGGTTGTGTTTTGGCAAAAACAAAAGTTAAGCTACAGCTTTGTGAAAAGCGTTAGTTTAAGCCATTGTTTTTAAATGTTTACAACTTGTTTCTACAAAGATGTGCTTAGATGTAATTTGAGAGTCAGAGGCATTAAAGTCTTTATTTAACTTTTTTTTTGAGTCTTCTGATACCAATGTCATGTTCATCAGCTGTTAGTATAATTTTCTTTTGAGAATACAGACAAGATTTTTGTGGATTTTGTGGATACAAACAAATAAATCTGATATTAGGCCTACCTTGAACTCTGTTTTATTTATTGTGAGATGGATTATTGAATGGGTGTATTCTGTATTGCTGTCTCTTTTTGTGGCACGGAAGCACAGTTACTATGTGTAAACCAGAGGCTAGAATGGAATCTATGTTCCCTTCTGATCATGGGATCCGTGGTTACACACCAAAAATACAGTAGAACTCGCCATACTTGAACACAAGTTACTCTAATTCACGGATTCCTCGAACAATTTACATTGTCCCATTTATTATTTCCTTATCATTTGTGCACATATTCCTAGAATTACGCAATACTTGATCAAAATACTGTCGTCCCTGGGAATTCAAGTTATCCGAGTTCTGCTGTAGTTTTTCTTACTTCATCGGTAGCTCAGAGATAGAGTGTTTGTTACTGGGAGCGAGAGGTCAGTGTTAGCCTGACTATAATCTTGGCAGTGGCCATGGTCATTTTGGTTGACAGTCAGTGGAACACTTCTTCCTTATCTTGAATTTTCTGTATTTCTCTGTGTCTTCTTCTTGCCCTTTGTAATCTTATTCTTATTCTTAAGACATAGGTTGCTATTTCTTCTTATAAAATCCCAGTCACAACACATTCAAATGAATCAGAACGAATGACAAATAAATCCAGGACACCCCCCCCTCCCCCCAAATGATCAGAATCATCAAAAACTCAAGTAGACCTGGCAAAATATTAATACGAGTAAGAATGGTTGAACAGACTTCTTGAATAGCTAGACTACCTGCCGAGCTGTAATTCTGCTACCATAACCATACCATTACTAGTTCTGCCAGGATCTAGATATCTATTTTTATGTGTGCTGGTTTCTAGATCTACGTAGGCTCATCCATCAACATCTAAATCTGGTCTAGTTTAGATCTACTAAACTATCCGGTAGTTGGAAATAAAGAATGCAGTAAAACGAGATGAAACATTTTTTTACATGACATAATGCAGTGAGAGCCTTCAACTCTTCCAAAATCTTAAATCAAAACCTCTCGAACTCTAAACACATCCCAAACTCACACACGCCCTAGCGCTAATCGATAGGAAAAGATAGTAAGCGTCCTTGGCTACTAGGCATGCCCAGACCAAACAAAATGGCGGCGTCTTCGCGAGGCGTCCCCCGTATTTGTGACGTCACGGCACAGCTTGTGCTATCTGTATTATTTATAGTCTGTGAGCTGAACTGCGTTTGGGGCTCAGTCAGGGTGCAGTCGCCTTTCTTTTGATGTACTAGACTAGTACGGTAGAAGAGGCGCGGCTTTAGAGGTTGCTTTTTATAGTCAAAAATGTGAAATGACTTTTATTTAGTTCAGTCTTCTAAGCTGAGAATTCATAAGGCTGATGAAAGCAGGCCTTTTTTATTTCAATTATTTTCTGCTATCTGTGTTTTTTCCTTTTAAACATCTTGTGAGACCTTCCTTTTTGAAGTGGTAGTCAATGACTATTTGACTACCATTACGCTACGCCCCTGGACTGTGTGTGTGTATGTGTGTGTGTGTGTTTGAGTGTGCATTTTCTATTTATTATGTCTGTATCAGTCAATCTGATTCTTTAGTTCTCTCTCATCAATATTCCTTTGTACTCATAACTCTTTTCTTTTCGCTTTTTATCCTTCCTATTTACCTGTCAGTCCCGCTGCTCATAGACGGCCCCCACGGCGTCTGCACTTTCCCCTAAAGACGCTAGAAAGTACATTTTTTGTTCCGTCTTCATGTTTTGTCAGTCGCCGACGGTCAACCGTACTTTTTTATGTAAATGTAATACCTTATTAATAAGTTCCACTCAGCGAACAGCCAGTCACTTTCGAGGACGTTTTGTGAACACCATTTTCTTCCACTGCACCAACGGGAACCATTTCTACCGAAATCTCATTTGTGATGAAGTTGTTGTGGCAAATGTGGTGACACAGAAATCGACCTTGCCTCATATCAAATGCAGACAGCAGCGTTATGACCATTGCTGATTTCGCCATTTTGGTGTATGTGACGTCACTAAGAACCATTTTTATGTACATTCCTTTTGGGGGGGACACATAACTCATCGTAGACTTGCAGACAATCCTGAAACTGTAGAGTGTCCTTGTACGATAAATTGCCGTTTCTTTTCTTCCGAAAATGTTTTGTTTTTCTTCAGGGGGAAAGGAGAAGGAAAGAGATTTATGGATTTTTCGTTGTTGTTCGTTTATAAAAGTCATCTTTAAGGCTTTACTCAGGTCTTTCAGTTTCACTGCTGCCACTCGTAAGGATTTTTCTTTATAGTAGAGTAAAATGGTTTTTAACTAATGACAGCTTCGCCTACATAGGAGGAAAATGGCATTTCTTAAGTTGTTGGATGAAAAATCGTATGCCGTAGAGGATAACTTACCTGGGTTTCTTCTTGTAGAAAGCAAAATTGTATGACTTTTCACTCAGTTTGCTTCGACATGGAAATGTAAGGAGAAATCACTCTTGCTGTAGAGGAAAGCACATGACTGGAGTGGCTGCAATATGAACTTCCTTGTGATCTCTTAAAGCTGAAAGATAAATGCTACTACCTTGTTTCGTTCTATCCGTCTTCAAGTTAAATGGCCATTACATCGTTCAAGAATTAATAGCTGCGGAGTGTCACAGCACTACAACTCGACGCTATCTTCTTTATTAATCAATGGAGTCTATGTGGAATGGCGATATTATGGACCATACCTCTGTTTATACTGACAGAAGATCAGTGGCATTTTCCTTATATGCACAATCATTGTTGTCATGAGATTTTTTTTTCTCGGAAGCTTTCCAAAATAGCAACCATCAAACCGTTGCCATAAGGTCAGATTTTATTACGTCCAGTGAGCCACCAACGTGTTTGGGGATTATGAGAAAAAGAAAAGTACGGACATATGTAAAAGCCAGCCATACCTAATCACACTGTCTCGGTGCTTTGGGTATCTCTGCTCCACTGCTCAACACCAAGAGATGGAATGTAGGTCTTCTTGGAGAACATCAGTACTTCATGCTACATTGCTGGCACTCTCTGATGTGGGAGATCAGATACATTGTTTATACTTGGGTTTCCTACCATCACTAAAATAACCTGTTCTTTTCAATATGATATCCTTGTAGTCAGAGTTCGCTCTTTGGCCAGTGACTTATTTTATACTTTTTTTTTCTTGGATGTACAGGGAATGAGAAGGCAATTATTTTTGTTGCTGTTGTTTGTTTGTTTGGTCCGGTTGACCTCTTTTTCCTAGATGCCATCAAGGCCTTCGTTTTTGTCTAATAATTACATGTAGATGCGAAAGGGTGGTTCTAAGCCAAGTATGTTGTTTGTTTCCTCTCAGAAAAGGTATACGCCAGACGCGTCGACTTTTAACCGTCCGTGCGGAGGGCACGGCTATCGTGCATTCCAGAGAGAAGGTCGTTGTGCATAATCTTGTCTGAAGACTTGTAAAAAGAGTTTGCATGACGAATGTGCTGCTGTACATTCCAGAGAGGATGCGGTTGTGAATCGTCTTGTTTGAAGACTAGCAAAAATAGCTATGGTTATTTTCAGAGATTCGTGCTGTCCACGACAGAAAGTCGACCCCTCCGAAGCTTACCTCATTGAATGCCTTAGCACGGTGACACACGGGAAAAAGCCTGACCTGTCTGAAGACGAAAATATAATTATGTCACTGAGTACTTTTAACCCCGTAGACGACACGGTCGCGGCGCCGTTTTGAAAAATGATGTTGTGGTGACAGCGATGACCATCTGTAGCCTTCGCCTGGTCCGTCCGAGGACATGCATCAAGAGCTGGCGTTATTTCCAGGCGCAAAAACCATGCCATCGACTGCGAATAGCGAAAAGTCGATACGTCTGTAGCCTGTCATACAATACATCAAGAAAGAACTGCGCACTCTCTTGGTTTTTCCAACTGGAGACGGTAGATAAATCTACAGTAAGGTCAGCGCCAACGTCAGACCTATTTTCCATCATCAAATCAATCATCGTTTCATCACGGAACAAACGTCGGGGGCCGCCGCCATTTTGTATGCACATCGCATTCGTTACGTGTGTCGATAAGGATAAAAATAATATTCATAGACAGTCTAATACAGAAGGATGCCGTGGTCAGAATGATAATTCGGTATATTCGTAAATGACTTAATATTTTGACGTCAAAGTTATACTCCTAAGTGGCTTACAGCCCAGAACAAAAATAGACTTGTTGACGTTGTCTGCCTGATTTGTCTGGTAGCAACACAGTTCGACTTAGTCAAAGGTTCGGTGATGTAAACGTTTTATCCGAATCTCCGTTTTTCTGGTATCTTTATGAACGCGAGTTCTATTATAAATCAGATTAAAATGTACAGAGGTTTGTTGGAACATGTGCTGATAGCAAGGCCAAACACAAGGCAGAATAATCTATATTTCAGTAATAAAATCTTGAAACGCTCTAAGCTAAAGGGCCTAATTTTCCGAGAGTGGCTAGATAAATCAAGGTAATAGGAGAACAACTATCAATCAGATTTAAAACGATAATGTACTCAGAGATATTATTATGGCTGACTGGATACGGTCTGTTTCGCTGTCTGTAACGGGCCGTAACATCTCCTATTCCCTGTTTATTGATCACACACTTCATAAAGATAAAGGAGCTCAAAGAAGAAGAAAAGATCTGATGAAGGAAACAAACAGTAATCTTGAAATTACGAACTGGCCACAATAGACTCCGGGATCGTTGTTAGCGACACTAAGACAATGTCTCAGTGGAACTGTACCAGAGAAAGCAGAGAACTTACTAAAGCAATGCCCCAGATACGATCAACGAAGAGCGAATCACTGGCAGCGAGTCTTGCCACTGCAACGGAAGCGGAATGGGAAAGCAGACGACTCTAGGCGCACAGCATTGTTCAAACAGGTCACTGGCCTCTTATTACAACAGTTACGAAGAATGCAGAAGAATAGGAAAAAGAGGAAGACGACGAAGAAGTAGAAGAAGGAGGAGGAGGAGGAGGAGGAAGAAGAAGAAGAGGAGGATCTGATTGTCATGAGCTAATAAGGTTATCTGACATCCAAATTTTTTTTAAATTGATGGTTAAACTCTGTAAAGACGCGTAAAAGTCCTAACGTGAAGACTGTTTTCACTGATATGACATAGATACGACAGCGAAAACACAACCCCATAGCACTTACCTCCATCACCATCATCATCACCACCACTCGCGGCCACCACCATCATCACAACAATGGCAGCAACAACATAAAATTCCACATTAAGCTAGCTAGCCCTAATGGATGCTCACAACAATGACTAAAACATGCACAGCAGGTTCTTATGAGTTACCAATGTTCAGACAGAGGATCTAACAGCGTAGATCTACATGTTGCTCTTTCACGTAGACTTGTCTCCTAAATCTCCCAGATAAAAACAGGAAGCACGGGCAATGGCTTCAGATGAAGACGGCGACGCACTTAAATCCTGATCAAAGCAGATCTTTACGGCGGTGCTTATCGAAATGATAGCTACAAGAAAGAAATCACAAATTATTATTTAAGTTAATTACTCACTTAAATACGCGGGCTTTTAAGGAAGCCTTTACAGCGCTTGTATCTATCAGGAAACTGGGAACCCCTCTTTTGAAGTCTGGATGTAGGCTGAGATTCCAATGGCCTGGAACTCTTCGGCATTTGTGTGACATCTCTACGGCTCGATAACATAGAGTTGGGATTTCCTATAGCAACGACACCATTGTTTCTATTCAGAAAGGGCAAATTACTCGTTGTTGCTTAAGATGCTCTCAATGGTGCCTTTAATCTCGGCATGTTCACCATTATGTGAAGACGCTATCCAGATTTATTGGCGACTTGACATTTGCAGTTACGATGAAGTTGAAGGCTGCGTAGCGCGCACCAACACGATGAAAGCCCGCAATGCCTGACATTCAGGCTTATCCATAAACGTGTACCCTGCCTTTTGTATCATTGCAGACTACAAGATGTATAGAAGTGGAATAAGTCAAGAAATCGTGTTCGGTCTGTGAAGTTATGGCAATGCAGTATTACCTGGGCAGTAGTCCAATATGCGTCCTTTTCTGTGATAAACTTCAGAATACACGTAGATGGTATTATTGGAAGATAACATTTCTTCACCTCAATTTACAAGACGTCTGTCTACACCTGATATGTCTAAAGGAGTAGTGTTNGGGGGGGGGGGGGTTGGATATTGAAACATTGTCATTGAACACCATAATACAAACACCTAATTTCCCTCCCCTAACCTAGACCTTAACTTTGTTGATGCCATTATTACTGAGCAAAGCACATCTTGAAAATGTTCCATGATCATAACATATGGATATAGAACCCTTGTAAGCTGAGGTAACCATTTGCTGGAGTCCTTTGGGGGTAACGAAACTGTTTTGGTTTTCTTTTAGTAATAATGATGCGGTTCATAAGTCTCGTATGCAGACAAATTATGCCCACTAACGCGATTTCACGCTATTGTTACCCCACCAGGCTTGACCACACTAGGACTTACTCAACTTTCTTAGGACCATACGGAGCCGCTGCTGAGCAAAGTCGAATGAGTTGTATTATAAGAATATCTTCCACTCATTTGACAGACAGAAGGACCGGGCAAAATATGAATGAAATGCTTTCCCTAGGCACCTGCAACATGACCGTGGTCGAGAATCGAACCCACGACCTTTTGATGAGTCCAACGCAATACCACTCGGTCACGCTGTTCCTCTTATGGATGATGAGATGGCTATGAATGATGCGCTCAGCAGGATATCGTCAACAACAAGTCTCACTTCGACTGTATCAATATAAGATCATCTTCCAAGGTTACTGAAATAGGAAACGAAACACTGGACACCAGTAGGAGTTGATAGTTGATGGGAAAACCCAAGAATCCTATGGACTTCCCACGCCGTCTCATCCCAAAATAGTGCCAGTTTCTGACTGTGCGCAGAATTTATTGATAATCGACCCATGTTGATGTACGCCAGACGAAAAAAAAAGCAAACAAACAAAACGAAACTTTATTTACTCCGCAGGAATATTGTTTCACAACATTATAATCTCATTCATAATGCAGAATAAACATAGAACAGTATGCTTTATGTAGCATAAATCACTGTCTGTAGCCGTACAGCAGTTTCCTGTTCTCACTCTCTTCACCACCCCACCACCCCTTCCCACCCAGCTCTAAAGCCAGATACTCATTCACATCTGAGTCCAGTGGGGAAATGGGGGAAAAAATGTCGTTCCCAAAGGGCACCAAGGGTAATCCACCCGGTCAGGGAATCTATCCCACAAACCCAGACCTTAGTTTATAAGAATTACTTACAGAGCCGCAGGGCCAGGTTGCCACTCACTTGAATATCTGATCATGAGCACATTGTCAGAGTTCTAGAAATACACCAAGGTTAGACGTAGATTTGCTAAACGCCTTCATGATGGTTATTATTTATGTGAATGTGGAACTAAAATTGACATTGCCATGAAAATTACTGTCACCCATCACCTTTCTCACCACCATGCACCACCTCCATCTCAATCTCCGAAAGTATAGATCTGGATGAAAGTATGGTAGCTTGTTTTCTGTAAACCCAGTTGACTCGAATTCCAGATGATCAGTCTACAGTGGGGTGTATGTGTGTGAGGTGTTCGATTCCGTTGTTAATTTGTCTTGCAATCAATCAACCTGGGACATACATGTCGCTATACCAGGAGCTGTGCTGACATGTCAGATTCTGATTCTGAAATTGATAGGGGATATATCCAGTTTCGGACTTTTGTGGGTTGCAGAAATCGAGGATAAAAGCATTTCTGCACACAGATCTATTGTTGTTTTTTTTATGGGTGAATGGGAACTAGTTGTAGATTAATTTGAGTTTTTCTGAGGCAGTGTTGATAACTTATGTGGTTTAAAAAATTCCTCTGTTTACGATTAATTTCTCAGAAAATTTGTACGTTGCACAAGAATGACTTCTTGCAACATCAAAAACTACGTCTTGTACCCGAATGATGATGAGGGAAACCTTTTTCCCCCCTCAGTGAAAGTACTTCAAGCTTTCATATACCAAGAAGTTGATGTTGTCAAAAAACGACTAAGTCTCAATCTGGCACATCGCAAAATATTTTCTCATAGAAAACACGGGGAATAAGAATTGTAGCATCACAAGAAGCAAGCAGTTTTTTTTTTCTAAGAGTACAATAATATGTTGTTGTTTTTTTTCGTGAAGCCCTTCAGTGATTTATTGTCTTGAAATACCAATAATGATCAACTTCCGGACTTTGCACTCTTCTCATTTCGTCACCTCATCCCTCCCAGCGAAGAACTGCTAAGTCCTTCAAACACAATCTCATCATCGATACCGCCGTCACTGGTCTTGCCCCATGTTCCATGACGCCATGAACCACTTGTATCAAATGCCATCACCTTTTCTTCACTGGGTTCCTGGTGACTCCGTACTCGGTACAAAGTTCTCCTTCTCAACCTCGATAATTGACCGTTCGTCAATATACAAGATCAGAACACTGTCTTTGCAAGAGCTCTCCAAAGTAATGGGGGATGGTATCGAATACGAAGAACATGTCACATATAATCGTAGCAGTCAGTATCAGCATTGGCGTTGCGAAAGTGTGTTCGTGTCGGCATTTTTTTCCGCTCCAGATGTCTTTCGTATTGATGAAAGTGAAAAAAAATTTTTTTTTAAACAAACGGTTTTATTTATCCCGTAGGGAAACTGTTTTACAATGTCATACAATGTTATACATCTCATTAATAATACAAACACATATAATAATACATTTCATACATGTAAATACATAATATTACAAAATAAAATACACAACACAGTCATTACTAGTCGCCAGCGATGCAGCGCCCTGGTGCCCCCAGCTCTAAAGTCAGGTATTCATTTACACCTGAGTCGAGTGAGGAAATGGAAGTGAAACGTCTTTCCCAAGGGCATTACAACGTACACCGCCCAGCTCGTGAGTCAAACACATAAACCTTAGACTTGAAAGTCTTTCAGTTTCTGGGTAAGACTCACAAACCGCATGGCCACGCTGCCTCTCGATCGGAATGCTACCTACATGAGGAGGATTTTATGTGTTGAGATCTTCATGTAGTGGATGAAGCTGATAAGAGTATGAAGTATCCTTTATTGGTCAACGTATCCCTGATCACTACCAGGCAATCTCAGGTCCTACCTGTGTTTTGGTTTATGTGCGTCTATATCAAGTTCTCTCTATGCGTACGCGTTGGAATTTCATGGTGCATTTCATGTAGTGGTGGAGTTAGGTTTGGGAACGATGGGCATGTGCCCAAGGCCTTGCACTTGTAGCCGGCCCCGAGCATGGAGACGCGAAAAGAAATAATGAAGATTCAAACAGGACAGGAGATGGATGGATAGTCAGAGGGGTGNGATCGGAATGCTACCTACATGAGGAGGATTTTATGTGTTGAGATCTTCATGTAGTGGATGAAGATGATAAGAGTATGTAGTGTCCTTCATTGGTCAACGTATCCCCTGATCACTACCAGGCAGTCTCAGGTCTTACCTGTGTTTTGGTTTATGTGCGTCTATATCAAGTTCTCTCTATGGGTACGCGTTGGAATTTCATGATGCATGTAGTGGTGGAGTTAGGTTTGGGAACGATGGGCATGTGCCCTAGGCCTTGCGCTTGTAGCCGGCCCCGCGCCTGGAGACGCGAAAAGAAAGAATGAAGATTCAAACAGGAGAGGAGATGGATGGATNGGGGGGGGGGGGGGGGGGGGGGAAGAGTGGGAAAAGAGTCGGACTAACATTCATATTTGTTGTGAATCTTGCTGCATGACAGAGTTGCCCCAAAAATAATTAATTACGATGAGAAGAGGGGTGGCGGAGGCATCTTCCTCTTGCCAGAGCCCCTGTGAACCCTAAATCAGCCCCTGGGCGTACTCATAACGATGTGCGTATCTCAAACAGTAATCTCTGCGCTAGAATATTGCCACTATATATCGATACTCACAGCACATCTCATTCGACTTCGATACATACCATGATACTGGTAATGTAGATATCGATACCCAAATTTAATAAAGCCACCGTCGTAAGTGGAAGAGGTCGAAATTCATACATCGGGCCATGGGTATTTCTCTCTGGGTGTGGGGTGAAGTGGGATGCCATCGAAGGCAGTTTGATTCACTGAGACGGCTGGGAAAGAGAGCAAATCGCATTTGGTGACAGGAAGAAGAGCCGTAGTTTCGAATTTGTGTCAGTGGACCTGGGGTCTTATGACTGGTTTGTACGGATTTCCTTCTTTGTTTTTTGTTTTGCTTGTTGTTTTTTTTCTGTTCCTTTTTTTTATATCTTTTGATATAACATTTCATGTCTGTCTTTCCTTATCTGTCTCTCTGACTTTTATCGATACCTTGTTTTCTTCTGCTTCTTCTTTATTGCTCTTTCTTTCTTTCTTTCTCTTTCTTTCTTTCTTTCTCTCTTCTTTCTTTCTTTCTTCACATAAAATCCATTTTCCCATACTTTCACATAAATGTCCTCTTTCTCTCTCTCTCGCTCGCTCACTTGCTCTCTCTCTCTCTCTCTCTCTCTCAGTTGTTTTGTTTTCTTCTATTGTGCCTTTCTCGCAGATTTGTTCTTAAGCTGTCTGTCTATTCCTTTATAATAATGCCATAAATTTTTATTCCTCCTCATCCTCTACCCTTTTTATTTCATATAAACAGTCAAATTTGGGCTTAAGCCGTTTTAGGACTAAGAATTTGATATCACATAATACTTTTTCCTGTCCAAACGTAACATTTTAAAAAAGAAACAGTCTCCAGTAAAGAGTGATTTTACATTCTCAAAAAAAAAAGGCATAAACTCTTCCTCACAAAAAAAACAAACAAACCTGGCTAGACAGATTCATCACCATTCATCCATAAAATAAAAATTTTCGCGATCAAAACTTTATTTACCTTCAATTTCCGCAACCAGCTTCGAGGGTAGGGAAGCAAACTATCGTATTTAAACATGGCCGTATCTAGAGATACGATAGTTTGCCTCCCTACCCTCGTAATATTCCCTATCGGAAGATCTAAATCAACTTCTGATCAATATCTCACTTCCTATCTAGCGACATAAGCCTTATTTTGACTCCCTGCACGACATAAAAAATTTCGATGCATCCATTATGTAAAGTCAAGCTGCTGAACAGAACACTTCAAACCCACACCGTCAGTAGCGGTCAACGGCTCCAAGAAACATTAATCTTCCAATAGTACTGTAAGACGTCTTGATAAATGTACACTTTTTTTTATGGCTATGTGCTGGTCTAGACTACTTTGTATATATAGAACACTGTGCGTAATGCACTGTGCAAACCTATTTATTGCAGCGTATTATTAATGAGTCTGTTGAGAATTGCTGGAACATTTTTTGGAGGCGGTATCCTTGGAGCAGAGACCTTGGAGTGGTGTCAATGGGGCAGTGCCCTTCGGGCAGAAATATAGTATGGCATATAGCCAGCGGCGGCGTCTCTTTAAGAGCTAGTTGGGTTTACCTTCCTCATTTCTCTATGCCTTTATTTCAGCAGCTGGTTTTTACTGAGAAAAAAATGCACTTAAAAAAAAACCAAACAAATTATCAAAGCGTTCTTCAGTGCCTTAAAGCAGTCTCGGAGTTTATGACAGACAGGATGGTCCGGGCAGCCTTTCTCAAACCCTGGACCAAACCAGAATCGGAAAAGGATGGCTGTAAAAAATGACTGAAGACCTGACCAGCTGTGATCACCTGTTCTTATCTTCAGAAGAAAACTCAGCTCGTTACGAGCTATGAAATAGGTGGTTCGCATACCGCCACTGAACATAGCACCGGAAAGGGAGATGTGTGTGCGTGTGTGTGTGTGTGTGTGTGTGTGTGTGTGTGTGTGTGTGTGTGTGTGTCTGTCTGTCTGTCTGTCTGTCTGTCTGTGCTGGGGAAGGGGTAGAATATCAATAGATTTATCGCTTTCTGTCATTGGAAGACAACTGGAGCACTATGGGGCAGGACGGACATCTTGGGATGCTGCCCTCTTGTCGTGATTTTTGAGGTTGGGAGGGGGAAAGGAGACGATGCGGAGGAGGCGTGTAGAGAGATGTGGCAGAAGCCTACGTACTCTCCACCCCACGCACTCACCCCCAGTACCCGTTACGTACTGGATTCAGTAAGCTAGCGTGTCTCTGCTGGGTCAATCTAGTCCTCGGGGATTTTTTGCGGATTTCTTAAGTGTTTTATAAACGGACTTGACAAAGTAGTCTAGTCTGTCCAGTCTATTTATCTTAATACCCGTCTTTCTGTTATCATTATTGTGGTGGTTATAGGGAAAAAGGAGAAAGAGGAAGTGACTAGGAGGCAATGGAACAATTATTTTATAGGCTGGCGATGGGGTTTTTTTTTGTGTTTTTTTTTTCGTGCAGATGTTACTGGTCGCGAGGTTTTGGTTGACTTTGGACAGTCTTGAAGAATGGGACAAAAAATGGACGCGGTGGATAGTTACAAGTAACCATAGCAACTGCTACTATGGTTAGGTGATTCACAATGCAAATCTACTTTTCGCATTCTTCTAGAGTTTAGAATCTTGGCCGGAGAAGCGAGGCGGGCTTGGGCTGGGTAGGGGATGGAGGGCGAGGAGGGGGGAGGGGCGAAGGAGGAGGAGAAATGAAAGTAGGAAAGGGTTGAACCAGTTGAACTGTGGCTCTCTCTGTAGGTAATATTGTTTGTTTGTTTGTTTGTTTGTTTATTTGTTGGGTATGGGATGGACATGTAGGAATTCGTGTTGACCTGTAGAGCTGAGTGTTGTTCTCTGGAAGAAAAAAAAGTTCTGATAAGGTGAAAAGTTATGGATTACGATTAAGGAGGGGGGGAGAGGGGGGGGTCCTGAAATTCGAAGATTTCGATAAAAATACCGATTCTGCGATTATTCTATTTCGTCAAGTTTAACCATTTCGCTTAGGATTTTACCCATTAGATACCCTGTTATGACCTCTTTGACCTCTAAATGATCCTTTTCCTGAAGAGGGAAGGTCAGCAGAAAATGATACCCAAACAGCACTCAAACGGTAAACATCACTCACATTTGTATGGTCTTTACAGACACAAAAAAATGGAATACATCGGTACAAGAAAGGTATCGTCGAAGCAAGAGAAACGGCCAGGCAAGAGAAGGAGGCTAGCCTATTTAGAAGGACAATTTTGAAACATTTAGATCACAATTTGCCATCAGAAAATGTAAAACAAAATTAAATCATTGTATACATTTCAAACGCGATTTTCTTGAAAACTTTTTTTTTGAATACTCTTTTCCCTAAGGCTTTGTAACTACCCGACGGATTGACATGAAAATTGGTATCTATCTTCCTTGAACCATGTAAAATAACAGTAAGCATCGTTTTTTCCCGTTTTTTTTTGTAGGTGGGGGNGGGGGGGGGGGGGGGGTCGGGGGTTAGAAAAAGCCTATAGCTGACTACCTGTTACAGATATAAAGAAAAAACGATGTATACGTTTGGTCAATAGATGTTGAAATGTATTTGTAGCAAATTTCAGATTATTTTGTTGAAAAATGTCGGAGCTTTAGGTTTTGAAAATGACCGATGCAGGAATTCAAGATTATAAAGGTTAAAATTGCCCATTTCCAATAGTTTAGAACTTCACTTCCAGGACCCCC
>JAWQUT010000262.1:535198-551015 GCA_033807755.1 Ellobium chinense
TGGGTGTGAGTGAGTGAGTGAGTGAGTGAGTGAGTGAGTGAGTGAGTGAGTGAGTGAGTGAGTGAGTGAGTGAGTGAGTGAGTGAGTGAGTGAGTGACTGACTGACTGACTGACTGACTGACTGACTGACTGACTGAATGAGCGAGCGAGTTAAGTGAATGAACGAGCGAATGATCGAGTAAGTGAGTGAATAAGAGAATGAGTGAGCGAACGAGTAAGCCAACAAGCGAACGATGTAACGACCGTTCCTAACGACCGGTACTGTTTTGTTCTTGAGGTATAACCAGTGCTAGACACCCCTGCTTCTTGTATATCCGGATTCTAATAATAGTAACACCACCCCCTCAACCCATAGGTCATCAATGAACCAATCATAATGTGTAGGCGTAGACCAATACTCATTAGTCGTTGGGGTCCTTTACCGTTTCTGCCCTGCGTTGACAAAACACCGTAAAATCGTTATTTGGTTGTGTGAGTGTACGGTGTTTTGTTGTAGCTCGGTAGTGTTATTGACTAACTCATCAAAGGATGTGGCTGTAATTCTGTCTTACAGTACGTTACGTGGACAGCTGACATAGACTATGAATTGATTGGAGTGTTCATCAACGTAAAAAATATTTAGGGTCTTGGGCGCCAAGGACGGAGAAAATGACAGACAGAGAAAAAGAGAGAAAAAGTGTGTGATAATAACACACATAGATAGAGAGAGAAAGAGAGAGAGAGAGAGAGAGAGAGAGAGAGAGAGAGAGAGAGAGAGAGANGAGAGAGAGAGAGAGAGAGAGAAAGAGAAGAGAAAAAAATGGAAGGGGAGGAGACCAACTGATAAACCGATCCCTAAGCTGACAGACAGGCAAACGAAGAGACAGATAGACAGATAGACAGACACACAGATACACACACAGATACACGCACACACATACATACACAGACACACTGGACTAAACGGATAAACACCCAGACAGACAGAGAGTGGTAAATAAACAAATTCACAAAAAGACTTTAGGAGAGAGCAGAAAGTTTAGAGATGAATCGACACACAAAACAGTATCATTAAAGGATGACAGCCTTCTTACACATTCAAAGAAATGATGGCAAGCAGACAGACTTCTGGGTCATACATGACAGATAACAAATAAACTGACACGCAGACAAATAGCACAAACAACCAACTCATTTTCGATATAAATAATTTTGTTTTTTTTCTGTTTTTGTTCGTTTACAGACTCCGCTGGGCGGTGCTTTTTTGTGAAACACTGATTGTGAGACTGGTCAGCTGGATGTAAGTATATTTACAAATCTTCTTCAAACTTCGCTTGGATGCAGTATCCGGATAAACGCCCAAATCCACCGAATTATACAGGAGAAATTTTTAAAAAAATGATTGTCTCATTTTAATAAAAATAGTGCGGTTTATAAGTTTCGTAGCCAGGCTCACGCGACTTCACGCTATTACTATCCCAGCAGGCCTGATCACTATAGACGTGCTCGGCTTCCTGGGAAGCATACAGTGCCGCTGCCATTTACAGGCGCTGATCACTAGCATTCTGACAATATCATCCACTGCCTATAACCAGGTACCCATTTTAGAGACGGGTGACTGAGATAAATATGCATGAAAATGCTCTCTCAAAGGCCTTACAACATGACCGTGGTCGGGAATCGAACCCACTATTTTTAGATCATCAGTTTTCTACACAGCTGCACCTAAAACAGTCGTTCTTCGGAAGCAAGATCTGCTGGTGAATGGATTGTAATGTAAAAAAGATTAAAGCCAAGTGAGCTAGGACGTAATATGCTACAGTAAATATTAATAGGCTTTTGTCGGTTTTTAGCATTGATATGCTGGTGTAATGATAGAGATATATAAATATTATTATTGGTAAAGCATTTCATTCTCATTTTCCTCAGTCCACCCGTCTGTAAAATGGGTACCTGGCTATAAACAGTGAAAGATATTGTCAGAATGCAAGTGATCAGCGCCTATAAATGGCAGCGGCACTGTATGCTCCCCATGGAGTCGAGAAAGTCTTAGAGTGATCAGGCCTGCTGGGGTAATGATAGTGTGAAGTCGCGTGAGCGGGCATTAGCCTGGATATGAGACTTATAAACCGCATTATTATTATTTTTATTATTATTATTATATCTCTATGGGTGCAATAGTCTGACACAGCATGGTAGTTAATAGTATAGATCTAGTTTTCCTAGATGCACCAATAAGAAAGGCTTATCGGGTGCGTGCGCGCTCACACACACACACACACACACACACACACACACACACACACACACACACACATACACACACACACACACATACCCACGCACACATACTCACACACACACATACACACACACACATACACACACACACACACACACATACACACACACATGCACACAAAACATCCATACACACACACACGAAATAGAGAAACGTACTGATATTTGCTCTTTTTTGTACACTGCATATAATATCAATATTTTTCATTTATTCTTCATACCGCGAAGTTTTGAAGTCGGTAAAGAGCTCTGTAGTGTTGACACAATATGCCTGACAATTAATTAAGAGCTTATGCATTAACGATGAGATCTCCTACCCTCTCAAGAATCACATGAGTGCATCGGTGCTGAAGACACCCTCAGAGTTAATGTAATCCTTACGATGTTAAGAAATTCCATCGTTGATGCGCAAGTTCTCAAGTACTGGCAATTCAGTGGTGGTAAAATCGGATTTTCAGTCACGACGGCGTTTATCGGGATATTGCATCCAAACGACGAAATAATTTGATTAGTATTCCGAGGGCCTTAATGGTCAATGAAAGATGGTTACAACAGACGACTTCATGACTATAATGACAGACTCTATTCTTGGGTATGTTATTGCGAACACTCTGTTTATCTTGTGTACCTTGTTCTGTAAACAAAGTAATATCACACAGACATTTTTATAAGCCTATATTATAAAAAAATACGATATTGCTTGACCAAATCACCAGGACAGCCTGTCTACTCTCCTCACTTCTTAGTCTCAGTCTTACAGTGGAAGAATGAGATAATCTCCTCTTCTCTTCCTCCGCACCTTTTCAGCGAAGTTATGATTTCCTTCAGGATACTTCCTGCATATTGAAGAAATCATATGTGCCTGTTTTTTTTATTTACAATGTTATCCAATGTTATACGTCCCATTCATAAGGTATAATATAAAGACATAGAGCAATACACATGATATATGTAAATACATAATATTACAAATGAAATACATAACGAAGTCATTGCTGGTCGCTCGCGGTGCAGCGCCCTAGTTCCCCTAGTTCTAAAGCCAGGTACTTATTTACACCTGAGTCGAGTGAAGAAAAGATTCATCTTTAATAATGGAAGTGAAGTGTCTTTCCCAATGAAACAATAACGTAAACCGCCCAGCTCCCGAATCAAACATAAAAACCTTAAACTTGATAGTCATCAATTTCTAAGTACGACTCACAAATCACACAGCCACGTTGACTTCATAGTGTCATGTGTCAGTGATTGTGTACTGAAAATTGGCAAGAAAATTGGACCAACTGCCGCTGTCTGTCTATCACTTTTACATAATGAATAATTCATCCACAACTTGCTGATATCGTGATTGCGTGACTTCGTTGAATAAAGAACAGCCGGCGTTCAAAAAAAAAAAAAGGCAATTTTTTTTCTTTAGCAAGATTTGGCAGTCTTCATGGTTTCACTCATACTCAGTCAGACAGACCACCAGTAAGACAAACAAATCAGACAGCAAACCAAACTGATATAATTATCGCATTACCACGATGAACTTTTTTTTTTTTGAGTATTTCTTGGTTCTTGGAGAAATATTGTGAAAGCTTCGTTTATAATGTATCACTTTCCCATCCTCCTGCACGCTTCTTCCTTACACAGGTACTCGCTCTCAATGACCCACAGACACAAACAAACGCACTCACACACTAAGTGGATTTACATGTCTCCATATGGAAATCTTGGAACTATATCACTGTTGTATGAGATTTGAACTCCCTTGTTCGCTGCTTTGTCCCCACAGTTTTCAACTTTGGTATAATTCTGGGATCCTTCCAGGCTAAACTTGGAGTAGTGCTGCGAAAAGGGTTAGGGAAAAAAAAGCGCCTTATGGGAGAGTATACAGAGAGAATGTCTCTTTGTTCACATTGATCCTAACTCTAACTCTGTTCTGGACCTGACACACGTCACCACAACAAATCCCAAAACCATTTCACAGTTGTATTAGATATGAACTTCACCATTTGCTACTTCCTTCCCCTAGTTTGAATGGGAGTAAGATCATCTCACTGTGCTCACTTAAATAATTAGTGCTGGAGTAAGGTTGGGGAAGAGAGAGAGACCTGAAGGAGAGTTCGCAGAAAACAATATACAGAGAGCATTGCTCATCCCTCACTTTGGCCTTAACTTATAACTTTAACCTAAGTGCGCCCGGAGAGAGTCCCAGAATTATACTAAATGATCATAGAACTCTGGTAAACTAAGATGACCCTTTTAGAGGGATACAAAGACTAATTTTCCTGATATCAAATCGTGTCATGTGTCAGTGACTGCGTAATGTTGGAAAAAAAAATGAACTGACCCCCGATATCTATCACTTTAAGTGATCCTAGTCCGCCTGCAGTGGTTGGTTGGCAGATGGAGCAATGTCAATAATCTCAATGACATCCTCATTATTTTGATTGGTTGAAACTTCGGGAGTGGGTTCGGTCAGGCTATACTGAGGTGTTTGACTGGCTGTCTTCTCACTGTGGGCGGGGTCTGAGAGAGACTTTGGAAGTTTTACTTCTTTGCCAGAATAGAGTAGGGAATCGTATGGATTCTCCAAATTCTTGATCTCCTCGTGAAGCTTTGCATAAATGTGTTGAGATGTTGGTTCGGTGTCCTTCTTATGTGAAAACCCCATGTCGACAACTGTACTGTAATCACCTTCATCGGCAGCTGTGTCGATATCTACGGTAGCTGTGTTGTCGTTGACTTCCTTCATAACTTGGTTCTTCGTCATGAATTCGTAATCATCTTCCATAGTTGGGTACTCGTAGTCAGCAGATTTGGTTTTGTTATTGCCAGTGCGGTTTCTTGTGCTATCAATATTTATCACCGCTGTTGCATCAGGGCGAACGCCATCTTGAGATTCGGTAGAATAATATTCGACCTCAATGCATGAGTATTCATAATCGCTATTTGGTCTTGGTTCGTTCTCATTTTTCATGGCTTTCAAGAAATCGGTATCGCTTGTGACATCTTTGGCAACATAATCGGTATATTCGATATCTGAGTACTCATGGTCGTCATATTTCTCTTTGTCCTCCATAGTCACCGATCTACTGGAACTAGAGTCCTTGACATTGTCCGTATTGACCTTACTAAGGTCGTCGTTTTCTTGCACTAGAGTCTCATCATCTTCAATAATAGTATAGTCGTCTTCTGCATTGGTTTTACATTTGTCCTCCTTTCCAGAACTGTAGGCGGACGTGGAGGTTGTGATGGAAGTATCATCAATGCCATAACTTTTACTTTCGTCTTTCTGTGGCTCATGTTTAGGTCCAGACACTGTTGCTCTTCAGTTTCCGTGACTGAGTCAGAACTAATAGTTTTGACGGGATTCACCTTGTCTGACACGGAACCATATTTGGCAAGAGCGTTGAGAAAAGTTATGTTAGTCTTGTCCATAGGGTCATCCTTCATATTGCAGGGTTTTTCCATGTGATTGTCTTTAATTGTATCAGAGGCGGCGTCCTTCCCAAACTGAGCATTGTCATGAACGGTATTAGTTCCATTGTCTAGAGGTGTTGACCCACGTTCCTTCTCACATGCGACGACAATGTCATGTGAGTGGTCTGCAAGTGGCGCAGTGAAACTAAGCTGATCTTTCTTGCCCGCTCCATTTTGCACACCCACTGCCGTGAGTTCAGCATTGTTAGTGTCCTTCAGATATTCCAGTGACTGTCTCGCCCTTTTTCGCTTCCTCTTCCAAATGATTACCACGATGAGAATTATAGCGATAACGACGATGATCGAGCCTACAGTCACAGATGCTATTAGCACCGTGTCATCACCCATGCTATCTTCTTTTTCAGCTTGACCACGAGGACACTAGTACACACACATTATTTTTGTCAGAAGGGTTTGGCTACACCACTTGTACACGCTATGATGAATTACATATTTTTTTATGCCGTTCTGGAACCGAAATGTCCATAAAGTTTCAAAATATTCCGTAGAATGGTTGCGTGTGGTCTCTCTCGCTGACAGATCAAACCTGGGTGTAAATTGTAAAGCATGGACGTGAAAATATTGCAAGATTCATTGTTACTTTATGATCCGACAAGGTAGACAGTCTTCACAAAATTGCCGCCGGAGTATTTCACGTGAACTCCACAGTCAAACTTTATGCGGTCCTGTTGGCGCACAAGCATTCATAAAATCTGTTAACAAGAGATCGAGAAGAGGCAATTGGTGACACGTTACAGATCATAAATGCATGTGAGATTTTTATGTATGTGGTAGAGTGTTAGAGGAAACAAAGATGGTTAATGAAGACAAAAGGTTGAGAAATACTGGAATCCCAGTAATGACGCTGACAGTGGCATGCTGTAGATAAAGAGACATCTTCTAAAATGTATGGCTGGTGAATATTCTTATTTGAAATGGGAATACAACAATTCCTACTTATGAAAATGATGCTAATGATGATGATGCGGAAGGTCTGAGGAAGGTCTAGGGACCGAAAATTTGTCTTTTACTACTGGATATTCTTACTAGACAGTGATATTTATTTGAGAAAATTTTACCCCATATTGTGTTGTAACTATTAAATTCTATTTTATATCGACTGGTGAACAGTTCATCAATATATGTTTAATTCATAATCAATGATGACGATGATGATGATGATGATGATGATGAATGAGAGATTTAGAGACAGTGATGAGGCGCTGCACCATGTCGACCAGCACTATTTAAAGTAAAATGTAATGTGATTATGATGGTACATCCAGATGTATTATATTCATTGTTTGATTTTTGTTCTGAACCTTCTTTCTCAGTGAACGCTTTTAATTCCATTTACCCTACGTCTCTTCTTACCCATTTATTTCATATTATATTTCACCTGAAGAAGAGTCACTTTTTAGATTCGAAATTTTGTAATTATTTTATATCACTATATCCATTTTGAATTTGAAGTACTAAAGTGTATTTCTTAATCATTCACTGGTTTGGACAAAACTTACAAAAAAAAAAAAAATGTTACAAATGTTGATGATGATGATGATGATGATGATGAGGAAGCATAAAATGTAATTTTAGCACTATTCAAGTTATTTATACCCATCTTTAACAGTAACCCCCAACTACATCGTGTTTTAACGTCACTTAAGGCGGATGACAGCCTTTTAACCCTCTAGTGCCCAGCGTATCAGATGTGATACATTTCGTGGAACAAAGAAAAAGCAAACCAAGATCATCACCCCACCATAATAGTGTGAAGTATGAGCGGGCATTAGCCTGGATATGAGACTTATAAACCGCATTATTATTATTATTCTTATTATCATTTTGATGCTTGTTCCAGCATAGTGGATCCAGAAGTGATAAAAAAACTGGAGCTCGGACTTTTTGTGCCATTGTAAATAGGGCTGGGCACTAGAGGGTTAATATGTTTTAAGGATGTTGTACTCACTATCTGCCGTTGAACTCTTAAACTTCTCTTTGTTTTCTCTGTTTATCCTCCTACCTATATGTCGTTTTACCGGTTGATTGTGTGTCTTGGAAATATTTTTATGCCTGAAGAAGATCTTTTAAGATTGAAAATTTGCGCCAATAAACTTAATTTACTTAGCTGGGAAAATCTACATTTTTAAGTCTGTTTTAAAGTTCTTAATTAAACAACAAATCCTAAATGATGATGATAATGATTATGATGATTATGACGATATTATTCTTTCATGAAGTTATTTCTTCTAAAGAAGGTTTTTGCAGAAACGTTTAGACTATTTATTACCTTTTAGATGTTATCAATTTTTCATTAACGTTGATCGGATTAAAGTAGTATTTTGAAATAATAATATTCGCTTTTTATTCAATGATGATGAAGATGATGATGAGGATGATGATGGTGATGACGATGGCGAATTTACTTTTTATACCACTCATATACTTTAATGAAAAGTTGATAATATCAGACTGAATTAGTGTTTTAAAATTTTCTATCTTTTAATAATGATGACGATGGTGATGATGGTGATGATGACGATACTATTCATTCATAAAGTTATTTCTTCTAAAGAGGGCTTTTGTCGAAACGTTTAGACTGTTTTTACCTTTTAGATGTTATAAATTTTTCATTAACGTTAAGCGGATTGAAGTAGTATTTTTAAATATTCGCTTAGTATTCAGTGATGAATATGATGATAGATAATGATGATGACGAATTTTTTTTTTNCATAACCAGACCATGTTCAGTTGGCGCATGAGCATTCAGAAAATCTGTTAACAAGAGATCGAGAAGAGACAATTGGTGACACGTTACAGATCATAAATTCATGTGAGATTTTTATGTATGTGGCAGAGTGTTAGGGAAAAACAAAGATGGTTAATGAAGACAAAAGGCTAAGAAATACTGGAATCCCAGTGATGATGCAGACAGTGGCATGCTGTAGATAAAGAGACAGTCATCTTCTAAAATGTATGGCTGGTGAATATTCTTATTTAAAATGGGAATACAACAATTCCTACTGATGAAGATGATGCTAATGATAATGATGCGGAAGGTCTGAGGAAGGTCTAGGGACCGAAAATTTGTCTTTTCCTGCTGGATATTCTTACTAGACAGTGATATTTATTTGAGAAAATTTTACCCCATATTGTGTTGAAACTATTAAATTCTGTTTTATATCGACTGGTAAAGAGTTCGTCAATATATTTTTTAATATATTATTCATAATCAATGATGACGATGATGATGATGATGAATGAGGGATTTGGAGGCAATGATGAGGTACTGCACCGTGACGAAAAGCATTATTTAAAGTAAAATGTAATGCGATTATGATGGTGCATCCAGATGTGTTATATTCATCGTTTGATTTATTTCTTAACCTTCTTTCTCCGTGAACGCTTTTAACTCCATTTATCCCACGTCTCTTCTTACCCATTCATTTCATATTATATTTCACCTGAAGAAGAGTCACTTTTTAGATTCGAAAATTTGTACTTATTTTATATCACTATATCCATTTTGAATTTGGAGTATTAAAGTCTATTTCTTAATCCTTGGCTGGTTTGGAAAAAACTTTTTTTTTTTAAAATTGTTACAAATGATGATGATGATGATGATGAGGAAGCATAAAATGTAAATTTAGCACTATTCAAGTTATTTATACCCGTCTTTAACAGTAACCCCCAACTACATCGTGTTTTAACGTCACTTAAGGCGGATGACAGCCTTTTAATATGTTTTAAGGATGTTGTACTCACTATCTACCTTTGAACTTTTAAACTTTCTTTGCTTTTTCTGTTTATCACTCCTACCTATATGTCGTTTTACCGGTTGATTGTGTGTCTTGGAAATATTTTTATGCCTGAAGAAGATCTTTTAAGATTGAAAATTTGAGCCAATAAACTTAATTTACTTAGCTGGGAAAATCTACATTTTTAAGTCTGTTTTAAAGTTCTTAATTGAACAACAAATCCTAAATGATGATGATAATGATTATGATGATTATGACGATATTATTCATTCATGAAGTTATTTCTTCTAAAGAAGGTTTTTGCCGAAACGTTTAGACTATTTATTACCTTTTAGATGTTATCAATTTTTCATTAACGTTGATCGGATTAAAGTAGTATTTTGAAATAATAATATTCGCTTTTTATTCAATGATGATGAAGATGATGATGAGGATGATGATGGTGATGACGATGGCGAATTTACTTTTTATACCACTCATATACTTTAATGAAAAGTTGATAATATCAGACTGAATTAGTGTTTTAAAATTTTCTATCTTTTAATAATGATGACGATGGTGATGATGGTGATGATGACGATACTATTCATTCATAAAGTTATTTCTTCTAAAGAGGGCTTTTGTCGAAACGTTTAGACTGTTTTTACCTTTTAGATGTTATAAATTTTTCATTAACGTTAAGCGGATTGAAGTAGTATTTTTAAATATTCGCTTAGTATTCAGTGATGAATATGATGATAGATAATGATGATGACGAATTTTTTTTTTTATATCACTCATATATCCCTATTGAAGATGGCATTTGTCGAAACATGTAGACTGTTTTACATTTTAGCTCATAAATGTTCATGAAAAGTTGAAATATTGAAAATGAAGTAGTGTTGTAAAATGTTCTGTCATTTGACGATGATGATGATAATCATGATGATGATGATGGTAAAGATGATGATGACGATACTATTCATTCATGAAGTTATTTCTTCTAAAGAATGCTTTGCCGAAACGTTTAGAATGTTTTTCCCTCTTAGATGTCATAAATTTTTCTTTAAAGTTGATCAGATGGACGTAGTATGTCAAAATATTCGCTTATTATTAAATGATGATGAGGTTGATGATGATGATGATTACGATGGTGATGAATTTATATTTTATTCCACTCACTTATCCATACTGAAGTAGGCTTTTGTCAATACGTGTAGACTGTTTTACATTTTAGCTCATACATTTTTATGAAAAGTTGATAAGATAATATCAGATTTTTAAAATTTTCTGTCATTTGACGATGATGATGATGATGATGATAATGATGATCTAATAATTTTTACGCCCGAAGAAGGTCTTTTTAGATTGAAAAGTTGCGCCTTTAAATTTAATTTATTTATTTGTGGTAACCTACCTTTTCACGTCTATTTTAACGTTCTTGATTTTTAAAAATTATTTAATGATGAGGTTAATGAGGATGGTGATAATGATGATGATGATGTTGATGATGAAGAAGCAAAGAAAGACCAGAGGAGCTATGAGAACAGCTCTGAAATGAATTGCCTAACATTTTGACATGAAGAAACGTAGCATTAAAAATATTATATATATAATAAATATATTTTGACCTATTTTTTTTCACTATTTTCTCCATCAGACAGATGAGTGCAAACACTTTCGTAAGATGAAAGTAAGATGGTGTCACTTCATTTAAACCTTTAACATACCTCTGTTTGAAGACGAAGAACCAAAAAAAAGTGTTGTGCTAAAGTACGAATTCCGTTGCAACACTTCAAACTGCATGAAGTCTAATCCTGAACTGTCAAATACAGCGTGCCTGTTCTCAAACCGTCATGCTTGCTAGATACATCCGCACTAATTCTCTATTTGATACTGTCACATAACATAACAGACCCCTAAAACGACACAAAGGTGGAGAGTGTATATATGGGGACAAATATGGATCGGGTTGAAAGGGGAAGAAAATAGCAGTAGATGAGAATCCGGTTCAGGGGCGGATCCAGGTCTAAGCGTAGAGGAAAGCTGGGTAGATGCGTGCTGTTTTCAGAGGCAGTCATGAGCTTCAGGGTTGAACAAGTTCACAAAAATATCAGTTCAGATCAAGTTCAGTTCACAAACAAGAAAAAATACGTGTAAATTCGAGTTTGTAAGGTTTGAAAGGGTGGATTCCGTTATAAGGTAAATTGGAAAGACGTTGAAATCGTATTCGTGCCTCAGTTCACGTGCAAATGAATACTCATATCTGGCTTTTTATTTGGTTAGGGTGTGTGAGAATGAGGGATTAGAGGCAATGACGAGGCGCTGCACAGTGACGACCAGCACTATTTAAAGTAAAATGCAATGCGATTATGGTGGTACATCCAGATGTATTATATTCATTGTTTGCGTTATCATTTTCATTAAAATAATTGATGTACAGTCAACTCCGTTTAATCAAATTCCGTATAATCACAACTTCTGCTCAATCGCAACATTTTCTACATAATGGAATGCAGTATATCCATATGTCACTGTTTCATCCCTTTCCCTCCCGAAGAGTTGCAATTAAGCCGTGTAGGACTATATAAGACTGTACTCGTAACAAATTTAACAAGTTTATTGAGATACCCCGAGCCCACAGCTGTGGTACCTGGGCAAAAAATACAATTAAACATATTTCCAACCACGTGAACAAGGTGTGTGTTTTGTTTTTTTTTATGCAAGTCTCCCCCCCCCNNCCATACACCTCAATCCTCGCTAAATCCGCCCCTGTGCTCTATGTCAATAAATCATACTGTTGTGCTTTACCTTTGCAGCAGTGGTTAACAACGAAAATAAACAGCAAACCTTCCTTATCAACCCGGATGTTAAATTTTACCAGACATAAAATGATAAAATTCCCCACTTGCGAAAGCCTGAATCGTGCCTGAATCTCTTTAGGCGGGACAGGTCATAGAGGTACAGTCGAAGTCCGTATAGTAATCATACTGTTTATCTTTGGGCATTTTTAAAGTGACAATTTTATACAGCACTATACTGCCGTCCTATGACAAAAAGGCCTATGTTCACGATGATTTATAGTGTGAAATCGCGTGAGTGAGCATAAGCCTGGATACGAGACTTAAAAAAAATATTCTTCTTTTTCTTTTTCTTCTTCTCCTTCTTCTTCTTCTTCTTCTTCTTCTTTTTCTTCTTCTCCTTCGTCTTCTTCTTTTTCTCCTTCGTCTTCTTCTTTTTCTTCTTCTTCTTCGTCTTCTTTTCATGTCCTTCTCGATATAATTAATAATAATAATAATTATTATTATTATTGTTATAATTATTATTAATCATTTAATATTATTATATTATTAATTATAAATATTATGTGCCTTTTTTTCATGAGACGGCAGTAGTGGTCGCTTTATATATTTTAATGCAAGCTGTCGAAATGAGGCATAAGTTGCATTTTGCATAAATCAAATTATTGGCATGAAATGAGAGTTGAATGTATATAGACTATATTATTTTATCAGGGGAAATACTTACATTATTGAGCTGCTCTGAGATTTAGTTGTTTGAAGAGGCAAGGAATTACCCCATGCAATGGGGAAAAAAAAATCTACAATTTCGAGGTTAAAGAACAATTTTCGCTATGCTCATTCCACATAGGCCCACAACAACTTTTGAATGAGTTGAGTTGTTTATATTACTATGACATTCCACTTTTCTTCTCTTTCCTATTAAAACCATTTAGAGTTTTGACTTGTTATTATATCCCAATATTAGTAACTACACCACATTAAATTTGCCTCATCGTTTTTCACTGAGCAACAGGTTCAGAGCGTTCAATTCTTCAAAATCTCAAAAGCTGACTTAGGCAGATATTTGCCTTATGTTTGACTTGATGCTTTTCCTCCAGTTTCCTTATGATTGGAATATGAGAAAGGGCTGTCGTGATCTTACCGCACAGGTCTTTGCAAAACAAAGATAAAGTTGAACTGTCATCCTTGGCACCAGGCGATCTCGACAGGTGGTCCTGATATAACAGAGGTGGTCGCCAGACATAAAGGAAGTGTAATGCTATTGCTGGGTAATAGTGCACATTACATTCCTTGCCACTGATGCGTTGCCGGTCTTGGGGGAAAATATATTGTCCTAAATACCACAGCATACGCCCCGTTGCTTAGGTTCACCTTGGATTAAAATTTACTGCTTTATAATAAAAGTTTACACGCATGTTTTCAACTGAAGTCATATGAGACATTTTCCATTATATATAATGCATGCAATATCCATGGTAAACCAGGAAGGAAAAAAGGGAGACAAAAATATAAGGGTCAAAGGAGACAAACATTTGTTAGGGGAAAGAAAGAAAGAAAGAAAGCGAGAAAGAAAGAAAGTAAGACAAACAGAAAGAAAGAAAGAGAGAAAGAAAGAACAAGCGAAAATTAGTCTTGTCTTCCATAACATTGTAAAACTTCTTGAACAGATCAAAAGTAATGAGCAATGTTTATTGTAATTACCGCAGTACGTTAACTAACATATGGATTATGCATACAGCCACAGGTACCAGCACGTATATATATACACATACTAAAAGCTACGAGAGCACTTATCCCTCTAAGCAACGTCAAAGACAGCATTCCCTTTGTCTTAGTGTGAACTATATCTTTGTGTCTATGACAGCTAAGCTTGTTGACTGAGTATTGCTAAATAATCTAGGTGCTAACCGTTGCGTTATGAGGGGATACCTTTTCTGTCGTTACTAACGTTTTGTGATATCTCGGAAGTGGCTTTAAGTACTTCTGTATTCTGTTTTCAATAGATTAATTATACCGACTGGACGGGCAGAATACACCTAATTGAGTATTCTGGCTAGAGTGTACGTTGAATCGATGCAAACTTTTGTCGAGTTATTTCCACTGCTAGGTTTCTCATCAAATCTACACGAAAGGCTGAGTCACATTAACTAAATTTGGTATCATCTTAAAGAACATTCACTAAACTACCAAAGAAAATTTAATGTAAAAAAAAAATAACCTCTCTGTTTACTGTTGCAAGTGTAGCATGCACAATACAATACCCTATTATTCTTAGGGAAATTTTGTCTGTCTGAAACTCCTAGTTTCACAAACTAAAAACGTTTATAAAAATCAAAAAAGCTAGTTCAGAGCCTAACAGTTTTATGTATTCTATCTCCTTGCTATCTCTAGACTAAGTGGCAAGTGGTATAATCTCTTGAATTTGTGACATAGCTTCAAACAAGCACTGACATTAAATTTCTCGGTTATCTTCTGCTGCTCATTCTATGAAACTTAGCATATGTATTAAAATCACAGCGGCAACCTGTCTTTCTAACTTAGCGGATTATAACTCTCTAGGTATAAAGATGCCAATGTTTTTTTCACTGTTGGCTGTATGAGGTTTTACACCTCTCATTACCTTATCCAGGGGTCCCAGGCCAAATACTTTTCAAACATGTTTGTTTAGCTCCTCTTCCGAATTTTGACACAAAGAAATATGCCCCGAAACCAATTAGATTTTGAGAACTTAGACGCTACCTAATATTTTACGCCTTTTCACTCAGTAAACAGGATAACCTTACCCACCTAGCAACAACCACCAAATTTATGCTCGAGTGGCTAAAACTCAACTGTTCTGAGTCTACACATGTATTTGCACCTATCTAAGCCTTTGAAATTAAAATCCAACTTCTTTTCCCCCTCCCCATGGCCAGATTTCTGATTTTATAGGGACTGTTTAAAATTGCATATTTTTATGCCAGGTGCTGTTGGCATATTCATACCTGAAACTCAAAACTTAAAGAAGGAATCAGCATTTACAATGAGACAATCTGTAGGTGACTTACTCTGTTCTGTTTAAGTTTCTCTTTATCTAATGCTATTCACCAAGTTGATGTAATTATTTTTTTTTGTTTAATATGAGCGTGACGCATGTTGCTGGGCTCTTTTACATTCAGATATCCTTCCGGGCTGGCCAAAATACTCTCCAGTGGGTTTTCTGGCTGCCCTGCCAAAATATCCTTGTCCTATTTTTTTGTTTGTTTTAAATTCTGTATACAAATATAAACGGAAGGATAATTATAATGCAGCAGGATCTCACGAAGTCGAACCTCAGATACTCAAACAACCCTATAGTCTTTATGGCTAAGTCCCTGGTCCTTTTTTTTTTCTATATCAAATTCTACTTACGAATACCAACACTTCATACACTTCGAGACTATGGGCTCGTTCACCAGCATTCGTGTTTATAAGGTCCTACAGACAGATAATGCAGTGGGATCTCACTATATGGAACTTGATTTTCCTGTGCTGGGATACCCCCGTCCCCCC
>JAWQUT010000262.1:571646-585192 GCA_033807755.1 Ellobium chinense
AACCCAACTCTGTGCCACCAAATGCCCATGCCGCTAAATCTCTTTTGCTTCTGGTGTATAATTTAGTTAAGAATGTCCCACTCTTAAGGTCCCCAGTTAGATTGACCTTCTCCTACGCCGCTGTGCCTCCTTCCTTTCGACCTATCCTCTCTTTTGATCTCCGTTTCTCCCGCTTTCTACAGGATGATATATCGACGTGACTAGTGATTCTTGCTATTATCATAGTTTTGGGGCGTTTAGTTGGAGTGGGGTGTCGAGATGTTGANNTGAGACGAGTCACTCTTTTGTCTACGTGACATAGCCAAGGTAAGGGGACAAGATTAAATTACGGTCCTGTCGCTGGCTGCTCCTGGTTCCTTCTCTCTCTCTCTCTCTCTCTCTCTGACTGTTGTGTGTGTGTGTGTGTGTGTGTGTGTGTGTGTGTGTGNGTGTGTGTGTGTGTGTGTGTGTGTGTGTGTGTGTGTGTGTTTGTGTGTATGTTTTTTGTGTCTCTGTTTGTTTGTCGGTAAGTTTTAAGGCAATGTGTTGGATTCAGAATCGTTTTCCTCTTCCGCCTATTCTTCTTCTACTTTCCTGTCTTCATCCACAAAAACTTGCCCTCGAGACTGTCTGCAGATTTTGTTCAGCCATTCAGAAGAAATCGCCACTTAAGTTTGAAAAGCGCCACAAGTTTTGAACCGCACAATACTTGTGGTTTCCTTGTCTCTGGAACCTTTAGATGTCATGAGTGAACAGGCAGGCGACGTCCTGGCAGAAGATGGAGCGCCAGATATTACTTGACTAGTTGCAGGCGATTCACTGGAATGCATTGACGCAAAGAAAATAAAGTACGGACGTCTGGAGGCGCCTTTAACTACTGCGTGCGTTCCGTGTCTCTGGTTGCTTTCTGTTCCTTGACATTATCATCTTATATCGATTCTGTGACATGATACATCACAAACTCCAAATGTGAGGATCATTTACATGAGACTTACTTGCTCATCCATTATTACATGTATGTCCTTAACTCTCTCTCTCTCTCTCTCTATCTATCTATCTATCTATCTATCTATCTATCTATCTATCTATCTATCAGTCGGTCGGTCGGTCGGTCGGTCGGTCTGTCTGTCTTTCTGTCTGTCTATGTGTCTATCTATATATCCGTCCGTCCGTCCGTCAGTATGTCCGGCTAAAAAGTCTAGTCATTTCTTCCCTTGTGTTCAAGCTCCGGAATGATAACCTCCAATACTCTTATCATATAGGCCCTCAAATTCTGAACACACAATGCCAAAATTTGCTTTTCACGATATGTATACCCTATGACCTTACAGGTTGCAGGAGCCTAATTGTTATTGGTAAAATAAGAATTGGACTGTCAGAGTCAATATTATCAGAGTATAAAATCTGTCCTTTATTTAAAGAACAGATTGTGTAGAAATAATCACAGTACATGAAACCACAGGGCAGAAGTTGTGAAATTTAGTCATAACTTTGTAAAAAAGTAATTGTTGCAGGCAGTGTTTCCCAGTGGCTTCAGAGAATTTCATTTGTGCGAGCCTGTGATCTGCAAAAACAGGCCAAATATTTTACTCCTTTTCATCTCGATTAAAATTGTGAAAACATCTAAATGAAGGACCCCCATTGTACATGTTATATAATCTGGGCACAGTGGTGGGACCAGACCTGCAGACTAGCCTTGGTCCTCTCGGAACATTCTTGTGGTTGGGGGAGAAATGTTATTACACGTTTCAAAGAGTCTTTTTGCAATTTGGCGCTTGCAACCGTAAACGTCGACGCGGCTGATTTGCGGACTTAACAATTTATATTAATTCCATGAAGATAGTTTCGTACTTTATTATCGTTAGTTTCGTCAGGCCTGAACGATATCATAAGACTTGCTGTCTTTACTGGATGAAGTTGGATTCAGAGTGTCATTTAAGGGCGGAGACCAAATCAGATTGGTCAGTCGGCGAATATGGCCATGTTGTGTTAGCCGATATTAAATGGTCGCTGTAGATGTAGAGCAAGAGATGACCATCCCATATTTGCTGTGTTTTTGAGAAATTGAGGGATGAAGTTTGTGTTGCCATTGTATAAAGACTTGGAAAAAAAGAAAAATTTGCGTTAGAAATCCCCACAGGCCAAAAATAACCATTTAAGTGATATAGCAAGATTGACTCAATATCTAGTTATAGAACCCTTTACCGCCAAAATCGCAAAAATGTAGGTTAGTCCACTTTTGCTCTACGGAGACAAAATATAGCCAACACTACTACTACAAAGTATGACCTGAGTGGAGGGGGGAAAGAGAGAGAGAAAGAGAGAGAGAGAGAGAGAGAGAAAGAGAGAGCTCCTTTTACCCCGCTTCTGAAATGGTAACAACGGGGAAATAAAATCATTTCCATTTACTTACAATTCCTTCAATGCATTGAAAAAGCTGCGGATATCTAATGACTTTAATATAGGACCACATCATTTTGTGATCTGTATAATAAAACGTTGCGAGTAATCTTAAGTAAGATATCATTATTGGGATTGCAGTTAAACGGACTGAACTGGAAAAATGTGAATCCTGAACGTCATTAAGCGGATTCCAGAAACATGAACAGAGACATTTCACTCACGTCCTTGACACCAACGTGGGAAGCCGTATCAACTGCCCCATGTTGTCAGCTTAGATATCCGGCGTGACTGAGAACTTGGGCATTAACGATAGCATCTCTTCCATAGTACGAGAATTACATTACCTCTGAATGTTGAACGCTACCCAGTGGCGTGGTCGTGTATAGACGTCTACCTGATTCCAAACTGACGGCAAGGCGATGGGTGCCGAAGCACAGGTCGCAGGTTCGATTCCCACCATATCACTTTCTTTCCTTCTTCCATTTTCTCTCTGCATTTGTCATATTGAGAACTTTCCCCTTTATCCTACGTTGTATGAGCATCTACTTGCGTCTGCTCACTCCTCCACATCGGTGCACTAATGAAATTCTTACCATGGCAAGGAATGCGATCGTTAGTGCGCAAGCTCGTAAATACTGCCTTGAAACGATGGCTAAGATGTATCGTGCAGAGCGATGTTCTCTGGTAACACGCGAATCTCCAGTCCAATAATCATTCTAGAATGTTAAAAAATCGAAATTGGTCAAGGAATTCGAATCTTGATCTTGAATCATCAGGTTGTTGTTGTTGTTGTTGCTGTTGTTGCTGTTGTTGTTGTTCTTGTTGTTCTTGTTGTTCTTGTTGTTGTTGTTAATCGAGAGGGTTTCAAACCTCATGTCCTTGCGAGACTTCTTATTTACAGTGGCTTTAAGAGATTTCGGTGGTTATTTGATTCACACAGTAAGTGGGGGATTAGCAAATTTCTTCAGAACAAGTGAAATTCAGGATTTTTTTGTGTGTGTTTGTAAAGAAATAGATGAAGAAAGCACAATAGGGCCATGATCTTAATCTTCATAATCTCGAAGAACCTTCAGGTTCCTTGTTTTATGATAGTTGTGAATACGGTATTGTATTTTCATGAAAATGAATGCTTACCAACACTAAATTATAGTTTAGGCACTTTGAATTCGAGTTGGTGGCATGGTACTGTAAAGCCTGTTCTTTTCAGGAAGCAAATAATGCATATCATTTAAAAACTACGACTTTTATTTACCCCGTAGGGAATTTGATTTACAATGTTTTACATCTCATTTATAATACATAATATAAAAACAGAACAATACACGTCATAATATGTCTGCATGTAAATACATGATATTACTAATGAAATTCATAACAAAGTCATTGCTGGTTGCCAGTGGTTCAGCATCCTGATCCCCCCAGCTGTAAAGCCAGATACTCATTTACAACTGAGCTTAGTTAGGAAATGGAAGTGAAGTGTCTATCCCAAGAACACTACAACGTAAACCGCCCAGCGCACGAGTCAAACACGTAAACCATAGACTTAAGAGTCTTCAGTCTCTGAGTACGACACAAACCGCACAGCCACGTTGTATTATTATGGTGTGATGTCGCCCCATGGTACAAAGTTAAGTGATGGTGACAACCAGGAGAACCATTATCCACACTAAAATGATCGTGGTGAAAAAGTATTTAGCATTACCGTGGTCGTTACCCACCAATGCAACGTACACCATTAATAGCCGATCCCTCCACGGAGAGTCATCGCATCGTCATAATCATCACATCACCACCACTATCATCACGGCCACAACAACCACAACTGCCATCACAATTGTCATCCCCACTACTACCACCACCATTGTGCGCATGTCGAGATGTCCTCATGTGTTTAAGTGGCGTTCAGTATATGATTGTGATTTTTGTTGTTATTAATATCATTATTATATTAGCTTGAGGGAAAAAAGAACGGAAACAAAAGTGAATCTGTCAGTTTTTCGTAAACGTTTGAAGATTTCCGAGTACATTGATGTCTAGATTGTGAAGTTCCACTGTATATTCGGACGGACCCATCTGACCCATCTTAGAACTCACACATCTTCGGACTAGGGTCCAAATTCGTCCAGAAGCCTTTGGACATTCGGATCAGTGAGAGGGGAAGCCCTGTATGTCCAGGGATGTCACGGCAAGCTCTAATGGGAACTCCCCAGGGACATTGGAGGACGTTCACCTCTAAAGGATTAACACAGCCGAGGTGGTGCAGTAATTTTTACTCTGAGTAAAGGTGGGAGGTCAGGGAAAGAAGTCTTGGTAGTGCCGGTAATTGTCCCTGAAGGTTGTTAGCCTTATTAGAGAGCAAGTTATAACCGGATCGGAGGGCTCCCCTGTGACGTCAGACGTCCCAGCTCAAATCCATGGCATCGAATTTTTTATTCACACGAGTGACTGATTCTCACCCTTAACCCTATCTGAGATTGCCTAGCTAGGCTACTTGTATGGGATTTCCTCATCTCTGTGTCTACTACTGTAAGCCACGTGACCCCTTGGTTTGTCTACTAAACTACCTCATTCCAGTCATGTCCAGATAGTCATGTCACCAAATGCGCTACTTTCAAACCAAAAATCCCAAGATTTTACCAAATGGGCAAGTCATACTTTTTAACTGAAGTTTTTGATGATGATAGTATCTTTAAAAAGCATTAGCAAATGTGTATGCATATGTAGGAATCTGAGCTTTGAATGACTATGATCACGGGAAAGTTTTGAAGTTTGGTGTTTAGTGACATGGAGATCTGCAAGATCATGTACTCAAAAAGCACAAACTATTCTTGCAATGCTCTGAAGACGATTTGTTTAGCTACCTATTCATCTACCTACCTACCTACCAACCTGCCTATCTACCTACCTACCTACGTATCTATTGACCAATCAACCGATCTATCTACCAGCTTACCTACCCACCTACCTACCTACCTACCTATCTATCTATCTATCTATCTATCTATCTATCTATCTATCTATCTATCTATCTATCTATCTATCTATCTATCCATCTATCTATCTATCTATCTATCTATCTATCTATCTATCTGTCAGTCTGTCTGTCTGTCTGTCTGTCTGTCTGTCTGTCTATGTATGTATCTAGCTATCAATCTCTCTATCTAATCATCAATCCATCCATCTATGACCCCTCCCTCGAATCAGCCAGTTGTCTGTCTATCCGTTATTTATTTATTTATTTATTTATTTATTTATTTATTTATTTATTTATTTATTTATTTCAATCATATTTCACTCGATCTCATAAAATCTATGGATTAGTGCCCCGAGAATCTGAGTCTTATCGTAATTCGTTTGCTTATATTCTAAAAAAAACTTTGGAAAGTTTGAAACTTGACGTCCCGAAAATAGGAGGCTAGACGTCAAGACTCTAGTTTCAGGGAACGTTTAGTCACTTGGGACAAAAAAAAAAAATGAAAGCCATGAAATTGTTGGTCAGAGAGAATAGATTCAGGGAGCCAAGGATAGCTACAAGTAAAAGACATTGGTTCAGTATACCATTGCAACAGACACATTGATACATTGACAGCGAACTAAAAAGACCGATAGATGAAGAGCGAGAGAGAAAAAGACAAAGAGACAAAGAGACAAAGAAGCAGCGAAATGTAAAAGAGTTACATGACAATGAAAAACGGGGTCAGGGTCATAAAACTGCCATGTTCAGGGTGACCCAGAACAAAGTCTGACTCCTCCCCCCCTCCCGTTACCATGGTTACGCTACAACAATACAAGCTGTGAAAGAGCCGTGGCGCATCCACGACTTCTGCCTTCCTCCGCCAATGCAGGTATGGTATACTGAACCCATTTCCAACGCTGATAGATGTGGTGTTCTTCCACCACTGCATACGTGTACATTAGATCCATGACCAACTTTTCTGGGGGGAAGCAGGGGTGGGGAGGGGAGTTGGTGAAATGGGAATTCGGCCGGACGTCTCATGTACGTGCTAAAGACGGGAGTAGCTATTCATTGACAAGTGGACAGAGGGCAAGTGCCCTCTCCTTCCATCCACACCCTCCTAACTTACGTTCCACAAGATAAAAAAAAATCCTAGATCCGCCTCTGTCAGGAGCTGACGGATTACAAATAGTAGACATTGCGATGGACAAAGAGGAGAGAATTAGAGGGCTGGGGCACATTTGGACACGGTATTTGTCAGACTGGTCAGACCATCCGATCGAAGAGCCGCTGACCCCCCCCTGTAGAAGTCGTTGGGGTAGAGGGAGGAAGAAGAAAAGTGAACAATTTATCAACGTCAGCTACCACGCTATGTTAAACACAGACTGATATTTACCGGCCGACAGTCAAGGGTTGATTGAGACTTGGTGGCGATGGAAGGAGGAAGTAAGTAGAATTTACATTGGTGTTTAGTTGTTGGTAATGGGGTCACTGGTAGGCGGGTATACTGTATACATATACTGCTCGAAAGCACACAAACTGTGTACAGTGAATTCCACTTAAGTGCATTTCGCAGATCACAACTTCCGGTTAATCGCAACAGCTTTCACATACAAGCTGCCTTGTGAAGAGAGATCCGGAAAATCGCAACTATATTTTGTAATCGCAACTTGTTCAATGCTTTACTGGAGTTGTAATTAAACGGACTTGATTGTACATATAATGGTGCAGATAATATAATTATCAGGCAGGCTTGATATTGATTCAGTGCTTTTGAATCTTAAAGGGTTGTCAGTAGCGTGCAAATTCCAGACTATCGAAAACTAGTACAAATCTTTGTGCTTCCCAATATTGTTATCTATATCTCAGAATGCAACCCATGTCAAATATTATATGAGTCGACTTAACTAGGTCAAAAGCAAAATGTAATTTGTTTAGAATTTTTGGCAACTTTTGAGGACGCCATTGCATTTCCATTGCGGCTTGCAAACTTATGCGCAATTTTCCTTCTTAATGAAATGATGAACCCCCTTCAAGCTGTTAGAAAAGCTACAGTTAATCCCAGTTTTCCTCCAGTTTCATTTGTGTTGGACTGTCTCAAAGTAGGTCAGGTCGCCGTCCCAGAACCAGTGGAAGACACAGGGTTAGCCTCAAACCAGATGACCACTGGAGGTTCCAGGCATCTATAAATAGGCCAAATCATTGTTTATGTACCGTCCTATCATTCCGTTAATACATAAAATCCTCATTTTGGGGAGGCCCGTCGGCCAATGTCTGGGTGTAGAAATGTGTAAAACAAAGGCTGTTAACTAGATAAAGCATCCAATTTTGAAGTTATTAATTTGCGACTTTTAGACGTATAAACAGGGTGTATTAGGCCTATGTATTAGCACACGGCCTTAACACGCCTAATAAATTACTGGGGACAAAGGCAGAAGGCGAGGCGACTAATTCTGAAAACAAATTCTGAAGACATATGGGTGTTGACACCCCTTTTTCTTCCGCTAAAAAGATCATGCTTTAACCTCCATGAGAAAAAGAATTCCAAAATCACAGTAGACTTTGTAGAATAAGACATGTATAGAGCCGAGAGAAGAAAATACAGTAGGGGTCAGTAACCTGGATTGACTAGCATTAGAACTCTTTGCTGGATCCTTGGTTGGGAAGCGGAGCACGAGTGAGTTTGTTCGAGTGTAAGGAAGTCACCCGAAAAGCCCAAGCCACGCCTTCAATGACGGCATTTTGCTGAGTGCAGCCAGGCGAGTTAGCTCCCTTGGCCCTGTATGCCTGTACACTCACCGGAAATTACGGGCACGCAAGGAAGTTCATCATTTCCGAGACCTCCGATACACTCAACCTATATGGGACAAAAAAAAACCAACCCAAAAACTTAAGACTGTCCTTGGGTTTCTTCTTTTAACCATACTTGTTGCAAATCTTTTTTTTTGGAGTTCACGTTTAATGACGTATTTTAGGTGAAACAGATTCGTGAAAGAGGTTAAGAGATAAACGAAACTGTGTGCTTTTTTTTTTCGTTGTTGTTGTTTTGATCATTTGCACGAAGATACCAAATTCCTCATAAAAATGTTCCGTGCTTAAAATCTTTAGCTTGCTCGTAAATTCGATTACAGTCACCGGAAGCGGCCCAGAATTCTGCATGCACACACACACACACACACACACACACACACACACACACACACACACACACACATACACACACACACACACGCACACACATTGACAGAATTGTTCACTTGACGTAATTTATAGAATACTACGTTTTACGTCAAAACTGACGAAATAATCAGACTCGTATTGTGCCCATCACGACTGATACGCTGAAAAGCAGCACCTAAAAGTCAAGTGAAACTTTGCTTTTGATTGTCTGAACTTTTCACTCGTCTCGAACAGTCACGCGAGAACTTATTGGCGTGACCCTGTCAGAATGTCAGAATGTCATTGGTTCCCAGTGAAACTGATTTATCTTTATAACTTTTTTTGTCAGTGTTGAAAGTTTTGGTTCAAAAAGTCCTGGGTTTGAATCCTACTAAATTCTTTTGTCCGTGGATATTTTACGTGTTATTTGAAAAGTACCCTTTTGTCGGTTGCTTGAAGCGGGATCGAAGTCTCGTCTCTGATGACCACAAATGTGCTGAAAATGGACATGAAATTGTGACACACGCACACTCTCATGCAAACACTGTAAGTAATGGTCTAATTATTTCATTTTCACTTTGAAAGATCTCCCCCCCCCCCCCCCCCCCCCCCCCCCCCCNTTCCCCAAGCTGTGCTTTCGTTACGACGAACAAGCTGAATGACCTAACTCGATACCCATTACACGTATTGCCTTTCTTTCTGAGAAATGGCCTACATCTTACTATTTCCGAGAATTTCGACTTACATAACCACTCCAGCAGCGTTTTAGATTATCATTAAAGTTCAGCCGGAAGTAGTGAATGCGACACTCAGACATGACTTGATTCCGTGACACTTGAATGAACGCGCCGGAAATTAGGTTACTCTTCGCACGTTTCTGGGATCATATTTTTGTACAGCCCCAAACTTTCCACGATCTTTGGTGAGAAACTCGTTACTGATGTAGTCTGGGCAAAACGGAAGTAATCTAGGTCTGACTGGGAGGAGAAAGTAAATTTTGTGATACGACGAGGAACGTGAAAGAGAAAAGTCATTCTGTATTTTTTTTTTCACTATCGTCGTCGTCGTTATCTGGTTTATGCTATTAGAACAGCTCAATATCATTCCTTAAGTCTTCAAGTTGATTAGGTGTTTGGGTGATTTTTTGATAGAGTGATTGATGAGTGAGTGAGTGAGTGAGTGAGTGAGTGAGTGAGTGAGTGAGTGAGTGAGTGAGTGAGTGAGTGAGTGAGTGAGTGAGNTTTATAACTTTTTTTGTCAGTGTTGAAAGTTTTGGTTCAAAAAGTCTTGGGTTTGAATCCTACTAAAATCTTTTGTCCGTGGATATTTTACGTGCTATTTGAAAAATACCTTCTTGTCAGTTGCTTGAAGGAGGATTGAAATCTCGTCGCTGATGGCCATAAATGTGCTGAAAATGGACATGAAAACGTGACACACGCACATTCTTATGTGTAAGTATTGGTCTAAATGCTTCATTTTCACTTTGAAAGATCTCCCCCCAAGCTGTGCTTTCGTTCCAACGAACAAGCTGAATGACTTAACTCGATACCCATTACACGCATTGCCTTTCTTTCTGAGAAATGGCCTACATCTTACTTTTTCCGAGAATTTCGACTTACATAACCACTCCAGCAGCGTTTTAGATGATCATTAAAGTTCAGCCGGAAGTGCTGAATGCGACACTCAGACATGACTTGATTCCGTGACACTTGAATGAACGCACCGGAAATTAGGTTACTCTTCGCACTTTTCTGGGATCATATTTTTCTACAGCCCCAAACTTTCCACGATCTTTGGTGAGAAACTCGTTACTGATGTAGTCTGGGCAAAACGGAAGTAATCTAGGTCTGACTGGGAGGAGAAAGTAAATTTTGTGATACGACGAGGAAAGTGAAAGAGAAAAGTCATTCTGTATAATTTTTTTCACTATCGTCGTCGTCGTTATCTGGTTTATGTTATTAGAACAGCTCAATATCATTCCTTAAGTCTTCAAGTTGATTAGGTGTTTGGGTGGTTTTTTGATAGAGTGATTGATGAGTGAGTGAGTGAGTGAGTGAGTGAGTGAGTGAGTGAGTGAGTGAGTAAATAAGTGAGTGAGGGAGTAAGTGAGTGAGTGAGGAGTAGACAGACAGACAGACTGACAGACACATAGATAGATAGATAGATAGATAGATAGATAGATAGATAGATAGATAGATAGATAGATAGATAGATAGATAGATAGATAGATAGATAGATAGATAGGCAGGTAGGTAGGTATGTAGGTAGGCAGGTAGGTAGGTAGGTAGGTAGGTAAGTAGGTAGGTAGATATGTTTCTTCATTTATAGTTTGTGAGTATGTGCCCGTATAACACATTTTTGCTCCAACTGTTTTTATCAAAATCTTGTCAAACCTTGTTGGTTAAATCTTGCTTGTTAGGCCTTCAAACTTTCATAAAAAATATGACGTCAAGTATCGAAACGTTTTGTCGGTCTACCTCCTGAGAGGATTCGAAGTTTATTCTCTCTCTTTTTCCTCTCTCTCTCTCTCCCTCTCTCTCTCTCTCTCTCTCTCTCTCCCTCCCTCTCTGTATCATCAAATATTTTTTGCTCTCTCACTCCAAACCATCGTCCTTTTCATCCACTGAAACTTTTCTTAAATTTCATTGTGTGTCTCAGACATAAATCTGCGTACTTTACAAAAGACAACAACAATCTTGAAGAACATTTTTAAAAAAGTACTCTTTTGAATTTTAGGAAAGTACTCTTTGGGGTGCGGGTTCACGTGAAGACTATTACTTTTCTCCGGTATGCCAGTACTGTTTCCTTAATGGAAATCTCCTTACTGTGACAATATTGATGGATATCTTAATGATTTTAAGTCGTCTGATCAGACATAATTAAGAGAATGACACAGGNTCTCTCTCTCTCTCTCTCTCTCTCTCTCTCTCTCTCTCTCTCTCTCTCTCTCTCTCTCTCTCTCTCTCTTTTTCTCTCTCTCCCTCTCTGTGTCATCATTTTTTTTTTTGCTCTCTCACTCCAAACCATCTTCCTCTTCATCCAAAGAAACTTTTCCTAAATTTCATTGTGTGTCTCAGACATAAATCTCCGTACTTTACAAACGACAACAACAATCTTAAAGAACATTTTTTAAAAAGTACTCTTTTGAATTTTAGGAAAGTACTCTTTGGGGTGCGGGTTCACGTGAAGACTATTACTTTTCTCCGGTATGCCAGTACTGTTTCCTTAATGGAAATCTCCTTACTGTGACAATATTGATGGATATCTTAATGATTTTAAGTCGTCTGAGCAGACATAATTAAGAGAATGACACAGGAAAAGGGTACTGGGCGACAGAGACGAACAGGTGTTTCTAGGCGCCGTTGAAACCTCTTTAAACTTGATCTTAGCTGGAGAAAGAAAAATTGAATTTGTATGCGATGGATGGATGGATGGATGGATGGATGGATGAATGGATGAATGGATGGATAAATGGATGGATGGATAAATGGATGGATGGAGGGATAGAGGGAGGATGGAAGACAGGGAGAAGAATGCATGGATGGATGAATAGAGGGAGGGGGANGGGAGGGGGAGGGAGGGGAGGAAGGGGTGGGTGGAGGAAACAAAGGAAGGGAGGGATTGAGGAAAGGAGAGAAAAGAATTGATGGACAGGTGGATAAATGGATGGATGGATGCATGGATGGATGGATGGATGGATGGATGGATGGACGGGCGCATGGGTGGATGGATGGATGGATGGATGGATGGGTGGATTGATGGATGGACGGATGGATGGATGGATGGATTGATGGATGGATGGATGGATGGATGGATGGATGGATGGATGGATGGATGGATGGATGGTGAGTAAGTTGTGAACACCCTAGAGATAATAAAATCATGACACAGGCGCATCATAACTTATCTATTCTTATTCATCTTATCAATAGTATCTTCTACATCTTATTTTATCCATCTCAGCTCATCCTATCGGATATTGTCTTATATCTACTCTTCTCTCTTTCTCCTACCTTAGATCGCCTCATCTTATCTTACCGATTTCAGTTCATCTTATGTTGTCTTATTTCAATTCAAATCAACCCACCTTATCTCACTTCATCGCATGTTATATTGTCTTGTTCTATTTTTAACAACTCATTTCATCTTATCTTATTTTGTCTCATCCAACACATCTTATGTTATCTATCTTAGCTCATCTTATTGTGTGTCATCTTATCTCAACTCATCTTGCCTCATCTTATCTTACTTCATGTTATGTTATGTTATGTTATGTTATGTTATGTTATGTTATGTTATGTTATGTTATGTTATCTTATGTTATCTTATAGTATCTTATAGTATCTTATCTTATCTTCATATCTTATCTTATCTTATTCCAACCGCAGAAAACTGCACATTGGCGGGCTAGTGATCATGGTGGTGATGTTGCTGGGCGTGAACATCCAAGCTTTCATCACTAACTACATGGCCAACAAGAACGGCGACTACTCGTGCGAGCCCAACCACGAACATTATCACTCGTTCTTGCGGGTGTGGTTCTGGGTGGATGCTGTCTTCTACGCCATTCTGCCGGCTGTGTTGCTTATCGTTATGAACGCCTTGATTATTCTAGGCATACGGCGCTCAGCCAGGATACAGGTTGGTGGAGGATGTGTAGTTGATGAGTGTGTGGTGTGTACGTGTATATCACGGACAGTGTGAGAAAGACGTGTGACAAGGTATAAAGATGCCGTTGTGTTCATTTTTTTTGCCGCTGTTATAAGGCTTTGGACCAGAATACTTTCCACACATATTATTTAACGCTTGCTCCAAGTTTTGGCATTTAGAAAAAATGCCCTCAAACCAGTTAGGTTTTGAGAATATTGCCAAAGAATTAGGGTACTAATATTTTAGGTCTTTTCACACTGTGAACAAGGTAACCTTACCTACCTAGCAGTAACCATTTTTATACTTGAGAGGCAAAACCCCACCTAGTCTGAGTCTACAAAAGTACCTGCATCTATCTAAGCCTTTGAAATTCAAATCCAACCCCTTCCCCTTCCCCCT
>JAWQUT010000262.1:605984-619834 GCA_033807755.1 Ellobium chinense
AGACACCACAGCTAGTGGCAAAGTCCCTAAAGAGTCTCTACAAGAATTTTCAGAATCGTATGGTCTTCATTGTTTACATTTTTCGTCAATAATGTTTTCATTATTTTCTGATGGTTGAGAAGGAAGAAAGAATGGGTCTTTTGGCATAAAATGAGAGGTCGTCATATAAAGTTGATTGAAAAGAGGTCATCTGGGCAACTGCTAGTCGTATGGAGGTGGTCGCCAAATCATATTCGCTTATGAACTTTCACAAAGAAAGACCTATTTCCATTTTTAACATTTTATCGGTGTTAACGCTAATTACATAACTATCTATGACTGTGTTCTACAGTTACCTGGTTAGCACTGGACACCAGCGATATAATAGTAATAATATTATGTCTTCGTTCTTTAATGGAATCGAGTTACAGTAATCCTCAATGAACCGATTTAATTTCCTCAAGGTACAAACACAATCACATAATTCTTAAGATTGTCTTTCTTACAGAGCAATAACATATACCAATAAAAATATATCTCCCTATAATAAATAATATATAACAAATAACTATAATGAATTAATATCTACAGAGCTAGCCGGGTCCACACCATCAAGTCGAAGGGTGAAGAACAGTTTGGAAGTCAACTGGTTGCCAATGATGATGATGATGATGGCAATGCTACCGATTACGACTACGATTACGATGATGATGCCGATGACGATGACGATAACGATGACGATGACGATTCCATCTACAGTTTTGTTGAGTTTGAGTGGCAGATTTATGATTCTTTAGCGGAACTCAACGATACCTTACTCGAGGAGCTCAGAACGGTGAAAGAAAAGGTTTGTTTTCTGAACAGTGGCTGAAATTAATCCGGTGGTTCGCAGAACAAAAAATAATTATGTCTGTCTGTCTACCTGTTTGTCTGTCTGCTTGCTAGCTTGTCTGTCTGTCTGCTTGCTAGCCGGCCTGCCTGCCTGTCTGTGTGTCTCTCTGTCTGTCTGCTTGCCTGCCTGCTGCCTGTCTGTCTGTCTGTCTGTCTGTCCGTCTCTCTGCTTGCTAGCCGGCCAGCCTGCCTGCTTGTGTGTCTCTCTGTCTGTCTGCTTGCTTGTTGCCTGCCTGTCTGTTTGTCAGTCTGTCTGTCTGTCTGTCTGCCTGCTTGCCTGTCTGTCTGTCTGTCTGTCTGTCTGTCTGTCTGTCTGTCTGTCTGTCTGTCTAGATAGGAATGAAATAGACGAAGAGACAGACAGACACACAGACAAAAAAAACAAACAAACAAAACAGACAGAAAGATGCGCTCCCAGTTTCTCATAGCCTCAGGACACTGCAATGATGCAAATTGTCCTCAGATACCTCCGTTCCCACACCATGTCCAATACTCCCAACAGCACTCCCCCACCTCCCCCCCCCCCNCCCCAAAAAAAAAAAATCCATTTATTTCAATTAATTGTAAATCAATGTATCCATAAGCCTTTCAAGACATTTCAAATCATTGTAACTCTAAACCTTTCAAGTCATTTCAAATCAATGAAATACTACAATTTTCAGTTCAATTCAAATCAACGTAAAGCTAAGCCCTTCAGCTCATTCAAAATATATTCAATGTGAAACTCTTCAGTTCGTTTCTAATCATTCAAGGTGACAGAGAGGATGTGAAATAAGGAATTAAGAAACTGGGAGTTGCGAGTTCAAATCCCCTTCGAGGCGAAAAAAAAAAAATCAATAGAAGGACATTTGGGAGTCATGACCTTAATTTTACCCAGCCCCTTAAGAGTGTCAGGAAGTCCAAAATACAAAATTTTTGTTAGACGGGGATATCTTTGTCTGAAGATGATCTGTTGCTTCGCTCTTCGAATAAGAAAGTTTCCTGTCTATATGCTGTTCAATTCATTTCCAATCAATGTATCCTAAAGCCTGTCAATGAACCACTGAGCCCCTTTAATTCAGTTCAATGCAATTCCCCAGGTAGCATTGCTGGAGAACCTACTGATTGATAACATAGGTCGCACCCAAAAGTTGGAAGCCTTGCTCAGCCAGGGTTCTAACCCCAGCGTAGGTGACCTGAGGCTGAAGGTATCAGGTGTAGGTGAGCAGTCGATGAAAGAAGGTTACTTACAGTTTTACACAGGTAGGTAAACACGGTCTTAAACATGATAACATACTCGAAAGTCGTATATGAGTTCGTTGTAATATTGTTCATTGGTCCCCGGTCGTTTTATTTTCTACTAACTTACATCAGAATCAGGCAATGCAAGGTGTTGTCAGCTGAAAGCACATCAATAAAAAAAAATAATAATAGTGTGGGCAAATGAAAATTGCGCACCATGAAAATCTGCAGGTTCTTTCTAAACATCAACTTTTGCACACTAGAAATGCATTCCATTTGACACGCCCACATGAAAACGGAAATGACGTCCTTTTTGTATATATAGAGGTCTCGCAGTGAAACACTTAAGTATGCTGTTCCCGGCTGTTGGACCATGGTATATTAAAATTTATGAGAAATTATTAGAGATTTTCAGTCCGCAAATGTCAGTAAATTTCACGAACCAACACGCCCTGCTTTGGAGATTTAGTGACTACGATTAAATGAGAGAGAGAGAGAGAGAGAGAGAGAGAGAGAGAGAGAGAGAGAGAGAGAGATTTGAAATCAAATATGGCAGGTCTTGATGAAATGAGCGGGCTATTCCACCAAATGTGCACGAGTTTGCCATTCATTCTTGAATATTTGAATATGTGAGTTATGCACAGTGTCTCGTTTTGTTTGTTTGTTTGTTTTTTTGTTTTTGTTTTGTACATTGTATGGCAACGTTACAAACAGCGCAGCTCATTCCAAACTCCCTCAACCAGCTGTCCACCACACGCACTCTTTAGATCTGCAAGTAAATTTCTCCTGCCAGGTACACCTAACCTCCCTCGGACTAGCCACTCTTGAAGTTTAAACTACATATTATATACAATCCGGCTATTTCATCAAACTAACAGGTTTTTTTTCCTGATACTAATTCTCTCATTTGACCATTACCATTTTTTTTCCTGCACTTCATATAAACTCCCTCATTCAGTTATCATAACTTCTTATGTAATTCATGCTAACTTTCTCATCAAACTAATATGATTCCTCCTGCAATTCATACTGATTTTCTCATTCAACTACCACAACTTCTCTTTTTGATACTAATTCTATCATCCAACTATCACAATTTCTCCTGTAATTCATGCTAACTCTGTAACCCATCGACCCCCATTCCTCCTGCAGTTCATACCAACCTTCTCAGCTGACTATTCATACTAACTTTCTTACAACTATCGTAATTCCTTCTGTAGTATAAACAAGGCCTCTCACCCAACTATCCATCGCAATAGCTCCTGCTATTCACGCCAATCCTGATTTAACTCTCATCCAACAATCCTCACAGGCACGTGTTGGGGTTTCGTATGTGATGACTTCTTCAACCCAACTGCAGCAAAGATCGCCTGCATCCAGTTGGGCTACACTGGAGACAATGCTTCCATGTCCTCTCCACCCATCTCCTCCTCTGCCCTTGATGAGGCCTGGAAAAACGGCTTTGAGATCGTCCTGGATGATGTACATTGCTCGGAAAGGGAGGACACTCTGAAAGCCTGCGAACATTCTGAGTTTGGAGAGCATGACTGCTCTCTTGAGGAAATTGTCTACCTTTCTTGCTGAACTCATGGATTTAAGACGCTTTTGTAATGGACTGACCAATGCTATATTTAGAAGTCCTCTTGTTTTGTGATTAGTTATATCCTAGATGCGCCCGTTCACGGAATACGTAAACTTATGTAAGGGGATCACCTTCATATGCTAAACACTGAGAAAACTGACTGGCTGATACGATCGGTAATTTAATCATCTATTCTTACCTCGCCCATAGTAAAAAAAAAAAAATAAACAGTATGTAGACCGTTGTTATGCAACTGGCCTCAGCCAGTGTTATATTCAGATACAGTGTCTCAGGTCTTGCCATTGGTGTGCAATAGGGGGTGGTATTGTATTTGCACACGGGACGCTTTCCTCTCCACCAATCAGCATATATATATGTTCATTCGGGGGTCTGTCAGCTTGCTTTTTTCTCATCTCTACCCTAACACTTTCCCAAGCCCTAAACCAAACCCTCTGTACTGTTAGTGTCACGAGACATTACTTACGAACTTTGTCGGACTTCCAGGCTCAACCCGAGTTTGGTGCAGTGCCAGTAACAATAACAATATGTTTATTGAGCTCAGACTACTATCTGCTGTAAATGAGCAAACTAACAATAATTTCAACAAGCAATTCACATTCTGCCCTCTCTCTCTCTCTCTCTCTCTCTCTCTCTCTCTCTCTCTCACCTTCATCGTGTGCAAATATTATGCAACTCTCTGTTCTGCTCGCCGGATCCAGCACACCAGTGGCTGAACGCATAAGCCTTACCACGGGAGACTCTCAAAATATTAGCAGTGGTCACTGTAGTTAACGCAGAACTTTAACTAGCGCACGGATACACACGGCCATAGTTCACTTTAAATCTTGACGTATGAATATATCAACTAGGGTCTAAAGCTTTTGTTTACTTGATCAAAAGCACCAGCACACCGTGAACATACTTCTGAAATAACGCAACATGCGTTTGTTCTCATAACTGTTGAGTAAAAATAGCCCTCGTTGCCTAAAGTTTATCCCTGGTAAGCCTCGGTGAATGCCTATAGTTTGAATATATTACAGTGGAACCTGTATATGACGACCACCGTGCGGTCTCTAAAGAAGTGGTTGCTATACCCAGATGGCTGTTTTATATGCTTTGATGTTTTGTCGAGATAATTTATGGTATCCTGGTTAGTGGTTTGACTTTATGGACTGTTTTACGCGAAGATTAAGACCGAAACACTCATTACGAGGCCTCTACCCAGCAATGTGTGCTTCGATCTTTACCAAGACATGAAACAAAACCCCTGATGAGTATTTCCTTTCCATTTTGCAACTTTTGGGTTTGGGGATGTCATTTTGCAATTTAAGTAACTAATGCATGAAACAAACAAAATCTTACATATGTATATTATATGAGATCTGTGGAGCATGGTGGCCGAACAGTGAACGCGTTGGACTCATAATCAAAAGGTCCCGGGTTCGATTCCCGAACACGGTCATGTTTGTATTAGGTGCCTCGGGAAAGCATTTCATCTACAATTTCCTTAGTCCGTTCGTCTGTGAAATGGGTACCTGACTATAGGCAATGGAAGATATTGTCAGAATGCTAGTGGTCAGAGCCTGTAAATGGCAGCGGCATTGTACGCTCTCCAGGTAGCTGAGAAAGTCCCACAGTACTGCTGGGATATAATATAGTATGAAGTCACGTGAGCGGGCATTAGCCTGGATAGGAGACTTGTAAACTGTATCATTATTATTATTATTATTATTATTATTTATTAAGTACCAAGTTGCAGTATTTTGCTTTATTCTAAATGCCCTGTTCAGGGGTACAACCATTAAAAAATTAATAAGGACGTTACAAAAATAGTAATACTGTAACCCTTCATGGGTGTAACACCATAGGTAGTCGGGAAATGAATGTGGAAAAAACTCACGATCACCAAAACTCGGGTAAGGACAAGTAATCTTCTCTATTTTTCATTTGTTTCTAATATCTCTCACGCAGAATGGTACAGGTTTAAGATGTGGCTGAAATAAAAGAATGACTTAAGATCACAAGTATGCGGGGAAACCATCACAGCATTATACTGGTGTCATAGTATGGATTAACCCATTCCCAAAATATATTGGAAGACTAGGTGGTTGTTGCTGCTGTATTTGTTTGGATCACATGCTGCCCAGTTAGTTACATTTCCATAGCCAGTGCCAGAAGTATGAAAGCGATAGAGTTCTCAATGTGTTCTAGTAGGCAATAAAATGTATTGTTTATTCCAAAATGGAAACTACCAGGTATATCTTTTATATGCTCGGACTAACCTAGTTCTACTGATCCTATTGGCTTCAAATTTGGCAGAAGTATGCATAAATGCTTTATAAGAACGGGACATTTTTTTCATAATTTTTCAACAAAAATGACGTTTTATGACCGGAAGTGTGAGGTGTGATAAGGCCGTCTTCGAACGTCCAAATGGAGCTAGACGTGATTTTCGAGCATATGATTTTGTATGACTACAAAGGGGGTTTAACGGCTATGGAATGTCGGGACCAGCTACCAGCAACATTTGGAGAGTCTCCCCCTTCCAAATCAACTGTTTACAAATGGTATCAGAAATTTTCATATGGCAGAAAGACCACCAAAGTAGACCCTTTCCCTGGAAGACTCGTACATTAAGTGCATTCTGAAAGGATCTGGGAAATTGTATTCGCCAGGAAACAACTGTAGCTTTCACGGATGTTGGGAATAGGACGAGGGAAGGGGTTTGGGGATGGGAGGAAGTTAAGGGTCAGATACCCTGCTAAACTTTGTTCACTCCAGTATGTCTTCATCACCATGCAGGTGTGCTCATGACCCATACAATGCGAAATATTATAACATTATTATTATAACAGTATTATAATTATAGTATCATTTGTTTACAAAGTTTGCCACTCTCCGAATGGAGAGTTATTTATGGCGTTCAGTAATCTGTCTTGCTTACCATGCGATGATGGTTTGGCTGACGAAATAAAGAAACATGAAAGTTATAAGACTCGCTGTTAACATGGTTTCAAAAACAGATTCTGTACGTTTCTATTATCTTTGCTATTCTGTGGTTTTCAACATAGCTGTGAATTCTGAAGGTGGTGTCATTGCCACGTCACTTAACAGACAGTCTGGATTTTCAACGTCAAAGCATGGAAGTCTTCAGAGTACTTCACTTTTTCGTCTTATTTTCTAACTTATAATCGTGTGTGTTGTCAAAAAAAAAAATTATATGACATCACACGAGTCTTCAACCTGTTTTCACGCTCAGCCTTTTTGTGGGTACACAGAAAGACCCCTCTCCCCCAAAATTATATGCCAGTTCTACAGAGCTATCGTTGTGGTTAATTCCACGCCCACGCTTAGGATCACTGGTGCCGGCAGGCCAATGACTGGGCCTGCTTTCAGGCCTCTGGGTGCAATGAAAATTCTAGATATGCCACTTTGCAGATCTTTGAATCACCACCCTCCCCTTTTCCAGTAATATTCTTCTTTCCCAGTATAATAATATTTTTCATGTACATCCACCTGCAAATCAGATTAGAAACACGCCATTTGCTTTAAAAGAGGGGAGATTGAAAGGAAAAAACAGAACCAGACTTCAGCACATAATGGTTGCTGCAGTTTTTTTTACACGTGTTTACATATTTTAGAAGTATCTGTTTCTGGAACCGCAAACGTGATATCAAATGACAACGTGATCCATTGCCAAGGCTTTCGTGTGATGCACTAAACTGAGGTACACAATCCTATCAGGCAGCAGTAAAAATAACTCATGTTGCTAAGAAAACATCGAGACGACCATTAAGGATTTGGTATGTCGACCTTAAGTTTAAATATTCATTTGTTTTTGTTTCTATACAATAATATGTAACAAAAGCCCCGAGTTTGATACTCCATTCATTGCTTATAAACGAATACACCCTACGTCATGCCCCACGGAATGAACATCAAACAATAATCACCCCTGTCCTACCTCCCTTGCTACAGTGTCTTTACTGATCAAATACCTTCATATGATCCTTTTGTTGTTTCCGTAGTTGGGACCGCCCTCTCCCACTATAATTATATAGATCGTTTTTATCCACTTTAACACCCCTGAAGAAGACCGGCTGATCGAAAGTCTTGGGGTCTGTAGGATAGTATAAGATTTTTATTCTTGATTTATTTCATTAAACTCTTTTACTGTGTCTTTCATGACGGAATCTGATCTCTCTTTATTATGTCTCTGTTTAACACGCTAAATCACATCAACCTCATTATTTTGCTTTGCGCAACAGGTTAGGCGCGCTAAATTTCTCAAAATCTCAAAAAAAAAGAGAAGACTTTGGCGAATGTAGAATGGGCCAGATGATTAGTTTCTTCCGATGTTGAATAGGACTCATAAAATCAGGACAGTTGTTTGCCACTCTGAATAAATCATCATCATTATCATCATCACTATTTGCAAAACATGTATCCGCACTGGATGTACATAAGTAGAGAAAGAAAACTACACCACTTAAACAAATTAAATATATGTATATAAATATTTTTTTAGACTAGCGTCCCTCTTCAAATGCAGAAAATCAATGAACTAAGAATGAAATGGCACAAGAAAAGAAAAGAAAAAAAGTCAAGCTGTGATCAAGAATTATGAAATTTAAAACTCATCATCTTCTTCAACATCATCATTATCATCCAAGAATTTTGGAACAGACGCAAGTAAAAAAGCTTCAATATTGAAATTTTCGACCTGAGACCATAATATTAATGCCAGGGAAAGGAGGTTCAGAGACAAATTTAATTTATGAATCTTGGAAAGGCCATAGAAGTGGGGTGTTTTAGTTTCACCTGTGAGAATATTATCTCTCAATTTATCCGAGATAATATCGAGGGTGTGGAGTTTATTTATCTGGTCTGCGATCAGTGAGAAATGTGTAGGACAAGGGTCAGATGAAAGAGGTTTATATATAGCAGTTTTAGAAAGGAGAGAGTGAATACCTTGCAGGTAAGTATCCTTTTGGAGTATAACAGTGGATCCACTCTTGTCAGCCGTATGATTATAGATTCATCATTTTTTAACAAATGGATGGCATTTCTTTCTGCTGGTGAAAGGTTATCCTTAGGATATGTAAAGGGAGCAGTGACGGTATGGGCTTCATTTTCGAGTGTGTAAAAAACAATTAATCCAAAGCAGAATTTTTTTCCGGGTGCTGGAGTCCATTTGCTTGGGACATACAGTTTGGGAGGGACATCATTTACTGGTGGAGAATCTCCGCACTCCGTCTCATCAAAAAAATGTTCCCGAAGAATGAGTCGACGGGTGAAAGCTCGTGTGTCTGCCACAAACGGGTTATGGTCAAAAGTTTTTTAACGTAGGACAAAATCCAAGATCCTTTGCAAGCAGGGAGACATTGTCCGAGGCTAAGGCTTGTGATGTGAGGTTCATTATATTAGTAGTAGGGTTATAGGTGTAGGGGCCCTGTTCCACGCTGAGTTGTTCTTGTCGGTTTTGAATGATGCGCTGTAGTCTTCTTCTTTGACGAAGTTTTTTTACGATAGCGTTTGGTACGAACATGGTTTCTGGACAGTGAATCACAGGTGGGAACGTTGGGAACAGTGTTCCCGGTAGTAACGTCATTGGTGGTGTCGGTTACTTGGCCCGAGTTGTTACCATCAGGTTGTTCATGGATGATTGTACCTGAACCTTGGGAGAGGCAAGAAGGCGAAATTTCTGTTTCAAACTGAAGGGTGGCAACTTACTCAAAGACCACCCTACATTCTGATTTTAGTGTCTCTTCTATCCACAGTAACACACTGGTAATTTCTTGGTAGTTTACCGTAGGTCTTAAGGTTTGTGACACCTATTAGAAGGGCAAATCCCTCATATTGTACAACCCAATTAATCCGCTTATATATAAAATCTCTCCTTTCTTGGGCCCTGCCAGGCAATGTCATGGTACAAATATCTGTAAAAAGACCTGTGATCTAGAAAGAGCATCCAATTTGAAATTCTAAGGCACAATTTGAGCCCCATAAGTATGCAAATAAAGCGTGGTGGGCGTTGGAATTGCAAGCAGTCAGAACTGGCCTAATAGAAAAACCGTTGACCTTTTTCAAAACAATTAGCAAAAAAATGTGGGCGATAACCCCCCCCCCCCCNCCCCCCCCTCTTTTTTTTCCATTAAAACATGAGGCAAGACTAGTACTTTAACCCCCATGGGCCAAAAGTTGACAAATCACTCTGGGCTTTCAGCAGTTCTGCAAATTTATTTATAGGGGGAATATAGGAAAAAACAATAGGTGTCAAAGACCTTAATCTAGAACATATATTTCTCTGTTTCTCTCTCTCTCTCTCTCTCTCTCTCTCTCTCTCACACACACACACACACACACACACACACACACACACACACACACACACACACTGTAGTGCATGCAGTATTGTTTACTATTGACATCATGGGTACAATGCAGAAAATTGACCAATTCACATGTATCGGTAAGTTAGTCAACAGGTATCGCTTTGGTGAACTCACAGATATCGTCTAGTTAATGCACAGGTATTGTTTGGGTAATCCACAGGTATCATTTAGTTAACTCACAGATAATTATCACTTAGTTGATCCATAGGATAGGTATCGTTTGGTTAATCCACCGGTATCGTTTCGTTAATTCACAAGTGTCGTTTTGTCATTCCACAGGTGTCATTTGTTAATCCATAAGTACTGTTATCATGCAAGCTAACATAATATTGTCCATGTTGACCTATAAGGTCGAATGCTGCAAATGAACCCATAGGCAAATTTCGGTACCAAATTCAGACATCAGAGCTCTTTCCTGATAAAGTGTTTGTGTCATCATCTTTTTCAGCAATAATTTATTTACAGGGTTAAGGGAACTGACTTCTCTTCTACTGTGTAATATGTTATTGTGGAGCGCCCTGCAGCTCTGTCCTTTTTCATTTCAGAACATTTTGCATGCAAAATAATATTATGTGCCCACGTATATTATTGTTTTTACTGTTGGTGATGATAAGGAAACTATATTGCAATGTTTCAAGAAGACCTTATAGTCACCATTTTGTACAGTGATCAAACCAGGGCTTGATGACACTTAAATAAGGCACGTTTCTAAGTGGAAGGTCACTGGACAACACAGGAATCATCGGTCTGGCTTTGGGTTTGCCGGTTGGTTCTTCTTCTCCTTGCTGGTGGTTGCCCACCTGTGAATAAACTCAACCAAGAATCGCTGGACACCGTAGCAGATCTCCGTTCAGCAGCGGTGACTCGAACTCGCTCCCGCCTGGCTCCGGGCTGGCGTTGACGTGGAATCAGCGAAAGATCATTGGATGATCTTGGCCGTGACTGTCGTGGTCTTGGCTGTGGTTGTCGCCTTGGAAGGAGGGAAGCGAAAGGATTGGGCTCTGCCCGTCGTCTTCTTGGGGTAGCACTGCTTACTCTACGTCGCTGTCTCGGCACTGTTTCCATCGTGAAAGTGTTTGTCACTCGCAGTGTTGCTTGCTGGCGTTGGCCCACCCTAACACGGCCAGCGTTTGTACGCCTCTGAACTGGCACACGTTCCCTTCTGGTGACTCCTACGTGTGCCCGACGTGGCATTTTCCTAAACCCGGGAATGGAAGGCTGTTGTGAAGAGATATCCTTTTTCGGTGGAGTGTCAACTGTGCCAAGTATCCTAATAGACAGACTGTCACTAGCGCAGGCTCTAATTTATTTTACATATACACACTGTTCCTGTTGGAATATCGTGGTCAAGTGCAGAGCACAAGAGTGCACCATTCCAGATTAACTAAAGACATGCGTATTCGCTCTGGTTTGATTTCCTACACAGTCTCTCTTTATTTTCTGACCACTAGCAACACATGTGTACATTGCTGTCAACTTCCTGCTGTTACAAATGTTAAGATCACACCAGGTTAGTTAAGAAGTTGTTGAATCCGAATCTCCACAGAGAGACAGCGAAGGAACCACAAACAATGAAATCCTTCCATAGCAATCAATCTTACGCACGTAACAATAGCCTAGATAATAAGGTCATGATATGCTGCAGGCCTATTTGGTTTTTGAGATAACACATTCTATGTTATCACATTCGACACAGAGCAACGTAATGTCGTGTTATTTGCACTAAATGTGGGCTAGGGTACACGCCCTGCTTTAACTGTAGACAGGGCTGACTATGCCCCCCCCCCTCCCACCCCAACCATTCCCTTTCCTAACCCCCAACCCAACACACACACTTACACACATACACAAACTGACCAGACTCGAAAGCTATACGGAAAAAGACCGCATACCCACAGTTCGGTCAAATTCTCTTTTTTGGCTTCCTCTGTGTATGGTATAATGTTTTCTTTCTGTCCATCTGGGTTATTTTAGCATATATCTATGGAGCAGATGGTTGTAGCTTTGGACCAAGATCTAAAGGTCATGGGCTCTGTTTTCGACCACTGTAGTATTGTAGATGCCTGGGACATTATGTCATTCCCATTTTCCTCAGTCCATCAGTCTGTAAAGTGGGTACCTGGCTATAGGCAGTGAACGATATTCTCAGAATGCTGGTGATCAGTGCCTGTAAAAGGGCAGCGGCACTATGTACTCCCCAGGGAGTTGAGAAATTCCTGAATTGCCATCGTCTGCTGGGTAATAATAGTGTTTTGTCGGGTGAACAGGCGTCAGCGTGGATCCGAGATTTATAAACGTTTTGTTATCATCATTATCTATTATGTTATCTGACAAGGGCGTAGGGTGAATAGTTTACCAAATCATTCAGGATTTATAGAGCCCTGTCTCATTAGCAACATTACAGTATAATATTACTGCATTTAAGGATAAAATGTATACAGCATATAATTAGGCTTATAATTCGATTGAGCTGTATCAATCACGAAAACTAAAAGTCAGGCAGAGTAGGAAAAGAAGACAGAAAAAAAAAAAGATTATGCTCAACGGAACCGAACCCGTGCTTTAGGTCTTTGACACCTATTGTTTTTTCTTCTTTCGGCCCTATTAACATTTTGTGCTATTCTACATATACCACTGTGAGTTGGGGAAATTTCTTCCTTGGAGGTTAAAGTACTTCTTTTGCCCGATCTTTTAAGGGGAAGAAAAAGGGGGGTCAATGCCCAAAATTTTTCACTAATGCCTTTCGAAAAATATAACCTTGAATTCTGATTTGGTCCCCAATTTTTTATTTGGCTGGTTTTGACTGCGTGCGAATACATAGGCCTACACACCTTTTTTTTTTTTTCTAGAAGGCTCAAATTGTACCTGAAACTTTAAAATTGGATGCTTTATTTAGGTCACAGGTCATTTTACACATTTCTACCCTCTGACACTGGCTGATTAATTGGGTTGTACACAATGAGTGATTTGCCCCTCTAATAGGTGTCACAAACCTTTAGACGGAAAACTATGGATATCATAAACAAGGGAAATAACCAATGAAATGACGATGCTTTGCTGGCTCATCTGTGTTTGCCTCCCATCCAAGAATGTGGACAATAGTATCTGCATTTACTTAGCGTTTTTGCAAAACAGACTTTAGAAAATGATCCCTAACACACTGAACACATTAAGAATTATTTAGTATTTCTTTGATGACCATTCACAAAAGGCGGCACACCTTTAATATTCTAATCTTACTGACACAACCATTGCATTATTATTGTATCATTATCGTTCTCATTATTATCATTATCTTATACTTCATCATCATCGTCATTACCATCACTTCCACCACCGCCACTACTACCACTACCACTATCACCATAATCACCATCATCACCACTTTTAAAGCAGGTGGCTCCGATTGTTAGGGGCAGCTACTTACTAGTGACACAGCATGACCGAACATTCGATCAGGAATCTCGGTAATTTTCTTGATTACTTTTTCCTTTCTTTCTTTCTTCAGCTCTCTCCTCCCCCCTCCCCCTCTCTTTCTCTCTCTCTCCCTCTCTCTCGTTCACGTACACACACACACACGCACACACACACACANACACACACACACACACACACACACACACACACACACACACACACACACACACACCATACAGCTATACACATACACCCACACACAAACGCACACCCGCGCACATATACAAACACATGAACACACCCCACACACAACCACTCACCCACAACATACACGCCCAAATACACACACTCACATACACACCCTT
>JAWQUT010000262.1:664700-677200 GCA_033807755.1 Ellobium chinense
CATTCACCAAAGAACATTCACACAGTTCTGCACTGGAAGTACTTTTATCTCTTTACAATAACCCAGCCTTGAAACTGACACGTACCCTCTCATGCCACCCGCACCCTCACAGGGTGCACACTTTTGTGACCCAAAAGTTCAATGGAAAGTTACGGGATTTTCTTACGTAATAAGATAGTTGAGATCCTTAATATATAAACTTCTTATAAAACTGCTTTGTTCTTAAAAAAGCACTGAATAAGTATTCTGCACTTACCTTCGTGTACTTGTAGTCGGTGCTGACATATTTTGTCTCATCTACACAAAAAATGGCTGCCCCAAAGCACGTGGAAAACAATGGATGTCACTCCTACTGATATAAATTAGACTAAAAACATGCCCTCAGTAGACTTGAAGCAAAAAATAAACAATAAATGTCTTTTGGGGCAAAATAGCGACTGGAATATGTTTGCACCCTATGAGGGTGCCGATGGCATTAATGGGTTAAGTCATGTTCACTTTTAAAAGGGTGATTGCATAGAGGGTTCCGTCTTGTTTCTGTAAAGTATTTCTCTCTATCATGTCTAAGCCCGGTCTATATATGCGTACCAGACTGCATACTCTTCTCTCTCTAAGGGCGTCAAAACTAAATCATGGATACTTTTAATAGACTGACCGCGTGAAGGGTTCCGTCTTGTTACTTTAAAAGCTTTGATTCTACCATGTTGTTTTCTATTCCAGCCTGGTCAGCCAGGGTCCTCAGACTTATTTCCGTTTTGAGTGGGAAATTTAACAATGACCAGCAGCTTGCTATAGGAAATGATAACCATGACAGGCTAACGGATACCTTCAGACCTGCCGAAGTTCCAGCATTTCCTGAGGTAACAATAGATAAATGCACTTGCACACAGTACGCTAACCCTTTCTCCTATCATCGTGCATGAATTCTGGGGTGTGTCTCTTTCTTGACTTTCTTCACGAAATTTTCCGTACTTTCGGGGTTCGACCCATGACCTAATTAGTAAGTGCATGAAAATGTGTTTAATACTTTGGTAAGCACATTCTTAAAGAAATTTCACTGGATTTGTTCATGACACGTTACGCAGCAAATTATCTGTACTGCAACCGCAGAGAATAAAGTTTAAATTTCTATTAAATGACACTCTTAAATCCTGAATGATTGTGTCTTCAGCTTGCGCATTAACGGTGGGATCTTTGTTAGCACCGTTATTGCATCGGTGCTGAATGCAGCCTTAGTAGCGTTCAAGACACAGAGTTAATGTAATTGTTGCGATGGTAAGAGATCCCATCGTTGATGCGCAAGCTTTCGTTTTGTTTCAGTTCGCGCACATCTACTTTGAACAGGATCTAAATGACAATGTAGCCCGCATGCATGTCTTGCAATTCTATGAGAAGGAAAATTCAACAGCAGTCCACGTTAGACCTCTGAACTTTACAGATCCCAGCCAGCACAAGTAAGATCACAAGACGAGGGCAGAGAGACAAAACACTAGCTACCCTTGTTAAAATAGATAACGTTGGGCTGTTGTTGTTATTATTGTTGTTGTTGTTGTTGCTGCTGCTGTCCCTGACGTTTCTGCTATTGTTACTGCTGCTGTTTAAAAGTATATGGGATATAATTTAAATTGAAACCATCTGAATTTTTGCAGATATTAGTGAGATGGGTATTATCTGTTATTGCCACAAATTTTAAAAAAAATACGTAGATGTTATGGTTAGGTTAAGACTGAATAATTAAAAACACCTGTCAAACAGTTACATCATGGGTGTGCATGCGTCTGTCACATTATCCCCCTAGCGGAGGTGGGGGTGGGGAGGGGGAGGGGGTTACCCAATACACTCTGGTCATACCGCACTCAATGGTAACGTCTCTACGAACATTTTGTCATAGATTCATATTCAGATTCAATGTTTATTAATGGCAGCTGTGACCAATTCCAATGTATTTACAGAATATTTACCTAATAAAAAGGATACAATATAAATAGGAAATGACTTCAAAACAACGCCATGAACTCTTACACTGTCCCTCCAAATCTGTGTTCTGTCACTCTCTTCTATCTTTCACTCGGAATTACATTTGCCCAATACATCTATACCTTCCTCATTTGAACGTTCTCATATAATCCTATTTCTCCTTGCATCCGCTTCCCCACCCCACCCCTCCATAATGGCGGGTGACACTAGTGCTGCATAATGCTCCAGTCCATCTTACTGTTATATTCCAAAGAACCCAGATCACGATTTTTTATTGTTCTATTTATCTACCTGCAGACCAGGTGAGTTTGATCCCGAGGACCTTAAAGATCTCGAGGCAAGCGACTTTGACATGCCACCAAGCGACTGCGAGATCACTTTTGTGGAAATTACTACTTACTTCTTTATGACAGTCTGGCCTGACTGCAGCGTCAAAGATTCAAATGGGGTAATCACTTTATTTGAAAAGCAGCGAGGCTGAGTCGTTAGGGCGTGGAACACATGATCTGAAAGTGGTGAGTTCGAATCCAGCCATGGTCATGCAGAAAATACCTTGAGAAGCATTAATTAGTCGCTTGGATTCTATACCCTGATAAAAGCCAACTTTCAAATCTTAGCAAAGCGATTCCTGGGAAAAGGCACTGCTGGTGATGCAATGTAATATTTTATAGAGTTAATATTTATTAAATTACAGCTTACTGACTTACGGTTAAAACTTGACAAAAAATAGTTTTGTCAGCTTTTGTGACTGACTGCCTTTGGTTCAAAAGTCCAGTATTAATTCACGTTGGTAAAGTACTATCTGTCTGGCAGGGAGGTCGGGAGAGTTCTTAGTTTTTTGCTACATAGATGTGTCTGATCTAAATGGGATGTCGTTGAAGTTGTAGCTGTTAACATAACATGAGGAGAGTGAGTGAGTGAGTGAGTGAGAGAGAGAGAGAGAGAAAGAGAGAGAGGGGGNGGAGAGGGGGGGGGGGGAAGAGAACGCTAATGGGAGAGTGAGACAGAGAGAAAAAGAAAGAGATCGAGATGTTTGTGACTAAATGTAAATGACAGATATGCATAATATATATTTTTCCTCCTTTTCTTTCATTCTTTTATATTCATGTGGCATTATATTGTATTTGGTTGGCTTTCTCCTTAATGAATAAACTTGACACCTAAAACTATTTTTTTCATAACTAACATTTTGCACCATCCAGAAATAAGATACCACGACAATTTAGGACATTACCGGTTGGTCTAATGAGTCAGTCTTTTAAGTTGTGTGTGTAGTCGGGGTGATGGTTGTCATGGGAATTTGGAGAAAAGCAAGAGCAAGTTTTGCATTGGGCAGAGGCACCTCGCCATCATCGATGCAGGCCAGCTGTGATCACATTGTTTTGTAATTTTCAGAATCGCCCGGCTTACGTTGGTGGGTATCAGTGCGGAGCCCATTTTTTTGTCGTATCCTCTGGTCTGCACCGGGAGTACGCGGCAGACATGGTTTTTGTGCAACGTGCATATGAGAAGTGAGGCAGTAGCTAATGCAGTAATTAACACACATATATAGAAAATCGCAACCTGCTCGTTTTTACAGTATCACAAAACACAGCTTTACATTTTGAGACAATTTCTCAGCTATCACGACAACTGCCTTCAAGTCCTGAGATAAAATTTCTCCTAAGTGACCACCATCATTTTCAGATTACGAGAAACTCTTGACCCACAATAAAAAATAGTTTTTTTCTTATTCAGACAAACCCTTTCCTAAATCCTCACTAGCATCTTCCCATCCTAAGACAAAAGAAATCCTCATCCATCACAAACATCCTCCCATTCTAAGACAAAATATATCCTCATCCACCACAAGCATCTTCCCATCTTAAGACACAATATATCCTCATCCACTACAAACATCTTCCCATCCTAAGACAAAATATATTCTCATCTACCGCAAGCTTCTTCCCATCTAGAGACACAATATATCCTCATCCACTACAAGCATCTTCCCATCTTAAGACACAATATATCCTCATCTAACGCAAGCTTCTTCCCATCTAGAGACACAATATATCCTCATCTACCACAAGCATCCTCCCATCCTAAGACAAAATATATCCTCACCCACCACAAGTATCTTCCCATCTTGAGACAAAATATATCCTCATCCACCACAAGCATCTTCTCGTCTTGAGACCAGACATCTTTTCATTCACCACAAGCATCTTCCTATTCTGAATCCAAACATCTCCTTCATCATCACAATCATCTTAACAGTTTCAGAACTCTTGAACTACGACCAAAATAATTTGTTGTCCATCCTGAGGCAAGACCTCTCTTCTATCACCATAATCATGTCTTCATCTTGAGACAAACATGTCAATTGCTGCCACAATCATCAGCTCCTCCTTACTCAAACTTCTTCTGGTATTATTACTAATACAGTTTAACTTATCTACATCTTCACTTTCATATTTTCTTCTCCTCTGTGATTTTCTTGGTTCCTCTTTATGCTCTGATTACCTTTTGTCCTAAAAGGTTCGCAGTTATTGATGTTGTTGTTGTTGCTCTTGCTGCCGCTGCTGTTGTAGTTGTTCTTCTTCTTTTTCTTCTTCTTCCTCCTCCTCTTTTTTTTTTTCATCATCATTACCTGCCCTCCCTATCCTTGCCTCGTCTGCTACGTTCCTCATTGGCTTCCTTTTCGTATATATATTTAAGGCGATGTGGTTTTTTTTTTCCACAGTTATCCCCTGCTGTCCTACCTGACTGAGGGAATTGAAGACTTCGAAAATCCATGTGAAGACTGACGAGCCGCAGACTCACGGACATTCCCTTTTAAAGAACAATGACACACAACAATAACGTTGAAACTAGATTAACTCCAAATTATTTTACAAATGGGCAGGCATCAGCGGCGAAAGAATACCTAGCGCACCGAAAGGCATCATAGACGAATGCATTAGACTCCGTGAAAAAGTTGGACGATTGGCGAATCGGGCGGATTGAAAAGATCTATCGGAGATTGTATTTCGTTGCTATACACATACTTTTTTTTCTTTAAGGGTAAAAGAAATAAAGAGGACTGAAGTGCATAGTTACCTTTTGTGTATTTTTCTACAACTTTAGGTGAAAACCGCTTGTTTTTACGTTACGTAGTTCTCAAGAAATCTGTGACACAAATTTGGCTGAAGCGTTTTATTGATATAGATATTCGATAGTTCGGGTGCTTCTGATGTCCAATGTAGAGTTTTCAGTCAATCTTTGGTATCGTCCAGGCTATATCTACCTTCATTAGAGAAAGCATTGTGGGATATTGTGGTCGTAGAGTCCGTGTGTGGACTGAGACGGTTTCAAAAAGTAAGTATTTCACTAAGATGTTTCCTTTTTTTTTTCCACCTGCTGTTCAAGAATGTTAATGTTAAGTGGAAAAAAAAAATTCTGACGCTTTTACCCGTTTTGGTCGCGTGAACCATTTCAAATTAAAATGTTAGAGACGGTTAGCAACATTTGAAGAAAATACCGGGAGAAAAAAAGCTCATTGTGGAAGATGGCCCGTGACTATCTAGATCAACGGATTCAATTCAACGGTTTTATTAGGCCATGTGCCAACATCATACAGTACAAAACAATATTACATGAGTACAGTCCACTGCAAAGACACATACGTGTTCCTCATGCACACTACTGCCACTCATCTACAACGCGCTCATCTAACTGACACCTGGTCTTTTGAAAGTTAAATTTACACACAAATCATAGCAGAACTGCTATGATTACTCACTCTCTCTAATCACACTTTCTACTCGTCTTGCCCTCCTCCCTCTCCCCTCACCCCCTCACACACAGATAATTATACCCCACTCCCAACTTTTACACTTCCTTGCCAGATGACGCCCGTTTTAGCTCAAATTTCTGATTTTTTTTTTCCTTTTAAAAAAAATAATTTTATACTTTTTTTTTTTTAAAGCTCAGACTAAGCTCAAATTTCTGAATTATATTTTCTCAATATACCGACACATGAATTAATCAGTCTTCTTATTTCTTCAAAGCACAATGTATAAAGAATTGCTTAAAATTTTAATGAAACCAGTTCCAGAAAGCTTTTGCATTCCTTCTTCAGGTGCGAAATTATGTAAAATGGTATGATTTGAAAAAGACTTGCATATAGAACATTATTACATTAATTTAATGATATTGTTGTCAACCATAGATCGTCGGTTCGGTCGGTGTAGTTGTTGACAAATAAGTTGCACCTGTGTTTAAAATAGTTTCAAGTTTCAAGTTTATTTATTCAGGCGAAAGCCAGCCATATACAATATAACGTTACATCAGTACAAAAGAATGAATGAAAAAAAAACAAACATATATGTTATGTACAGCTATCTCTTACATTAAGACATTGACATCTCTGTCTCTTTCTCTTTCTCTCTATCTCACTATCTCTGTCTCTGTCTCACAGTAACTTTCTCTCTCCCTATCTCACACTCTTTTTCTCTCACTCACTCACTCTCCCCATCTATGATAACAGTCACAACATCCCATTCGATCAGACGCATCTATGTGCATAAAAACTAAAAACCCTCCCCGCCTCCCTACCCCAAATAAAAGGCATAAGAATAAACAATTCTCTATCTTTATATTTAACGACTTAATATCGGTCTACTGTATTTAGTCTCTACCTCTTTTACTCAACTTCTGTTAGAAGTGGCCCAAAAGGTTACAGACCTGCTGTGAATTTGGGGGCCTGTTTCCCCCGCTTTGGGCTATACTAACATTTTCTGAGCTGCCCTCTGAACCCAAAGTTTCAGCTATCAATTAGACCCACATTAGGCTTAAGGTCACTGTGTGACCCAAAATTTAAGACTGACAGCACACTGTAAAGTTCAGTGAAATTTTGAGCTTGGTTGCTATTTGTAAACACACCTTGTCTTTTTCACTAGTTAATGCTAGTCCTCTCTTCTTCAGCCTGAGCACACCCTTGACCTGACAATTCCAGACCATATAACCTGGCAAAATAGTGTAAAATCGACACAGTTTCCCATTAAAATAAAGAATTGCCAACCCTTCCCTTGAAGACTACATAAATAAAAGCAGAAAATGCCAAAAGATCGAAAAGAATGGGTAAAAAATATAGTACCTTAGCTGCAGGGCGTAGACTCGAGAGTATAATTGGAGGGCCTGTAACCAAAATCGATATCCTTCCGGCTGAAACCATTATACCTGGAAACATTTGGCACTCATTGTCTCGACCTTGGGCAAGAGGTGAGAAGACTAAGCCATTAGTGTCCATCTGTGAATGCCATCAACACTTCGCCCAGGGTTCATTAGTGCGCTTGTGTAAAAGCAAGACAAGATCATCAATAAACTTGACAGAAAAATTACCAATGTATACCGGGGACCCTTAAAATAAAAAGCATCGAGCATTTCTGACCGTACTTTTGACAAGACTGGCGGAAGATACAGCGTGTTTCATAACATGTAGATGAAATATTCGTCAGTTGGGTTACAGAAGGCATTACGTTCAAGCTGGATTGAATATTAAGCAAACATATTAGATAAAGTGGACGTTTAGTGAAAGGATCCTTTAGCAACGAATGCTAGAAAAATTTAGAAGGCTGATGAAAACTGTCAACTTTTTTTTTTCAGATTCTGATTCGGTTTTATTTTACAGGAAGTGTCTTATCGAAAGACTATATAGACTAGTTATAATCGTTATTTGTAGCGGTCTGTTGAGATTCTACTTTGCGTTTTTCAAGAAATAGAACACATAGTCTGTTACGTATGCTGCAAGCATCCACGTTTACTATGACAGAAAAGGTGTGTTAAACCTCACGTATGTAAAGAAACAGACATTTTTTTCCTTATTTCTCGCAAGAGGTTACAGAGCTTACGCCCATCCTTATCTTTTAGCTTAACCAACTATGCACGTTGTAATTTCGTCTGTGCTAACGTGTGAGCAAAGCTGACTCCACCAAAACTTGCCTTTGACTTCGCAGTGGATCACACTTTTTCAAAGTGCATGATAGATCAACTTGGTTGAGATACGTAGAACGCCTGACGTCCCGAACCCACCGAAGCCCACCGAAACTTTCAAATTCGGATATTCTCTTTTACAATAAAGATAGATAATAATAGGAGAGAACGCTTTGGTTTTAATTGTGAGCCATACGTTACTTTTAACTTCATTTATTTTTTTTTTCTTTTTACTTAAGCAGTGTCTGTGATTATAGTGATGGTATTTTATGGAAGCCGGCAGTAGATAGATGAGGGGATGAAAATACGAGAATCTTGAATGAGATTCATTTGTATAAATTTGTTCCATAAATGGGATGTTTCATACACGGAGCGTGACATCAATGTCTTTAGCGACTGCGTTCTCAAATTATCCACTTGAACAAATGAAACCTTTCTCACGTCTTGTATATTTATGCGTATGACGTCCCATTATTATCCTCTGCGAAAGCTGAATCACACATATTGTATTATTTTCTTTATATGCATCACGGCTTTCATTTTCATAACCTTCTAGAAGCAGCCTAAAGGCTCTGGATGCAAAATTCAGCGACTGATGAAATAAATTCCTGCCTAATGGCATTGGGCTAAATTTGTATTTGGAAACTAGGAACGGGACGGGAAGAGAATTTTGTCGCAAATCTGACTCTCCAACCCCTCATCCCTTTCCTTTGTGCTTTCCCTTTCTTGTTTGTACGTACTAAAGCAGAAAGCAGTCCTCTTCAGGAAAAGTTAGCTGGGCAGATTTTACGAGTAAAACGATCGCGGGGATGATTTTAATTAAACGTTTCATTTCGTTCAGAATTTTAAGCCAATTCTTGTGACATTGTAGAAAAGCACGCTGATCTCAAGCTCTAAAGGGATTCATTGAGTCTTCCGTTGTAGATTATAGAAATGCACATTGCCGTTTAAAATTTCAGTATATCGTGCATGTAAAATTGCGCACGATGGTATTCTATAGTGTCTTTTTCTTAATGCTGACGATGAACTTAGGAAAATTTTTTTTTTTTTCGATACGAAGCCGTTGATAAAATGTTTCATAAACAAATCTGAGACCACTTTGTCGAACCTCCGGTGTGGGAGAAAAATTTCAAAGTTTGGAACTAACGTTTAGAAATTGAGCACACTACTTCTCCGCGCAGCTCACGCGCAGAAGCAAAGAAACGGACACCCAATCCGATAGTGATTGATCTAAAACCACAAATGAGCAAACATTATGTAGAGCTATTTTGTTGTGAACCCAGGGCAATAACTTTAGGACAATTTTCTCGAGCAAATTTCCATTTAATGTTTGCTTGTTTAACAGGTACTTAAACAGAATTATGGCTGTATTTGAAGAAGTAATGCATAATTTACAATACTTTAACTTCCTCCTGCTTTTAAGAAACAAAACACGCGATGTATTGGTTACCAATAGCTGTTCATCTCCAGTAGGTTGTGAAATTAATCAAATAAACCACCGTTTACCCACCAAAAGCTGACAATAATTACCCTTCGCTATGTCACATTTTGTCACATGCTGACGTCACCAAATCAGCATGAGTTCGTTAACCTGTGTGTGGGTTTATTTGATTTAGGATTTCACGGAACATCAGCACACGTGCAGCTGTTATATTGTGCCCTTGCATGTAGGAATCGCTCATAACATAGGGACCAAGGCTTAGGAGCACAGGACTTCTACAGTTCGTTTTACGAAAAGACAACAGCAGTTTTTAGAAATAACTTCATTGTTTATCGACCGGTTTTTGCGAAACTGTATATGCCCCAAATTAAGTATAACAAATAGTCTTAATGGCATACTTTTTTTTTTTTTTGAAGGCGATCCGTATAGTTTCAAGCTCTTTTTTTATCTTTGCCTCTGCAATGTACATATTAAAATACCTGCATAGATTTAACAGCTTTACAATAAAGAGGTGTGACGAATATTACTCACAATAATCGTGATCCTCTGATGATATCTATCTATCTATCTATCTATCTATCTATCTATCTATCTATCTATCTATCTATCTATCTATCTATCTATCTATCTATCTATCTATCTATCTATCTATAAGGGACCGGAGATTTGCAAAAGAGTGAGAAATTCACCATTTCATGATGTTTGAGGTCGGGAGGATCGGCTGTATTTGTTTTGATTTCGAATCCACTACCAACAGCATTGAAAGCATCTCTCACTGTGTTTACTAAACCCGCGACTATGCCTGTTAACGTTCTCATTGCTTTGTGGAATCTGCATTGTCTCCCCATTGTCCTGTGTTTGAGCTAAATAAACGTGTTTCTCTAAGGATGTTTAAAAGTGAGCATAGTCTCTTTCGCTTAATCGCCGTTCAGATAATGACAGCTTTCGCTCAATCGCAACATATTCAACATGACAAATTGCTATACTTTAACATGTAACTGAATAATCGCAAATCCTTTTGATGGCAGTTTTGTTCATGCTCCCGATGAGTTGCTACTGAGCGGAGTTGATTGCATACTTAAAAGAGGAAGAAAGAGATAGGGTAAAGAGAGAGGTGTAGGGATGACTAACTCTAGATAAACTTGATAAATCCATTGTTTACCACTGGAGTGAGAATGACATAGACTAGCCCTTTTGCATTTACGGTATGCCCACAACGTGCTCAGCCATTCAACCGGGGATCCAAAAAATGAGTTCCTTCTAGTTGTATTGTGACGGGCCACTCTGCTGTATATTCCACTAGCTTTGACTGGGTGACCTAATCCTGCTTCTATTCGCAAGCCCTGGAAAAGGTTATAGCACATTATGACATTCTCATTTCACTACACTGAGGAGCTCTTTGCAACTTTCTGCCACTGAAATAAGGCTGACTTTTATTTTTTTCTTTACCTGACAGAGAAACTACCAGCCATACCACTTCCGGCTGCAAGTGATCAGAGAAAAACAAAGGAGTGAAGCGGATTCGTCGTTGCCATACGGTCTTAATGATGATTTCATTGTTGGTGAGCATTGAAGCTAATTATGTCAAGGTGAGTCAAGCAGTAGCACTTGTCCAAAGCAAAATTTTAAATAGATCAATAAAGTTTATCTTATCTCTTCTTATCTCATCACATCTTGTTTTATCTTATCTATCTTATTTTATCATATCTTTTTTCTTATCTGTCATTAAGACAAGGATGAATATTCCTAACCAGATAGTATATCGCCCTCATCATTTCTGGCATCACATGGTAAGAGAAAGGCACTTTGTTAAGGACCATAATAATGATTTCACTATACTGGAGATTTTTCATTCAAGACATTTCATTATTCGTTCTTAACCTGGAGAAGTAGAGTTTACTTGCTTAACTGTTGTTTTGTTTTTTTGTTTGTTTGTTTGTTTTTGTTTGTTTGTTGGTTGTTTGTTTGTGTGTTTGTTTGATAAGATAAAATAAGATAAGATAAAATAGATAAGATAAGATAAGATAAGATAAGATTTCTATATAAGGCAGTTTGTTTCGCTTTCAGCAAACACATGTCATAAAACATTTCTTTCTTTCTTTATTTCTCTCTTTTTTTTCTTACTATCTCTCTTTCTCTCTCTCTCTCTCTCTCTCTCTCTCTCTCTCTCTCTCCCTCTGGGCGTAGCTGTTGTTGCTACAGTCCTTACTGACACTCTGCCTATTGTTACATTTGTTGCTATGGTAACAGCCGCAATACCTTGTGTTCCAGCTAACGCATGCATTAAGTCTGAAACTCACTCTTTTTCATTCCCAGATGGTCGCATTTAAACTGAGCCACAGTGAGATCGGAATAACTGTATCATTGTGATGGTGCTGTGCTGGTGTATAGTTTTATGAGAATGAGTTCTTTCAGGCGGTCCAGAAACAAACCAGCAATTAGGAGGAACTACAAGACAGACTGATCTGAGATGAACCTCTATTGGATCTAATTTACAGAGGCCACTCAGCTGAGAAGTTGCACTGAAAATCACAAAGGGAGAGTACATCTTTTCACTATAATAAGGACTAGACCAGCTAATGCCAAAAGTGTTGCGTTCAGTAGGTAACAGAGGAAATCCTTCATTGGAAGGACTGAAGTGTATATCACAGGTAGCGGTGGAAACCCTTCACTACAAGGACTAAATTGCGTATCATGGGTAACAATGGAAATCTATCGTTTAGAGGGAATGTACCACCTAATAGCAGTGCTATTGGAAATTCAGCATTGAAAGAACTGAACTGCCTTCTATGGCAGTTGAAACCCACCAATAAAGGAACTGTGCTTCATGCTACAGGTCCCAGTGGAAACCATCATTAGAAAGGCTCTACTTAACAATAACTTTATTAAGCTCATGTACTGCCTACTGAATTCAACAATAGTAATCCGAATCCGATAGTAGAAGGACTATAGCACCTACCAGGTATATCAGTGAAAACCCATCATGAAAGGGACTGTACCGCCTGCTAGGTGTCATAGTGAAAAACCCACGAATGGAAGGGCTAACAACTAACCACTGTAGACAAGAATGAAAGACCATTATTCAAGGGACTACATCGACAGTTAGTAGCACCTGTATACACCTGGC
>JAWQUT010000262.1:682200-683349 GCA_033807755.1 Ellobium chinense
TCTAATATTATCCGTGATTATTGCGAGTTACAATGACATAGATTTACACTTTTGCTACTGCAACAGCAACAGCAACAACAGAAATAAAAACAACAACAACAACAACAACAACAACAACAACAACAACAACAACAACAGCACGGGGATATGGATTCTAAAGACTTAAAATGTTAAAGAGCAGAATACGCCGGGTGCAAAATAGTGCCTTGTAGAATTTTTTTTTTTGTTTTTTTTCTATTCGAAATTTCGAGGAAGTCCCTGACGAGATAGGTATTTTTTTTTTCTCACCATTTGACCTGAATCCAATTCTGATTTGACTAAGGAGATGAAAATGGTAGTTTGATCAAAACCGTAGACAAGTTTTAGTCAAAAACGTTTTCACAATGTAAATATGCTGTCTCGTTATTAACATAAATATTACAGATATATTATTATAAGGTGCACTTGGGCCACTCCGCTGCCTGGTTCATTGCAACAACTAAATTTTGACTGCACGTAGTAATACATCTGTAATTTAACGAGGATCCACGCTATGGTGCAGAAGTGATTTTAACATCTGTCTTGCAACTTGGGGTTATTTTCTTTAGTTCATTTGGTTCCTTAAAATATCATTAAAATGCATATCACTAATAATGTGCTAAGTATGATATATGTATAATGTTTTTCGTTCTTGGAACAAAACGTGCACATGCAATTTTTTTGTTGTTTTTGTTCATCGTTTGACTCAAATATGGTGGACATCTGGCCCACTGAGCACGTCGGTTTGTTACTGCATTCTGTCCAGTCCACTCGAAGTCTATGGTTAAAGTTAAGAAAGATTAACATCCATCGTCATTTGCCCCGTACGTGTCATCTTTTTTTACAATGCCGTACAATATACAGTGGATGGTTAAAACAAGCTGGTTAAACGGCAAAAAAATTGCTTTATACGAAAGAGTTCAAAAGTCCCGTTAAAAGTCCTATACTTTTAGTGTAAATTCACTTCGTGTTATACGAAAACAAAATACTTGTACCTTAAATACCATTAAACCGAGACGTTTCTTCACTCTTATATATTTTAGCAGCAAGTGATTGTATTAGACAAACCCACTAACATACCATAAATAACAAAAATCATTTAGTTGCTGCAATGCAGCACTTCTCTTATCC
>JAWQUT010000262.1:694517-705123 GCA_033807755.1 Ellobium chinense
ACACACACACACACACACACACACACACACACACACACACACACACACACACACATATACACCCACAGAAACACACACATAATATCAAAGTCAGTTAACAGCATCCCGGCTCCTGTGTGTCAGCACGGTTTCTGTTTAGGCTTACGACAAGAGCAACACATGTGAACCAGTATGGCTCTGAAGTTGGAGTTCGCCTTGTAGTAAACCAAGAGACTGACAGCGCCGTTGATGCCTTCAAGGATAAACACTATGATGAACAGCAAGTTGTGTAGGTACTCCAGCCTGAGAGAATGAATGAATGAATGAATGAATGAATGAATGAATGAATGAATGAATGAATGAATGACGTGTAATAATAATACATAGCATTTATATAGCGCCCATCGCTGACATAATGAGCGACGATCGCTTTACATAGAGAAGTAAATAAAAATTTTATACTATTCAGCTCGCCCACCCTCGTAAACTACACGCTGCCCATATATACTACAGTACAGTAAGGGTTGTATGATACAAAAGATTTGGCATGGCAGACTGTCAGTCAGTCAAAATAGAAGTTTCTTAAAATTACTAAGATTGTTTGCTTTACGAACGTTTTTAGGTAGTTCATTCCAAACAATGGTCTCGTGAACGTAAAAGCTCTGTCTCCTAGTTTCTTTTTCTGAATGAATGAATTAATAAATGAATGAATGAATGAATGAATGAATGAGTACAAATGAATAAAAAAATAAAAAAACAAAAAACAAATATGAGCCTGCTTCTCCGAGATCGTCATCAACTAGAAATGACCAAGTCAAGTACAAGCGGCTAAATTGACCAAATGTTTGAATGAACTGAGACCTTCCGCATTAACTATGTGACCTCTAATTACCATGGTAAGATTTACATAGTGCACTGGTGCAAAATACAACCTCAGCAGCGTTCAACATACAGAACTAATTCAATTCATATGATGATAAGAGATCCCATCGTTAATACGCAAGCTCTCAAATCACAAAGCAACTGTGTAAAGGTACATTGTCATATTCCCAGATAAAGATATGCAAATTATAATACCATTTATTTAAAACTTTAGCCCGGTTCTGATGGGAATAGCTACGAGGTGCGATCCAAGAGCATCAGGACTGTGCCTTTGAAACCCTTGAGACCTGCTCTAGATAATAGTATTCGTATATCACCTTCAAAAGATTCTAGCAGGTAAAAATGCTCTAGCCTAATTATATAATTATTTAAATCTGGAATGTTTTAAACATAATATTTAATAAGCTTATTTATCGATGCAAACTATTGAAGAAGACTTGGAGAGTGTAGCGTTTCTTGTAAGTGATCGTAGAGAAAAGAATTTTTTGGCTCAAAGAGGTATTTCGGATTAGGCTTTTGTAACCTGAAAGCATCACACTCCAAGCCGGAGAAGCTTGAATATCGATTTCCTGTTTAATCGTCGTAAAATAGCAGAATCGATCTGACAATACTTAGAGCTTGACGACTGAATATTACCATACTGCGAAAAAGAAGAAAAGAAACAAAGGTATCGTTCACAGCTATCTCTATTATCCTTATCCTTCTCCACTGCATAGGTATTCGCTCGGTTTTGTTGTTGTTGTTGTTGTTTTTTTATGTGTGACTTTTCAGGTTTAAACTCACGCAAAACTTTGAAAAGTTTGACAAAGCGAATGTTTTTCTATTTTAGGGGATTTGTCTATATTATTGAAAGTACATGAAAGTAAATCGAAATAAAGGCATTGCATTACAACGAACAGATCTATGGGGATGTTTTATTACATGAGATACTGATTTCCGGACAAATGCGAGTTTCACTTAAACGCAGCAATCACACGGTACAAACAATCAAACTACAAACAATAAACAAACAAGCAAGCAAACAGACAGACAGACAGATAGGCAAAGAACAACAATAACAAAATGCTATATTTCTTTCAAAAGCCACTAGACAATCGCAGGCGCTTTCAAACCTTATTCACACCTCCGAGGAGTTGTGATTAAACAAAGTTGATTATAACTATAGAAACTCATAAAATTTGAAAAAAGTGTGGCCTGGGCTCCAATGAAATTCAAGTTCATGGAGTTCTTCTGTACATTAAGCCCCTTAAAGGAAGACTGCGCCGTCCTACAGACCATATTAAATCATACGATACCCTATTATTAAAATAAAACAGTCTTTCAAATGTCTGTTATAATGATATAACGCCTCTGCTGGTCCCAGACAACCCACAGGGTTACATTATCCAAAGTCCTAATTGTTACAACCACTGCTCGCGTGGCGGCCATAGGCTTACGTCAAATAGGTTCTTGCCACATGGACAAGCTGTCTAGCCAGTGCTTTGTGGACGGGTGATAGCATGTTGGTATGAATGTTTTAATTCCTCTGTGAACAGTAGATATGCCAAACAAAATCATGCTGAGGCAATAAAAATGCAGAATACTTTTTCTGGCTTACACTATCAAACTTTACGTTTGAATTTGGAATACCAGAACCTTAATTAAAAGCTGAATAATACACTGTCATGTAGAGGTGTCTGCCGCTGCTGGAACGTAAGTGACGTCAGCGTTTTTGCTACAGGCTTCTGCTGATCGGGGAAGGGGAATAATTCTGGAGGCAAGGGCCAAACTCGGTAACTCTAGCTCTCCTTATTGCGTCATATTACATGTATACGCGCACGGTGACAGAACGATGCTCTTTCTTTGCAAAATTGACTCGGTGGACACCATAGATAATTTTAAGAGAGAAAAAGTATTGAAAAACGGAAAATTATTTTTGATGTGCGTGTCCTACTTTAAATACAAATTCACTTTTCCCGTACCTTCTATTTTTCACTGATCTATCACTTGCTTTGTTCCTTGCACCCTCCTTCCAGCTAACTGTAGGCCGATACTTGAATCTTTACATCTCGCGATACTCGGTCCTCGAGTTATGAAGTATGAAGATCAAGCAGAAAGAAGGCTACTGTAGTTTGAGACTGATGACAAGAGGAGGATCCCTTTAAACACTGCACACAGTTATCTTCACAAATTCTTGCACTCTCCTCTTCTGAGCGGAGACGTCTGGAATAGAGTGACATCTCTTGGTGCCTAAGCAAATTAAGTTCTGAACATCATTCAACGATATCGATATCCTTAGTTCGAAGAGCTCATCGTCTGCTTCACGTGTAACAACCACATTATAGAATATTGTACAAGTTGAGAACATTCTTCATGAAGCTCAGCTGAGGGTGAGAGGAAAATTCTGAACGGAAAGGAGTAGGGACATGTGCACAAAGAGGTAGAGGGAGAAATCAACTCTCAAATGTGAAGATGCCAATAGTATCTGGCATTGATGTATGCAATCTTAAATGGTCCCGAGAAAATCAGAAAAACTGGCCATAGGATGGGGTACAAAGGGTTGGATTTGAATTTCAAAAGCTTAGATAGGTGCAAAAACGTGAAATGTATGGTTTAGCCACTTAAGTCTAATCTGTGTGGTTGTTGCTAGATGGGTAAGGTTATCCTGTTAACTGTGGGAAGAAACCTAACATATTCAATAGCCTGAATAACTGTCAACTTTTGCTGGCAAAAATCTAATCGGTCTTGCGGAATTTCTTCTTTGCCTCCAAATTTGGAGGGAGAGTTAAACTTAAAGTCTAGTGTAGACGGCGTTTTGGCATGAGACTCCTGGATAAGTTAATGAGCGGTGTGAAACAGAATATAGCCAGACAATTGTGGAAAAAAATCATAGCATTTATATACCTGGAGAGTGAGTGCAAAAGATGGATGAAAGAAGCCATGTGTAAAATTAATTTGAAGAAATAAAGAATAAAGCATCAGGAGCAGAAAGTTGTATCACTGTAATCCCAAGCATTGTACTTGTAATTGTAAATTAAGCTCAGTTTTCCTAGACCATCTTTTGTGACAAACGATGGGTGAGCGGCGAGAAAGGGGGGAGAAGGCGGAGAGAAAAGAGATGACCTTTCCCCTCTGAGTTTGTATGAGCCTGGAACCATAACAGCACTAGGATCATTGAAATAGTTGGTGGCCCTGAAAACGGCCGTCGAAGGGTGGCCCTGGAAAGGAAGGGTGGCCCTGAAAAGGGCTGTTGAAGGGTGGCCCTGAAAAGCGCCGTCGGAGGGTTTCTTTGATAAGGACTGTTGGTGGCCCTGGAAAGGGTTTTAGTGATAAAGGGCCCTGAAAAGGGCCTTTCGTGGGTATTCCGGTGGTCCTAATATCAGGAAGCTGATAAATTTGAATCACATTCAACTGATCCTCCATTTCCCGTGGCCATTTGATGGCCTGAAAACGGACGTTGGGTGGCTCTAAAAAGGGCCGTTGGGTGGTCCTGACTTGATGGTCCTCAAAAGGACCGTCGAAGGGTCTCCCTAAGGCCCTGAAAAAGATTTTTGGTGGTAAAGGGCCGTTTTGTGACCTTGAATAGGACCTTTCCTGGCCTTGAAAATGGCCGTTGGTGGCCTGAAAAGGGTCATCGGAAGGTCTCCCTGTGGCCCTGAAGCGCCGTTTGTGGCTCTGAAAAGGGCCTTTGGCGGCCCTAAAAGAGCCATTAGTGACCCTGAAAAGAGCTGTTGGGTAACCTTTAACCTTTCATGGCCCTCAAAAGGTCCGTTAAAGGGTCTCCCGGTGGTCCTAAAAAGGGTCGTTGATGGCCCTGAAATGGTTGTTGGGTGGCCTATATGTTTTGTGGCCCTGACAAGGGCCGTTCGTAGCCTAAAAAAAGGCCGTTCGTGGCCCTGAACAGGGCCATTAGAAGCTCGTCCGATGGTCCTAAAATAGGGTTTTAAAAATGACTTTTTGTAGCCCTCAGATTGGCTGAGTGGTAGCCCTGAAAAGGGCTGTTGGGCGTTAGCTCCAATAGAGAGCGCTTTCATCTGTGCGCGCGAACCTCCAGGGCCACAACACATTACGTCCATAATTGCCGACCAATCAAAAGTGATTATTTTGGCTTTTAAATAGAATACAGATTCCTCATTGGTTAAAAATAGGCTCTTATTGTAGGCCTTAGGGATACAGTTTAAAAATCTGCTCTGTGGACAGATTATGGAGAATGGGCCCTAGAGTTGTGAACCTGCCTGCAAATTAGTATATCTTCTCTCCTGATTTTGTAAACTAAACCTGAAGTCTGGGTCATTTTCTTCAATTTTGGTGTGGTCTCCTGTGCGGAACATTGGTCATTAAAGAAACTAGTTACTTTGTTTACGCCTTTCTAGGTATCGATTCCGTAGCTCCAAAAGGAAATGAAATATTATTTTCTGGCTAAAAGGGGTGATGGAAGTATCGGAAAATAAAATAGCAGCGGCCGTTCTATTGTATCCAGGCTTTGAAACATATCATACATCAACTCTATATTATCCATATAATACATTCTGGAGAGAACGGTATAATGACATGCAGTGTTCTTGTCTGGATTTCATTACATCTACAGTAATAGCTATAACACTATGATTCCCTTACCTTGTATTAACATCCAGCTCTTGAATAAAGAGACGAGCGAATGCAAATACAATCCCTGGTGTAGCACAAGTTACGTGGATAACTACTATAAAGGCCACCATCCTCGCCAATCCAGCATCTTTCTTGGACATTTGCTGAGGGTTGCGTTTAATGGTGTTATTTCTAGCTCTGTCTTTAGTCTTCGAGGCTCCACTGTGTCTTGAACCACTTCTTAGCGTCCCAGATTTTAGCTCACGTTTTCCAGTTCCCATGCTGACACCTCTTGGATTTTTGTGAAGTGTTTGAATTCTACGATTGTGGACAGCAACCTTCATATCATCCGTGTTTGTTGGTGGGGTTTCCAAGACAGTTAACGCCTCCCCGTTTCTGATTCTTGACTTTTCATCGCCAACGCAAGAGACAGTGGCGGTACGAATGTTAGTATCTTTAGAAGTTGAGGAAGTAGAGGATGTATGTGCCCTATCATCCTCTTGATAACGAAGAGCAAAAACATTGAGAGGAAAGGAAGCTGATAAATTTGACTCACATTCAACCGATCTTCCATTTCCCGTGTCATCTTTTCCGTTTCTCCTCTCACAAACGGGAGAGGCGGTCAGTTTATGGCCATTGTCGCCATTTTCACCCTCAAATTTAGATGAATGCGGTGAAATGGTGTCTGGATAACCTCGGGGTCTACAAGCGTTGATTTTGCTAACAGTCGCGACGTTTGCAAACATCCTAAAGTTGATTGACGTCGAGTATCGTAATTTTGCAGCAGCGCGCCTCAAGCCCGAAATAAGAATAATTCCTGAGGCGATGACCACCACGTGGATAGTGGTTGGCACCAGTGCGCCGTTGATGATGTCGCTGGTCATTTCAATGGTCCGTCTTGAGAAGTACAGCTTTAACATAAGTCGAGTTTTGTTGACAGCAGGGTCCAGCTGCCAATCTAGACCAGCACTAAGATGCATTGGCAGGTAAGCGGCAAGGTTGAATAGATAGATGATGACAAGAATCAAGATGCATCTGCGCAGGGTAAAAATGGTTTTGAATTTATACGGTCGGATAACACAAACACAACGCTCTAGCGCGATCAGTCCTGTCGTGAAGGCGGAGATGCCCAGAAACATAGCTCTAGGAGAGCCCATTGTAAGGTATCCCAGAGATTTGGGGTCTATGACGCTGACTGGAACAATCCTATCAAACAAATAACCGCAGGTACCTGTGAGATAGAGTGCCGCCACTGCCAGATCAGAAAATGAGAGGGCAAAAAAGCTCAAATTCATTCCCCGTGTAAGACCGTATTTGTAAAATGTTATCATATTAATAATATTTGTGATCACTCCGGCAAAGCTGACAGAAAAGCCACAAATTCCAAACACAAAGATGTCCAGATATTGTTCAGTTGTTTTGCTGAAGATGGAATCGGGTTGGTGAAATGCTGAGGTCGAGTTTTCGTGTCGTATCACCGGTGCACCTGTTGTGTTTGTGAGAGACTGGATTGTCTCATTCAACACATTAGGTCCATGTGTCACGTAGTTGTTCATGGTCATCTGCATGGTCCCGTACATGACGTGCAAAATCGGTAGTGATTTAGCAGTTTGAACAGTGATTGCAATAATTATTCGACAGCTGCACTTTGGATAATAGTTACTGTATGTCTATTGATGGATTTCCATGGTCCGCCATCAGCAATAAATTGATCTCAACAACGATGTTTTTGGGGTTTTTTTTTTTCGTGTTCGCCAGAAGAAATTAATCCATTACTTTCAATGGTTGGTTTTCATCGTTTGCCACTAGTTTTTAGTTCCACCAGTTCCACCAATAGGTTTTCACTGTTTACCACAAGCAGTTACTCCAATTCCTTCAATAATAACTATGTTTTCACTGTACGTCACTACTATTTACTCCAATTCCATTTATAATGAGTTCCCACTACTGCCAATATAAAAAAGTTAGAGTCTTTCACTAAACGTGACATGGACTTTGCTTCAGAGTCACGGAGATAGTCCTTTCGAATGGAGAATAACCTGTAAAAAAACATGTCAAACACTTCAGTATGTGTTTATTTGTCTTTCTCCGTTCTTTTTCTCTCCTGAAATTTCAAGAGGACAAATAGATAAAGAGATCTCGATTCCTGAATGCGTTACAAGATTTGTTCTACAAACTTCAACTTTTTTCTTTGTCGTATAACTGCGTGACGAGCGAATACTGTTACCTGATAGAAAAGTCGATTGTGTATAATAAGTTCCAGAAAAGCACACAGTGAGATGTGACCTCCAGCTGTGACGCTTTTGTCTTCGTTTGAGCCAATCACTTTTCTCCCCTCGGCAACTCTCATAAAAGACGTAATAAGCTGAAAGATATGCCATCTTGCGGGAAAATCCAGTATGTGCCAGAATCATAATTTTATAGGAGAAACAGAATTGAAAGGTCTTTATCCTTGCTCACGTTATGAAATAATCAATGGCGAATAGTATTGGCTGTTAGGGACGCTATAAGATTACAGACTCTGGGTTGGAAGAAATAGGGCAAATGGCTTTGATAAGACAGTAAAAACGTTTCTTTTGGACAGGTTTTACAGAATAGGTCCTAGATTTATGAACCAGACAACAGATCAGTTTGCATTCTTTCCTGATTTTGTAAACTGGATCTGAAATCTGGAACAGTGACTTTGGTTCCGGTGTGGCTTTCTGTGCCCCAACACTAGTTGTTGATGCAATTAATTCGCTTGTTTACGCCTGTTGATTAGTCGGTTCGTAACTCGACAACGGAGTGGGAGCCGACTATTTTAACAGTATGTTTCAGAAGTTCATTTATTGCTGCAAACTACTGAAGATAACTTAGAGCTTATGGAGCTTTTTGTAAGTGACCGTAGAGAAAACAATTTATTCGCTCAAAGAGGCAACTTCAAGATTAAGCTTTCATAACGCATAAGAATTACATGAGTACAATACACATGGAAAGATTTTTAAAAAAAAATAACTGTATGATAAAAGTGACCAGATGTGAATTTTAATCAATAAAAACATATACTGTCTTTTTTCCGAGAGGCGGTAGAAATGGGAACTCACTTTGTTAGCCTCGCTAAAGGATAATAAAACTAATTGTGGCAGACAATACTAGCAAAGGAGTAAGCAACAATACATCCAGCCACATGGCTGTAGACAAAATCAGGTCCATTCACGTATATTTCATTAACCACATTAAAGCGGAAGTCACGTCAACAGGCGGATCCTATCCGATCCGTTTCTCCGTCTGCACGGTGTCCGGAAATGACGTGCGTGGTGGACTCATGTGGTTGAGAAATCTAGCTCGTTGTTAATGCCAGCTAATTTGACCAGCTACCATTGTCCTGTCCTTGAATGTGTTCGTTCGAAAACAGGTTTTACAACTAACTTAACAATAAGGTGCTTTTAGCATTGGGGGNGGGGGGGGGGGGTGGAGGTGGAGAGGAAGGGAGGGGAGGTTTCTAACCAATTGATACGGAAATTTGTGTCGGTTTTGTATTTTGTTTCTAGTTAGGGATACTATTTCTTGTGTCAATGATGAGCGTCCATTTCTGATTCCTGAACAATGGCTTCATCTGGATCACCTAGTCTTACTTCAAGATCACTTATTAAACTTATTTCGTGCCTCTCCTCCTCTTCTCGTCTACTAAGTTCTCATGCTTTTATTCTGTGGTAGCGTTATTTACATCATATAGAAACCATTGAGAAAGAGGTTGGTTCCATATTGCAAGGAGTGAATGAGGGTCTAGTGCAAAAGAAATCGTGGTGGTTCAAAAGAAGTCTAAACAATGTAAACGTGTCAGAGGGCATGCTTTACAAATCTGCACTTGTCTCATGCTTTTATGTACTTTTTTGTACAATAAGCTTTGAATAAACTTACTTATTAAACTTGTTGTTGAACTTATGGGAAAACCTCACATATTTACATCTCAGAGAAGTGGTAAATTTTTTTTTTTTTAACTTATTGAATGTGTGCAAGCCTATTGGGGGGTCTAGTTTAGTCAATTCTGGACAGTACAAAAGAAATCTTGGCGGTTCAAAAGAACAATGCAAACGTGTCAAGGAGCATGCTTTACAAATCTGAACTTCATATGGGAAAACCTCATATATTTACATCTCAGAGAAGTGCTAAGGTTGAAGGAGCCTAATTGGTGAAAAAAAAAAAATGGACTATCAATGTCGATAGTTGCAGAGTATAAAATCTGTCTCATCTGTCTAAGTAGTGAAATTCAGTCTTAAATTTGTTAAAAAAAAAATAATTGTTGCGGGCAGTGTTTTCCGATGCTTCAGCGGATTTTATTTGTGTGGGCTTGTGATCTGTAAAATAGGGCCAAATTTTAAACCCCTTTTCATGTAATTTAAATTGTGTAAAAGCCTAAATGAAGGACCCCCCACTGTACACAGTATATAATTTGAGCACAATGGTGGCACCAGACCTGCAGACTATTCTTGGCCATCTCGGAACGTTCCTGTGGTTCGAGAAGAAATTTTTATTAAATGGCTCATAGAGGCTTTTACAGTGTGGCTCCCGCGACCTCATCAAAGAAGTGGTAATGTTTTTAAAAAGAATGAGAAAATGTGAGCAAGACCTTCATTCCTCCAAAATGGAAAACCGGAGTAGACTTCGGAACCTTCATTTTAAAGCCCTGCTGTGTCAAGTTGTTTTCTAATGCTTGTAGTTCCTATTAAACCGTTTTTAATTAGCCAGCTCTTATAAAACCCATTTCCGGTAAGCGCAAAATGCAAATGTCAGTTTGTGTTGAGCCTTCTAACTGTACACATCTTATTTTGTAATGTCTCAATAATCAGATTAAAACGTATCTATTAGATCAAACAATACCACTGTGTTGGTTCCGTGTAAGTGTAATCGTTAAAACTAAATATGATTCTGCCCAATGACACAAAACTTTCTGAAAAATGTATAATGAATTTATTAACAAAATGGTCAACGTTTCGTGTAGGACACTTTTTCAAGACTGACAATGCAAGTTAAAGATATACAAATAAAGCAAGTGAATACATATCGGAGAGCCAGAAATAGAAATAGAAATAGAGCAACTGAAAAGGATTGAGATATGTTCATTGAGTTATTTAAAGCAACGGTATACATAAACATACAGACAAAATCACACTATCACACACCCATGTACCTGCATAAA
>JAWQUT010000262.1:705246-716282 GCA_033807755.1 Ellobium chinense
ACACACACACACACACACACACACACACACACACACACACACATATACGCACACACACACTTACATACATACACACATGTACACATGTAAATGTAATCGTAATGCTGATGTCAAACCCAACAGTTACTACTGCCTGTCTATTCTACTGTATTAACAAACCACATTCAGACACTACAGCGCCCATTTCTGATTCCTGAACAAGTGTGTCTGCGTCATCATCTTACCACCAAAAAAGAAAAGATACATTAGCCAATAAAAACCAGTGTAGAAGACCATATCAACCAATCATATTTCTCTGGCATTGTAAAAGTAAAAAGGGGAAGTAATGCTCATTGGAGTCTTGGCGTGCAATGCCTGGACTCCGTTAATGCAAAATAGCTGAGAGTGGTATAGAGTAAAATCAATCTCGTTTGCTTCACTTTCCTTATGGAAAAAGTACCTTTGTCTTTCTACTCTACATTTCAGATCCTACATATAAGGGAAATTATTTGTCTTGTTGTTCTTTTTTTTTTTTTGCATGCTCTCTATCTACAGATAAAGAAAAGTATGGCTAGTATTTGCTAAAAGATAGCTGAGGTTACGTTTTAATAAGCATGCTATTTATTTTTTAATTCTACTGTTTCTAATTTTGCTGTTGCACTCGACATTACCACAAAACAAACAAACAAACAAACAAACAAATTTATTTGTGACCTGGCACGTTAGTCACCCATTTTCCCCTTCTAAGGACGGGTGTACAAGCTGATTACTAAATAAAAGAGTAAGTCCGTGGTTGGTAGGAGGTGTAGATTTATGCGGTATAGAAATCTACATCACCTCGAATATGTCTTTCAAAGTTTGCGACATTTCTTTAAATGGTCAGGAAGGAAACATAGAACATATTTCGTTGCACCCAGATGATCCCATAAAGTCCCAGGGGATTTCTAAGGGGCCTTCTGAGTTGAATCAAGGCGTAGGGATTAACAGTCACGCGACCCGACCGGAACAAGCAATAGGTGGGACAAGCCTAGTTCTTTGGCTGACAAAAATGGTAAGCGGTATTCGTTGCTAATCAGCTGCCAGACTGATGCATAACTTTGCAATGCAACCCAGGATGGCAAGTTGGCAGTATGAGTTCAAATTCCTCGAAAGGTCTGATCACTATAAGAAGGGTAGTATTAATACATGTTGCTGTGTTATGAGTATGTTTTTCTCCCTTCCCACCCTCTCGCCCCCCACAACGCCCTTCCACCCCCTTTTTCTGCCAGCACCAGGACACTCAAGCTAATAACACGAGGCCCTGTGAAAGAGTTGTTAATTTTGTCCTATTTTGTTTTTGTTATAAAACCATTGTAACTAGATAAGATAAGATAAGATGATATTTTATTGTCCAGAGGCACATTTGATTCGCTTTGCATGACAATTTTACAGTATTTCTTAACAATATTACATTTCACATACATGCATTAAGGAGAAAAAATATACTGAATTACAAAGGTGCACCACGCCCGCTACACGCACACACTCATTCATACATAAAGCCACAATATTCTTTGACAGGGGAAGATGGAGGTCTGAACCGANCTGTGAAAGAGTTGTTAATTTTGTCCTATTGTCATCTGAGCCACATGTTGTTTCAAGTTTTTGTTATAAAACCATTGTAACTAGATAAGATAAGATAAGATAAGATAAGATGATATTTTATTGCCCAGAGGCACATTTGATTCGCTTTGCATGACAATTTCACGGTATTTCTAACAATATTACATTTCACATACGTGTATTAAGGAGAAAAAATATACTGAATTACAAAGGTGCACCACGCCCACTACACGCACACACTCATTCATACATAAAGCCACAATATTCTTTGACAAGGGAAGATGACAGGGGAAGATGGAGGTCTGAACAGACAATGCCATCATACTTAGTGTAGATACTTATATTAAATTTGTACGACGTTATGTCTTCGTAACATACGTTGAGATATTTTATTATGCCATTTCATACATCAGAGTTCGAAGTACTTTGTGTAGCATCACAATGGCAACATAGATAACAATTGTACTATTAGGATGTATTTTTTTTATCCATGACAATGACAGAACAATTCACCACTAAAGTGAATTTTATTGAGTTAATACGTCCCTTATAGCAAAGCCCGGAATATGTTATGTGACGCATGTGGTGACAGTGTAAAACATGACTTTTTGACACAGCGTGACATATGAATCGCTAAGACCTGCTTATTCGTTGTGAGCTTGGTTGCCCCCTCCTAGGCCCCTCCACGCCCCTATCCTGCACCCTCATCCCTTCCCAAGTTTAACAAGTTTATGCAACATAAGCCCAGACCACAACAGTGATATTGACGGGACATAAGCAGGTTATAAACCATCATGAGATGCTACATTAAAGCAATGTCGGGACACCTCAGCCAGATATACGAGTATTATAAAAGAAAGCAGACTTATATTATGTTTCTCTTAAACGACCCAGTTGTTTTACTCCACATTGTCCTCTATCTATTCAGTGCATTAACCTCCCTTAGAAGGTGTTCAAAATCAATATCCTCGACCCTTGGAATAATAATACATCGAAACAGTCTCCATTCAATTTGTCCACAAGCTGGGTCCAGAAGTGAGGAACCCGCGCCATTAGCGTCAATTTTGAGGACGCCGTCAACAGGTCATTGACCGCCGCGTCCAGGTCCCATTTAAAGCGTTTGATTAAACACATAAAAAAGACAAGAACATCAATTGACTTGACAGAAACGCATTGTACAGCCAATCGGGCTAAAAACCAACGACAATTACAACTGATTTGAAAAGCTGCGAGGAAAGTAAAACTAATTACAGGTGGAATTTTTCTTTAAAGAAGTCTTTTGGGATAACAATACAGGACAGAGTCGGTGCGAATTGAAAACTGTATCATGTTCTGATTTGGACTTGTACTGAGAGTATCGGTTGGTGTGAGTAAACCTAGGCATGTTTTAATTTTGAGTATTGTAGTGTCTTGTATTCTCTAAGTGGACTGTCACAGATAGGACTGCCTTGTTAAACTGGGGTTAAAACTGTGTCATGTTCGAATTTGGACATTGCATAGAATCTCTTTGTCATGATGAATATTTTGATTCAATGGTAACTGAAAGGAAACCCCTTTTGCGCAGAGAGAAAGAAAAAAAACTATAGTCATTGGAGCAACGACTTCATGCGAACTCGAAGGAGTATGGTGGCCAAATTCATTAAATTAGCCTTATTTTTTTCTTCAAGGGTATCTGGAGTCAACATAAATTATTTGTTGTATTTATTTTCCCTAACCCGTAACAAAAACAAACAAACAAAAATCTGTATTATATTTAACTGGTCGTCGTAGAGCAAGAGTGGACCATTTCACATTTTTACGATTTTGGCGGCAAAAGGTTCTATGAATAAAATTAATCTTGACCCATCCTAGTTATAATATCGCTTAAATTGCTATTTTTTGGCCTGTGGGGACTTTGAACACCAACTTTTCTCTTTTACAAATCTTTATAACTCAATGGCAACTTAAATTCCATCGCTCAGTTTCTAAAATACAGCAAATTTGCGATGGTTCTCTCTTGCTCTATAGCGACCGGGTAATTTTTTCGAAAACAAGCTAAAGCAAGTTTTCCCTGTGGTTAAGCAGAACCAGTAGATGCTTTCATGTGGCTGTAATGGGCTAGAGCCGTCTACGTTATATATATATATAATAATAAAGTTGCAGCTCTGTTACTCAACAGAAGTGTTCATGTTTTCGAGCTTCATTCTGAGATCTTAGCAAATTCGGGAATGTTTGTCTAGGATGGCTGGTTCGAAGCGGTGAATCATAATCAGTGGATCTGACCACGATAATAACTATGAAACGGCCAACGTAAATTCCTGTGGATATAATTCGGTTGTTTGTTTCCTGCAGGATTGCTGGACTCTCCTTAAGTATTTAAAGAAAATGTTCCTTGCAAATCCAGCCCAGCTTATAAAAACTGTTTCATAGACTGAATTAGATATTATGTAGCTCAATTTCTTGAGAATGGAAATGACAAGTGTACTTCCCAAAAAACGAGATTATTACTTTGCAATATTGGACTAAGGGTAGAATCGATATTTGGTTATGCTAATACATAGTCCTTCATTGTCATGGTTAGCAGGCAACAAAATATCGGTGGCCATATGCATAATCCATTCGTTAATTATCGTATTGCGTTAACCACAGTGAACACTACTAATGATTTGGGAGTCTCCCGTGGTTACCGCAGTGCGTTAACTATCGTTAGGGTTATGTACACATCCACAGGTCTTCTAAAGAGGCATTCATTGATTCTCTTTTTGACGAGTCGAGCGTCACTTAGCCATTTTCGTTTTCACTTAAGTTCACGTACGTTTCATTGAGAGTCCAGTGGCGTGTCAACAATGTGAGTAACGTGGAGGGGGAGTGGGTGGGGCAAGGAGCAAATGAGACGTCATGTCAGTTGTTGGGGTGGGGGAGGTGGTGGGGATGGTGGTAGTGCAGAAGGACCTCAAGACTTGGAGTCTTATTCACTTGATAAAAATCTTGGTGGGATATTCGGCTTCTGAGTCCGGTGTCTTCTATAACAAATTTTCTCATTAACTCAAACTTTTCAAACATTTGAAATTATGGCAGGTAGTTTAGAAACCGAGTCTGGTAGTTCCTAATTGATATCAGTCAGTTATGGAAGTCAGCCAAGGCTTAATGAAATAGCACCTGGGATCTTAGCTACAGAGATTTAAAAGGGATCCAGGCGGGCCCGGCCCCACTTCATAGACTCCTCTGAGCAGGTGATATTAGCTTCGTGAAGTCACTAGTCCTCAGAGTTGGCGTTACGATAGAAGAATATTTAGCAGTTACGTGCAAGCGCTTAGTAAGGGTATCTTGCAACATCCGCTCGTTCAAAATGAAGTATGAATGTTATTAGGCAAGCCTAGCTCTGTCTCTGAAAGCTGGAAAGTGGTTTCAGTGACAACCAAACAGCGAGGAAAGTATGAGGGCAATATAATATTAGTTTGAGTTCGGTTGTTGGCGTAGATGTTTTGTTAGTTTTCCAACAAAATAAGTTGACCCAATTTTTTTAAAGAAAAAATTCTTTCAAAAATTAAGACTATTTCTGAACACGGTATCGGAACTGACATCTTTTGAAAAAGCTGAGAAAAAAAACAACAAACAATCCACCTGGTTAAACCAGGCCAGAAAAAAGACTTCACATGGCCAAAATCCGCCATTGCCACCTACATTCTAGTTACTTCGTAGTCCAGTTTTCCAATCACAAGGTATTTGTACCAATAACTACGGTATAAGCATTATTTGGTCTCTTAAGTTTTCGAGTCTTACTCTCAGGCCTTTGCAAATATATGATTGGTTGGCCTGGCTGAAATTTCATTTCTTGTCTTTAAAAACTTTAAAGTATATCAAAAAGAGGCAAGTTTCGATTATGGAAACAATAAATAACCCATAAATTTCGTGTCTAAAAAGGTAAATATGAAAATATTTATTTAAGGAAAATAAAACAGGTACAACACAATCAAAAATTCTAAACATCGTCACTGAGAAACTAACCCATCACTTTGATCGAATAATAAAAGTGATCCTCTCTTGTTTCTTTATTTGGTTTCTTCAAAAAGATACTTTCAAAGCTTATAAGATCTTACATTTTTTTTTCATTTTATATTTGAATTTAGTACAGTGACCTTTGTCGTCTTGCTTATTTTCAACTTTTAGTTGCACGTATTGCTGTTGATGTTGCTGCTGCTGCTGCTGCTGCTGCTGCTGCTGCTGCTGATGCTGCTGCTGCTGCTGCTGCTGCTGTGATTTCCCATTAATTATTTACCCAGGCCAAAGCTCTGGAATAATTGTTGTGATTGATATCATCCTCAGAATTCAACACTGGATCTCAGCATGATTAGAAGGTCTCAGCTGGTTCATGCTGATTTGGTTTGTAAGTTTATGAGAATCAGTTAATGCAGAAAGCACGACGTTATGTTAGCAGCCAGGAAAAAATAAAAAAATAACAAGAACTGAGACTTGTGTAAAGGAAATCTGGGTTAGACAGAAACTGTCACTAAACGAGTTGCGCCGTGAACAAGGTTTCAGAGGAATCCTATCACTGACAGGACTATATTCAATGACCATGCGAAAAGTGATGGATTATTCTTAGAGGAAGTATTCACAATGCCAAAGTGATAAATCAATCTTCGAGTAAGTATGGGTAGCATTAGTTATCACAGTATGTGGAATTGGGGAAACTATTCGGACTACTAATGCCAAAAACGGCAAACCTTCATTTCTGGAATTAAGATAGAGTTGTTAGGTGAGACTACTTGCGTGATAATTTGCCGCATTTGTTGATATGGCTTTTGTTTCATCATCTTACTACACAGATTAGACAGACAGCCTGTTCCTGATTATTAAAATCGTATGCCAATAGGATTAGTCTATAAAGTGTTTTATAGCATTACCAAAACATTTAGAAAAGTGGAAATACGGTCTTTTGATACAAAACTCCAGATTTGTGGAACTGTGTACTGACTACAAGTAACAGAGTGTTTGTCCGAGTTCAGGTTTTAAGGGACATCAGCACAATTATTCCTTTACTGAGCCTTCCTGTTTGTACTGGGTACTGAGATCGGAAACCCATCTTCTCAGACCAACACCAATAACCAGGGACATTGGCACCAGTAGTTCCATTTATATGCCCGCGACCCAATTGGTTGCCTTCTAACCATCAACATGAGCAGTCACGTGACACATGGCTTTGAAGTATTCTCTGAAGCACCGCAATTTTCAACAAATACAACAAGTGTACAAGGAGTGATGAGATACTTCATTGACACATATTCTGCTTCCACGTTCAGTGACACAACCAAGCATTATCTAGATATATTCCTGTTTGGCTTATGTGGTTTTTCTGTCACCCTTGCTGGACTAATCACCAATACTATAAACCTGATAGTGTATTACAAATACGGGCTCAGAGAAGGAATGAACTCGAGCTTTTTTGCCCTATCGTTTTCGGATCTTGCAGTCGCAATACTAAATGTCATCGGTTTATCTGGTTACTTCTTTGATATGATGATACCAACTGGTGAAATACACCCCAAAGCTCTGTCATACCTCACAATGGTATCTCCTAGGGCTATGTTTTTAGGGATCTCAGCTTTTACCACAGGGTTGATTTCAATAGAGCGTTGCTTCTGTGTTGTCAGACCCTTTGAAGTCAAAGCCATTTTCACCCAGTGCAGATGCATCTTGATTCTTGTCCTCATCTATCTGTTCAACATTGCCGTTTACATGCCCATGCACCTTACCGCTGGTCTAGAATGGCAGCGAGATCCGGTTGTCAACAGTACTCAAAGTCTGCGGAAGCTGTACTTCACGAAACGAATGCTCGAAATCACCAGCGATGTCATCAACGGAGCGCTGGTACCAGCCACTGTTCACATAGTTGTCATTGTTTCCGGAATCGTCCTCATATCGGGACTGAAGCGCTCTTCCAAATTCCGAAGCTCAGCCAGTTCCAACTCCAGGTCGGCTCTGAACGTGTCTAAAGTAAACAAAATCACATCTTATGGACACACCCCAAACGACTCTGGTGCCATTTCACAGCGTGTAAGTAATGTCTATGATACCCATCGATGCATGACTTCTCTTGTGTCCAAAGAAAGTGACCATTTGGGTGAACTCCAGACACCCCCATCGACAGAATTTGACCCACATGTCTTAGATGCCTCTCAACAAAATGCCAACAGCTCAGGAGATCATGTCCATGACAAGACTCATGAATCAACGACTTCTTCAGCAAGTAAGGCTAATAACGCTATCGTTTTGAAGGTTAGTGATACGAAATCAAAAACTGAACATAACGAAAGGACATCAAGTGACTTGGTAAACCATCCCGCAACCACACATGACATAAATTGTTCTGTGCACAGCCAAAGTCACCGAAGAGTCCATACCACAATCGACATCAGTTTGGGCAATCTGAATACAGAAGAAAACTTAGAAACATCGCGAGGAGATGGTGCAGTAAACACATGTATCGTATCTGCTGCTTCTCGCGTTAACAGTGGCACCTTAAACCGTATTCCTCCTCGAATGTCAAAGAAGGACACAGTGTTGGTGAGAATGGTTGCCATTTTGGTTGTCATCCACGTGATCTGCGCAACCCCTGGGATCGTGTACTCATTTGCTCGTATTTTTATTCAGGATCTGGATGTGGGTAAAAGGTAAGAGAATCACAACGCGTGCGACTAAAACGACAACCACAACTACAACAATAACAACAATAACAACAACAACAACAATAATAACAACAACAGCAACAGCAGCAGCAACAGCAACAAAAACAATGACAACACATTACGTACACACCTTACCATATACTATGCTGAGTCTGGCCACTAACATAACCACTGCATCTAATATTTAAAACTGAAATTATGTGACTAGATTTGCTTGTCCGGTCTACAATTTTACATCGCTTAATATAGGGACCTCAAATTCGGCATGTCATCCGGACATGGAGAGGAAGGATCAGTGAGTGAGACTTAGTGCCCCTTGGGATTTAGAGAGATTATTTTGTGCATTGACCCTAGGGACGCGCAAAACCAAAAGGCACGGCTGATAACTCATACTTAACAGTTGCCACGTCGAGTAGTGCATAACTTGGCAATCCAGAATTCCGATTTTCCTTGATGAAGCCACGTTCCTCGACTGGTAGGATCACAATCACTTTGCTATAATAATCCCAAAGTAACTCTCTCTCTCTCTCTCTCTCTCTCTCTCTCTCTCTCTCTCTCTCTCTCTCTCTCTCTCTCTCTCTCTCTGNTCTCCCTCTCTCTCTCTGTCTGTCTGTACGTCTCTCTCTCTCTCTCTCTCTCTCTCTCTCTCTCTCTCTCTCTCTTTCTCTCGCTCTCGCTCCTCTAACTGTCCCTCTGCCCATAAAACGAATACAAGTTTGCCTTTAAAGAGTCTCGGGATTATGTCAAAATAATATATGGCACGTGTATACTTGCTGACGTCTTGTCGCAAAGAACCTTTTTCTAGCCAATTCATTCATTCATTCATTCATTCATTCATTCACTCATTCATTCATTCATTCATTCATTCATTCATTCATTGATTCATTCGTTCATTCATTCATCCTCAGACTGGAGTACCTACACAACTTACTATGGGTCATAGTGTTTATCCTTGAAGGCATCAGAGGCTCTGTCAATCTGCTTGTATACTATAAGGCCAGCTCTAAGTACAGAGCCATCCTGGTTCACATGTGTTGCTCTTGCCGAGAGAGAGAGCTTCAAGACAACTTGAACTGAAGCAATGACGTGGCAGTTCTGAGGTGCATATTCGAGAGTGGTTTCAATTTATGAAGGTGGTGGATCTCGATGCGGGACCTCCTGGCCGCTCCTCCACTAGGCGTACTTCGGAAATCCATCAAGGGAGATTAGATGCTTGAAATTTTGCCTCATCTAGAGTTATGCTCCTTGAGCTATTCACAACCCAGCGTTGAAGCTATCAAATTCGTCCCTCGCTGTTCTCACTTTTGTTTCACATTGTGTGGTCGGTGGAATGTACTGTGAGTTCATTCTTCAGCTGAAGGGAATGGGGCGCAAATAGTGCCTCCCTCTCCCACCTCTAAAAATGATTTTAAGATCCGCCACTGTCAGTTACAACAATGATATTTTAATATAATAGTGGGTTTTTTTCGGTTGGTTCACACGTTTTTTGCTCCTGTAGTGAAGACGAGTAAAGAAAACCACTGTTGAGGCTGGAGTTGTTTTCTCTTATGTTGTTTGACATCCTTGTCTTGTCTTGTCTTGTCTTGTCTTGTCTTGTCTTGTCTTGTCTTGTCTTGTCTTGATCTCGTCTCGTCTGCCTCGCGTCACTTTGCCTTGCCTTGCCTTGTGCTGCCTTGCCAATCACAAGCAGCAAAATATGACTCTCGTTAATAATGCCACCATGGTTGCCTTGGCGTACCATGCAAAATGCATCGTAATGATCACTGTGCATGTGTGCATTTTAAAATTATTATTTGTACCCACCTGTATAAGCGTTAAATTTGTGCATAACATACCCTGCATTTGTATCTTCATGATGTGTGCATATATGAATATTCTGATCTATGCCTGTACTTATCTACTTATATAAGTGAATGTAACGGATATATGTGTATGTATGTTTATGTATTTATGTATTTATATCTTTGTAAATATGTATGTGTGTGCCATTTGCTTATGTAAGTATACGTATGTGCATGTGAATATGTGTGTGTGTATGTGTACGTGTGTGAATGTGTGTGTGTCCGTGTTCTGTGTGTATGTACATGGGGGTTTGGGGCGGGAGATGCATTGTCTTTACCTGCCGTCCCGGTTGTTGTGAGTTCAGTTCTAGTTTCTGCCCTTTATTTGTTTTTTCTTTAGATTTGGTTTCGCCTGCCTATGTGTTATGCCGTGATGTGTGTTCGTCTGATCTTTCCTTACTCATTATTTTATGTTATGTTCCCTGAAGAAGGACACAGATCTGAAAATTTGGAACTTTTATTAAATTTTTTCATGCCACAGTACTGAGAGTGTTTTATATTTTTGAAAATGATGATGATAATGATGATGGTGATGATAACGATGATGATGGTGATAATAATGATGGAAATTAAATATGATTCTGCTCAGGAATTACACAAAATCTTTTGAAAAACGAATAATAGGTTTATTTTTTGAAATAGTTAACAGTTCGTGATAAGACACTTTATCACGACCGACAATTATAGGCCCGGCTCATATATTATAGGAAGCAACGTGAAATGAGAAACGGGAAACGCGGAAACCCGAAACGTCTCACGCCACACGTCATCTGATCAAATAGGCCTAGTCATGCTCTGTTTGCCAGCTGACATTTGACAATATGGAGAAATCCATATTTTCTATGTTTTTTTAAAAAATATATTCTGCCACATATATCTTTGTATATATATATATATATATATATATATATATATATATATATATATATATATAGACAGATATGTT
>JAWQUT010000262.1:726693-738185 GCA_033807755.1 Ellobium chinense
TGAAACCTAACATACACCATGTCAAGACTGCTATGTCTCGCATATTTTGTACTAGGGGGGTAGAGAAAATAAACGTGTGAGTGTGAGTGATTGCATTCCTCTCTGTAGACAATCTGTCATTGGAAGCATACAGCGGTATACATAAATAAACTTGGAGGTAGAATAGGTTTGTCAGACAGATAGCCTCAAAAGGATACTTATTTTAATTTTATTTTAAAAGGCAGTGATTGGTTGAAAAGTGATTGTAGATGTAGACTGGGGTAGGTTTGTACTACGCTGTTATAACAAACAGGTTGTTGCTAGACGTATAAGGTTATTGTGCATACTGGGTGAAAGAGACTTTAAACTGAGGTCATCCTCTTGCTACCCAGTTATCGTAACTCCTGGATTTAACTAATTTTGGTGCATCTTTCTGTGTGTCAAATTTTGTTGAAGAACTCCTTTGGAAAATAATTTGACTCTGATAAGGATTGGGTGGTGGAAATTCTGATATAGTCAACGGTTTTGTTGAAGAAAGAAAGAATGCCTTTGGAAAATAATTTGACCCTGATTAGGATGGGGTGGTGAAAATTCCGATAAAGTCAACGGTTTTGTTGAAGAAAGAAAGAATGCCTTTGGAAAATAATTTGACCCTGATTAGGATGGGGTGGTGGAAATTCCGATAAAGTCAACGGTTTTGTTGAAGAAAGAAAGAATGCCTTTGGAAAATAGTTTGACTCTGATAAGGATGGGGTGGTGGAAATTCCGATAAAGTCAACGGTTTTGTTGAAGAAAGAAAGAATGCTTTTGGAAAATAATTTGACTCTGATAAGGATGGGATGGTGGGAATTCTGATATAGTCAACGGTTTTGTTGAAGAAAGAAAGAATGCTTTTGGAAAATAATTTGCCTCTGATAAGGATGGGGTGGTAGAAATTCCGATAAAGTCAAAGGTTTTGTTGAAGAAAGAAAGAAAGAATGCCTTTGGAAAATAATTTGACTCTGATAAGGATGGGGTGGTGGAAATTCCGATAAAGTCAACGGTTTTGTTGAAGAAAGAAAGAATGCCTTTGGAAAATAATTTGACTCTGATAATGAATGGGTGGTGGAGATTCTGATGTAGTCAACAGTGAAAACTTCATTGCTATGCTTCTCATACCTTCCTGCGGCCTCATTCTGAAGACAGTTTTTACAAACCAACAGTCGAATGGACCACTCTCAATTATTATGCATACAAGATCATTCACGCATCACAAATCATAACTCCAGCAATAGTTACTTCCGCTTTCCACTTGTCCATTTTGAGAGGAATATGACTGGCTGATATGCTATATTGCTTGGGATTTTATTGGTTGAGGAAATGAGATTTGATGACACAGTCACACCACTAGTTTGCTTAATCCGGATATGAGCTTCTACAGAGTTGATCAGTTAAGAACGGTATGTTTGGAACACTTTGTCAAGAATTATTTGGCAAAGTGTACGAAAACGCATATTGGAGAGTCCAGTTTCTTTTTATGTAATATACGCATGAGATACCTAGGAGGAAAAATATTGTAAACTATTAATTTCAAACACCTTGCCAACGCGGTTGAGAAGTTTTACTAAACTGTAATCCGTTTAATATTTGGGACATCCTCACCTAAAAGAATATGATTATATGTTTATTATATATATTAACATAATAATAATAATAGCAAATTCTTGTAATCGTGACAATGGTGTTGTTGTTGCGAATAAGCTGAGACTACTGCAACTTGGCCACCGATCCAGCTCCTGATTTTCCCCCATCCAATCCCTCTCCCCTACACCCCCTCCCCCCATTCGCCACCCAAACCACCTTTGATTTGGGTGCAATCTTGCAATAGCGATTATCATCGGTGTCTTTAGCGTAGGGATAACAAGACGTCAAAACAGACATCCTATTTCCAAAACAGTCGTGTAGATAGCTTGTTTATTCTGGGCCCAAACGTACGATATTCGTTTACACAGGCCTTGATTGATAGAAGACGCCGGTCGGTTTTGCTTTTCGTGTCTTGAAGATGCCGGTGAAAGACAAGGTCAGTGTTTTTCAATGTAGAATTTAGTTATTTGTGTAGAAACTGAGAAATCCAGCAAGTATATACGAGAAAACATTTATTGTCAATATTGAAAAACTTTAGCGCTGACTCTAAAAACTGTCCTATAACAGAAAGTTCATAGGTGTCTATAAAGCCTATATATACTGTATTACACAGCTTTTTATTGTACATCAGTATTTAAAACAACCTATTACACAAATCCATTATATTTTTTTTTCAGAAAGTTTTGTGTTGTTGGGCAGAATCATAATTAGTTTTGATATTACACAACTGTGGTGTTCAACGCTATGAAATATAACACAAGAGCTTTTTTTTCTTTCCAGCACTGAGTTCTAAGTATGAAGATGCCAATAGCACCTGGCATAAATATATGCAATTTTAAAAAGCCCCTATAAAATCAGAAAACAGGCCATGGGGAGGGGGGTGGGTTGGATTTTAATTTCAAAGGCTTAGATGGGTGCAAATACATGTGTAGACTCAGAATAGGTGAGGTTTAGTCCTCAGGTATAAAATGTGTGGTTATTGCTAGGTGGGTAAGGTTACCCTATTTATGAGTGAAAAGGCCTAAAATATTAGGTTGTCTGTTTCACTGCCTAAGTTCTCAAAAGCTAACTGGTTCAGGTGCATTTTTCTTTGTGTCAAAATTTGGAGGAAGAGCTAAACAACATGTTTGGAAACTATTTTGACACGACACCCCAGGATTAGTTAATGAGAGTTGTAAAATCTAATATAGCCAGCAGTGAAAAAAAACATTGGCATCTTCATACCTCTATGAAAGTTTTGTTTGTTTGTTTGTTTATTTGTTTGTTTGTTTATTTGTTTGATTGATTAGACATTAATAGTGTAAATGGTTGGCTTTTGCCTAAATAAACAAACTTCAATGCGTTTGTTTGTTTGTTTGTTTGTTTGTTTGTTTGTTTGTTTGTTTGTTTGTTTGTTTGTTTGTTTGTTTCTCTTTCTTTGTTTAGTTCGGACTATTGTTGTGAACTTTATGCAGTCCAATTATTGTGCGTGTTTGAGTCTTAGGTTAAAATTGTATGAAAGCAGAAATACACTAAACATACATTATTTTGAATAANCTTTAAAACGCTCGATATTTCTTTTCTAATTTTCTCCCAGTCATTCTAGACTAATAGAAACCCTGATCGTTGGATAATAACGCTGGATAACTATTTACCCAAGACCTCATTTGCCTCTTACACACGTATCTTTGCGCACCGTCATAACACGCCAGAAATCACGCGCACTCACAACAATCAGGCACCGCTAATTCAAGACTCTCAAAACATTTTAATTTCGTAACGAACGCCAGCTCGCGGCCAAATCTTAATTTGTAAAGCAACTTCGCGGCGTGTTAATTTACACTGCCGAGACTGCTAAGAGAAAACGGGTGAAGGAAAACACATCCCAGTCCGTGTAAATTGATGGACGCTTTTCTCACTTGTTTTGTAGCGAAACGTCTATGTTGATTTAAAAGGTCGTATCTCACATATGCAGTAAAATGCAAATGTTATTATCGGTAGTAATTTGTTTAGAATCTTAAGCTGGTTTTGATGATAAGTTGGCTTTCAAGTAGAAACTCAAAAAAAAAATAACGGCAGGTGAAACACCTGTGCTTATACCTATAGTTCTTTTCATCCGAACCTATTATCACTATAATATGCAGTATAGATAATAAAGAGCAAAGGCAAATAACAAATTGGGTAAAAACGAATGATTATTTTGTTTTCTGAGTGAAAAACGGCAAAGAATGTAGATTTTGAAGGGAAAAAAATGATTGTTCCTTTGTCAGTGATAACTCAAAAAGCGTTAATTCATTTTCTGTCAAACTTCGAACATAGCTTCGTTGTGTAACCAAAAATGGCTCATAATACTATATTTTTATTTGGGGACAAAGTGAGCTCAACTGTTTACATTGCTTGGGGATTTTTTTTTTTTTGAAGAAAACTAAGGGAAGGATTTACATAAAGATTTTTTTTCAAAAATACTCATTATCATAGTTGTTTTTTTTTTCCTATTACACCTTCTTTAGCATAACAATACGTGACTCGCTCGGTGCCAGATTTCAAATTGATTGGACAGTTGGCAAGATAGTCCTCATAATAAACGGGTCATAATATGGAGGTTTCTCCTCCCGTTTGGGGAATTCAAACTTTTCAAGGTAACAAACAAATGTGAACTATCCAATCGTCTTTTTCTCATATTCCCAGACTTGTTAGATGCGACGTTTTACGATAACACAAACGAATTTTATAATGAGGAAAACAGGTCAGGCTGTAAATTTCTCCACGTTTTGCCTCTTGTCAGAAAAGTTGACGGATGTTTTCATCAAGGGTGCTTTTTACACTTAGCACCGGGCCTGGTTCTTTTTAAAGTAGTATCTCGCTCTGACTGCAGATCCTTTCCTCGTCAGCGCATCTTCCGGTGTTGAGTTTGTTTTGTATCTGACGTGTGGCTGGTGTCGGGCTTGGGTGGCAAAACGCGGTATGTGTGACTTAAAAGACATTTTGGATGTGTGAGGGCTGAGAAAGGTAGTATAAATGCCACAAGATGGTAAATGCATTAAGTGAAGATTTTGAGCTGTGAGCTATAATTATGTTCCTTGAAGTATAATGCATTTCAGGAATTTTAATTGAATGAATAAAGATGAATGATAAGACATTTGTGTCAAGAATCAATTTTGAGAAACTACATATCATCGGCTTTTCACAAAGATTATTCGCTAACAAAGAAATTAAGCTATTTTCAAGGCGCTAGTTTATGACACAACATGTATATTGGATCAAATGATACATATTTTCTTCCATTCGCTCTGTCGGATGACTTGATTCTGTTCACTATTTCATACAAGTTCAAACTAATGAAGATCTCTATGGAAATGTTCTATAACTTGTCATTTACATAAACTTTCAGTTGTGCTGAACACCAACTGAGAATATACAGTATTTATTTAGAGTAAAATTTACACAATAAAACCCACAAACAAAAAGCACAGAGTCAATATCTGATCTCTCCCCGCACAATAGTGACAATACTGTTTTTTTATTATCATCTGGTCATCAATTACGTTGTCATCAGTGAATATTTTAAAAAACCGTTAGAACAAATGTCACTTAAGAATTTCGGATGATATAGAAAATGAAAGTATTTACTACAACTTTTCGATCCCTAAAGGCCTGCCTAGCTTCAGGCATACATATTATTATTGCACACCTTACACCTTTCACTGGTTCTTAAACTTTCGACTTTGGTACAAAAGAGGTAAGAAAGCTCAACCGAGTAGAGGTTGGTAGTGAACATACAAAATCTGTCGTCACCACCATCATCATCATAACTATTATCATCATCATCATCATCATCATCATCATCATCATCATCATCATCATCACCACCACTGCCATTGTTGGCCTGTGTCTGGTTGTCGTGACATGTTTTGTTGTTTGTCAACAGCAGCAGCAGCAGCAGCAATAACAACAACAATAACAACAACAATAACAATAGCAACAAAAGCAACAACAACATCAACGACAGCGACTACACAGTAATGATAGTAATACTAGCAAATGAAAAGGATTTCCCTAACTCCAATTTCCAGGAACCCAGTTTCAATTTCAAGTTTGTGAGGTGGTCATGTTCATGAATAAACATTTCACAGCTTTGAGACTATGAATAATAAGCAGGATTTTCAAATTCATGATGTATGAGGTCATGAGGTTTCATTGTATTTCCGCAAACACATTCGTTTGAAATCAAGGTAGGCTTCTATATGACTGGTGTGGACTGGCTTATCATAAAATATATTTATCTGAAATCAAGACAGAGTTTTATTTCTGACTGGTTTGAATTGGCTTAACTTATCATCAATTTATAGTCCTTTGAAATAAGGTAGTGCATTACATTTGACTGAACTGGACTGGTTTATCATAAGATAAGATAAGATAAGATAAGATAAGATAAGATAAGATAAACTTTATTAATCCTTCCGGAAATTTGTCTTGAACAAGTGCACAAAGACAATATTATTATATTAACAAACAATACATCAATAGTGAACTCTGGTAGACTATAAAACTAACATACAATGTCATACTGACTCATAATAGGCAAACATAACACACACACATACACACTGCACACTTACTCACGCACACACACATCCGTACACACACACATACACATACAAACCACACACGCACACACACATGAACCCACACACACACAACACACACACATACATATATACTTATACATCCCTACTAACTCTCACACTTTCCCAAACACTTCATATACTATTACTCCTAAGTATTACTCATGAAGTACATGCGTTTGAAATCAAGGGTGTGCTTTATTTTTGAGTGATTTGGAATGGCTTATCATAAAATATATTCATGTGAAATCAAGACAGAGGTTTCTATTTTACTGATTTGGATTGGTTTACCATCGAATCCATTAGTTTGAAAACAAGTGGTTTTTTGTTGTTTTTTTTTAAATTTTATTTCACTAACTGGGATTGGTTTGTCATGCTCTAGGGCAAAATGACTCCATTCGAGGAAAAGGCTTTACATATTTTTTCTTGTTTTTTTTTAACAAACAAGCACGATTTATCGCAGTGCTGAATGAACACTTAGAATGCTCGTAATCGGATCACTTCGCAGCGTCTCACTTGAAGCAGGAAATCGCCCCCAGAACTGACAAAATATTTCAAATTCTAGCCGGTCATTCGCTTTTCCAATCATCCACTCCTTTCTCCAGTCATTCGAAATGGGTAGTATCGTTTCCAAATATCGATGATTAAATACTCTATAATTCCGATACTTTGTCATAACTCAAGCTCTGGAGTATCAGGACTATATTTCTATTGTTCATTGTAGTCTGTCTCACTTAGATTGCCTGTAGTTGCAGGATTACAGAGAGCTATCGAAAAAGTCGATACGTATCGAAAGGTCTCAAATTACGTTTCCTCTATTACTGAGAATCAGAAATAGAGTTGACACTTTCGATACTTAACCATGAAGACTGAACACCGCGATACCTTAAAAAATAAAACTAAAACAGTATCGGCCCATTACTACTCCTCACCCCTTCTATTACACTTCTCTCCCTTTCCCCTCTTCCTAATCTGTCACCATTCAGAGATATCAAGTTCTCCACACCCCGGTAGGACCCGCAGGACGCAAGTCACCCTTTTTTCGCTCGGTCACACCTCGTTCAATGCCGGAGTTTAGCGAGCTGTGGAAGCGAGGATGAAATAAAATTGAATTTAGACATCTAACTCCCGTGTGTTAGAATGCCGACCACCCATGCACATTTCAGCACCTAGCTAATGACTCAGATGCCTTTTGCACGTTGGGACTTTTCATTCAATAGGGAGGTTTATGGGAGGGGAGAAACAGGTGAAATAGCGAGAGGGAGAGACAAAAAAAAAGAGGGGGAGAGACACCAAGGGAGAGAGAGAGAGAGAGAAACAGACAGAGAGAGAGAGAGAGAGACATAGATAGAGGGACAAAGACAGAGAGAGAACGAGAAAGACAGAAAGAGAGAGACAGAGATAGACAGACAGACAGACAGAAAGGTAGAGAGAGAGAGTGAGAGAGAGTGAGAGAGAGANNNNGAGAGAGAGAGAGAGAGAGAGAGAGAGAGAGAGAGAGAGAGAGATGCAAGTCGTATGAAGATATAGTAGGTGCAGGATCCCAGAAAGTCGAAGACCATTCCTTGATTTTGAGTTTATGAGATGTTGAAGTTTGTGAGTAGATTTCATTATAGACTATTATAGCAAAAGTTTCTTTAGGACCAGAGCAATGGCCGTATGCATAATCCTTGCGTTCATTAACGTACTGCGTTAACTTCGGTGAACACTACTATTGTTTACTATGTGAAGTGGCCTAAAATATTAGGTGAACTGATTCAACTGTCAACGTTCTGAAAATCTAATTGGTATTGAGGCATTTTACTATATATGTCAAACTTTGGAGGAAGAGTTGAACAATGTGTGTGGAAAGTATTTTGGCACGGAACCCTTGATGATTTCATGAGAGGTTTAATATCTTGTAGTATAGTCTAGTCAACAATAAATAGAAAAAAAAAACAACAACAACAACACTAGCTTCCTTTCGGCTACTTCTGGGTTAAAGCCATCGTTGCTAATAGTCTCAATAATAATATTTTGGTGATTTCCAGTTTTCGTATCGGTTCGAAGCCGAGACGATTTTTTGATATCTTTCCCCAGCAGGCAGGATGATCTAATAACTTTGCAACTCTCTCAGCCCCCCCCCCTCCCCCCGACCCCCAGGCAACTGCCATTTTGAAACATCTGATTTGACAAGCATTCGAACAGTTTTCTGCCAGTTACCCATTTTACAGACGGACGGGCTAGGACAATGTTAATGAACTGCTTTCCTAAAGCACTTCAAACATGAGCAAGATGGGAAGCGAACCCACGACCTTCTGATCTTGAGTTCAACGCCTTAATCATTCGCCTACGTTGTCTCACAATACATGACTTGAGCAAGGAGATATAGAGCAAACTGTAACGACAGGACACAAAGTGAAAGAAAAAGAGAAAAATGGGAAGAGCTGGTCTGTATCACAGTCTAATGCTTTGATCATTTAGGTCCTTAATCCGAATACCCTTTAACCCTTTACACGCATTACCACGCCCACCTTTAACCCTGTACTCTCTCATTAAGCAGGAAATGACCAAGAGGGCGTGTAATGCTCTTCGGTAAATAGAACAAATTTAATGGCGTGAGGAGAGGACAGTTAATTCACAGCTTCACTGCACTGGGTTAGAATGAGGAAAAGTGGCGCTTGAAATGGGGATGGCTCCACCAGATGGGCATCTTTTTTTTCCTGTATAAATTGTATAAAAACATTGGAACATTGACTTTAATGTTTAACGTTAAAATATGGAATGAGTTTGTCAGGTCTGGCAGTATTTATTGGTGATAGTATAGACTCGTGGTCATTGTGATGTTGTTGGTTGTAGTGGACAGCGACAGGAGATTTAGAACTGAAAAGAATAAAGCGGGGTAATGAGGCCACATGAGAGGAATACGAACACGTGAAAACAGTGAGCAGAACAAAAGTGTTGATTACAAGTTTCAAGTTTATTTATCTAGGCATAAGCCAACCACATACAATGTTATGTTACATCAATACAAAGGAACAAATTAATGAAGGAAAAAATATATATATACACAAAACTGTTACAGTACTAAATTACATTTAGTCATTGACATATCTTGTCTCTTTCTCTTTCTCTGTTGATTACTGTGGAGAAGATAGCCAGGCACAGAATGGTCTGAGGACAGCTGGAGAAGAAAGAAAACATGAGGCCCCTAACAGTTACAACCCAAAACAGCCGAACAGCCCAACAAATTATATAAATTATGTACAAAACTATATACTGTTACCGTCAAGAATTACGTACTGAAATAGCCGCTGCTTTTCGGATCATAAACTAATGTTATCACTAATTTCCGTTAGCCAGAATGTTTCTTGAATTCTGTTGCCCCCAGATCGTCACAAAGAATTGGGAAAACTGAAGGGTATATGAAAATGTTAAAATTACACAGATTGTTAGATTACCTATATTTCTGTCATAACCTCTGGGATGTAAAGGAACAGCGGAGCCAACGAGTTTGGCTGTTTCGAGATAAGAATCTTGGGCTGTTTAGGTATGTTTGCTTACAAATTGTTTGGCTATTTTGTACAGTCACGCTCTTTATGAAAGCTTATGTTGATACTGTAAAACTCGTCTTTGATGGTCAGATAGGCGACATGATATCAGATGCACATAGCTATTATATTAAAGGACATGAAGAAAACAAAAACTTAAGGTACATACTATAAACTTTGCTTAATGGCAGTTTTCACACAGCTAAAAGAAAAAAAAAGATGGANACGATAACTATTGAGCTACATAGTTTGGTTTCAAGTTCTATGTAAAAAGTGTGATTCTGCCATGGAGAGGAAATACATTGTGTTAATAAAGCAACTGGTACGATTGGAGGGAATTGCAACTTACAGACCAGATCGACTGCACATCTGGAGGACCAAAATACAAAGAAACACATTTTACGACAATGGGGAGTTCAGGGGGACTGTCAGACTCTGCTAGAATGGCGAGGGGGTGGTGATGAATCATTCATACTGCGAAAACGTGGGGGCGGAGAAACCAGATGCGCACGATCCTTTGGTCAGTCGTCGTGTGCTTTTCATTATATTCAACAAACAAGAATAAAACAAACTAACAAAAGGATAGAAAGCCCTAAACGCCGTTAAGTCGGCGTTATGTCCTTCAAGAGTTAAAGCCCCCTGAACGTGTTTGCATTTCCGGCCAGTAACGATAACCCCTCCTTTTTACGACGTGTTTACAAGTACCTCTTTAATTTGATGGTAGTTTGCCTTTAATGTAGTCGCGTGTGAAAAGGTGGGAGGGTTCAACGGTTGTAGAGTTTGTCTGGTGCGCATTTTGAGATGTCCTGTCTATTAAGGGTGAAGTGTCGGGGCTTTCCTTTTATATGTCGCCGAAACCGTCAGGCGCGAGGCGATTTCGCTAAGGTTTAGTTGGGTGAGTCAAGGTTTGGAAAGTCTATTTGGATTTGTCACATTCAGCTAAATAAACTACAAATACAGTCGACTCTGCTTAATCTAAAATCAGATAATCGCAACTTTCACTTAATCGCAACACTTTTTTCTTATCAAAATTGTTTTATCTAAAAATCAGGGGATAATCGCAGCTTCTTTAACCGCATTTTATCCTGTGCGCCCGACATGCGATTAGGTGGAACTGATTATACTAGTGTCTTACAAGCATTTACAAGAATATCAGCAAGAATCAAGGCCTCTTCCGTGGTTTTAAGCATCCAATGTGCTTACAATATGATATGATATGATATGATATGATATGATATGATATGATATGATATGATATGATATCATATGATATGATATCATATCATATCATATCATATCATATCATATCATATCATATCATATCATATAATATAATATAACATTGGGTAATCTTCTTACACTACAGGCCGCTGTATGTAGTGTGTAAATAGTTCTTAACATCTACAGATCAGGTTGCCTTTTGAATGTTCGTTGATGACGCTGGATGATCTATATTGATGAATGCAGTATCGTGAACAAAGACACCATGCCCTCATATTAAGATTCAAGATTCAATGTCTTTATTAGGTTCTGGGCCAATAACACATATTCAATACATAGTCTTCATCAAATCAAAGATAGTGAAGACGAAAGCATAGAGGAGAGGAATGGGGAAAGAAAGAAAGAAAGAAAGAAAGAAAAAGAAAGAAAGAAAGAAAGAAAGGAATGAAGAAAGGAAGAAGGAAAGAAAGAAAGAAATCACTACATGAGCTTGCTTTAGATTTGTGTCTTTGTAATTGTGTATGTAGGTTAGGGA
>JAWQUT010000262.1:743247-769321 GCA_033807755.1 Ellobium chinense
ATCCCTTTTCCCTTGTAACCCACCTTCATTTACGTAACATTACCTATCATTCAACTTTTCAATCTTCTTATCCATCAAACGATATTGACCGTTCCCACACAAATCACTAGTCTAGAACATTACTATAAACTCCAAAATCAACCCATTAACCCATTGCATCCCCGGTCCGCCTCTATGTATCACTTTAACCCTTCGCCGGCCTGTTAGTGTTTCTGTAGCATGATGCATCACCGACGAGAGACGTACACAGATAAAGATCTGCCGGCCTATCTATCACTCTGTGACAGATCATAGTCGTAGAGAGGGATGCGTCAAAACGAAGGATAGGCGGATGACGTTTTCGCGCCTGCGGTTGATTTTGGCTCTTTCTTGTGGTCAAAATGATGATTAAACTTGGTCAGTGTGGCTAGAACTGATGCATGTTTGTGTGTGATGCAGGGTTGAGGGCAGGGCTGGGCAGAACTGAGATCATAATGAACGCAGGTGTGACTGTCAGTGCACGAGAGAACGATTTGTGAGTGTTATGTCTTTGAAGTAGAAAACACAGCATTGTCAATAATGGAACGGTATAGTATTATGCACATGAACTTTAGTAACAGAAAGTCCTGACAATGAAAGATAATACATCTGGAGTCTACAGTGTATTTATTTGATAAATAAATTCAATATGTACACAAACTAGAAAATAAATGAGATTTACAGAAAAGCTTGAAGGGAAATAGATAATACTGTCATAGATATCATCCTTATCTTGCCAATGGGGTCTAGTCTACAATGTACTTAGAGCCACACCTCCTAGCCTCTAATTCACTTAATATCCAACTCAAACCGCTCATCGTTTGGCCCGGAACGCACCTGTCAATAGTTGCTCCTCTCCAGTAATTTACTGTGAAATTGATGTCCACTTCATTGGCTTTAGCTGGAAGGCGATCGGCGAGATCAGTAGAAAGAGAGCCCGAACACATTTTGGAGATTGTAGGGTTGACACTGTACTTAACACTGCCTGGGTCTCTAACCGTCAACCTCTTAGTCTTCTTAACGACGCCTTTGGATGGGTTTGTGGGATGGGCAGAGGCGTAACCCCCAAAGAAGAAAAGTGTGGAACTTAAGTAACATAGAGGTAATGTCGAATATACTTTGCTAGGTTGTAGGTTGTGACATGGTCCTGAACATAGGCTGGGTATCAGCCTCTATGTCTTCTTAACGAGTCGTTTGAATGGGATGGTGGAATAGGCAAAGAAGTAATCTAGAAGGAGGAAAGTGTGAGTCACGGTAGTGGTGTATAATAGGGTGACGTCTGAAGAATATTCCTGTTGTGGTTCTTACAACTTTAAGAGCAAACGTTTAGAGAGAGGAGAGACAGAGACAGGTAGACAGACAGACTCACAAACAGACAGACAGACAGACACAGAGAGAGAGGGGAGAGAAAGAGGAAGATGGCGAAAGAAAGAGACATACACACACAGCCTCATCATATTCCTCTTCTGACAATGAAAAAGTAAATAACGGAAGTAATGATTGTTGCAGTTGCCGCTTGCGATGCCCGAATGCCCGTGCATGCATATTTAATGAGGGTGGTCTATATCATAATCACGTCCTCGTCATTCGAGATTTTCATGATAAAAGCATATTATGTCAGAGTCAAATCTACTCTTCTCTTTCCCCAACCTCCCAAGCCTATCAAGGATGGCACGCCCCTGGAATGACTATTTACCTCACGGATAAGGATCTTGTTTTAAAAGTGTTGGATTATCCCCCATCATAAATTATCAGTTTTGATGTTATCAGTGACATAATTCAGGACAGATCATTCATTCAGACCTTAAAAAAAATGGCTCAAACCTGTAGATCTAGGCTAGAATAGCTACTAGTTAGCTGTCACTAAGCTGTTGATAAACATCGTTACAATCGATTACAGTCATTGAATAAGTTTACATCTTCCTGCTTCCGTGTATTGACAAAGTATTGAGGAAATTGGTTTCAACTTTGAAACCTGCGAAAGTTTCAGTTAATGTATTTATTTGTTAACCCCTTCCCGCCCGCCCTCCAACCCACCTCAAAATAAAAAAAAAATTAAGGGGTTGATTCATTCATCCATCCATCCATCCATCCATCCATCCATCCATCCATCCATCCATCTGTCCGTCCGTCATCCGTTTGTCCGTCAGTCCGTCCATCCATTTCTCCACCCTTTCGTTCAAGATGATCTATCTATTCCTTTATCTGTCTTTCTCCCTGCCGCTCGGTTACATATTTGCTGTTATAATTACCCATTCACTTCAGCTATTGTTATGGACAGTTTTACTCTGTTTTGACACCTCACACACACACACACACACACACACACACACACACACACACACACACACACACACACACACACACACNACACACACACACACACACACACACATACACACACACATACACACACACATACATACACATACACACATACGCACACACATAAACATACACACACACACACACACACACACACACACACACACACACACATACACACACACACTCACACACACACACACACAGGAGAGAGAGAGAGAGAGAGAGAAGCGTGAGAGAGAGAGAGAGAGAGAAAGCGTGAGCGAGAGAGAGAGAGAGAGAAAGAAAGAGAGAGATTATCATTCAAAAACACACAAACATGCAAACATAACCAGCACAGACTAGCTCTAGCATCCTCTGTAATATTTTCATAAGCTCCGCATCGATCTATTCTGCTATCGAGAAAGACAAATGGGAAATCTGTTTCAATCTTGTTAACGGCTGAAAGATTATCTACAGCGCTAAATTAATTCCACCCCAGCGCCTCCTTTACCATTCAGTGTGATAAGTCAACAAACTACAAAATCGGATAATATTTATCCGAGAGCAGTTCTAACAGTTCTACACGCACCCCTGGAGTCTAATTTTTTTTTTTTTCCTCACCAGCACTAACAAGATACCCTCTGCCTCTCTGAATGCGATTAATTTTCCGCAGCCACTATCTTTGTCGTCTATTTATTCCCGCACAAAATAACGCACGGGCTCTCGCGCGGCAGGAGTTAATGCGCGCTGATTCGTCGAGCGAGGCGACGGGGTGGGCGGGGCCTCGACGCCATGTTTGTTCCCGCCCTCCTTGTGCCGACTGAAGAAAAAGAAACACGCGGTTGAGGCATTTTTAACGGAACCAACAAGTGTAATAAAAAGAAGAAAGCAATATGGCTAATTTTCCGCAAGCTACAAATGTTGTCACGACAAGTTTTTGAGAGGCCATCAAGGCGGGGGTAAACTGCTTTTTTCTAAACGAGTCTTTATAATAACATACGATTCACGAACAGACGTGGCTTGCCTTGTCACCTATTCGTGTATAAGTTTTCTAAAGAAAAAAAAAACAAAACTCGTCTTCATGAATTGAAACACAAACCAAATTTGAAGGCGTTTTGAGTGACTGTGGGTGACAATTTGTGAAACTAGTTGCCTGGATTTGAAGACTACTGCATGGCGTCAATTCTCTGCTCAAAAGACCTGTAGCTGAGCTACAAAAATCGTCTTCATGATTTGAAACACAACACAAGTTTGAAGGCGTTTTGAGTGACTGTATGTGACAATTTACAAAACAAGTTGCCTGGATTTGAAGACTACCTCATGGTGTCAACTCTCTGCTTCAGAGACCTGCAGCTGAGCAAGTCTAGAGAATAGTGAGTGGGTTATACGATCACCTCTGCACGTGCTGTCCAAAGTATTATAATTTGCAGAGCATCTGTCGCCTTGGGTTACTTCTCATCGCCAGAGCGTTCAGCCGTGAGTATTGTTCCACCGGTTTTTAAGTTTGTCATGCAGAATTGGATTAATTTCTCCTAATGCATAGTGAAAGACCGGCAATCCCTTTTTAGATGAATCGTTTTATAGATATGCTTTTATTTACATAAAAGCTACCGCTCCTACATGCAAAATAATATCAGTAAGATTTACTGCTACGTGGTAAAAGGCCGTATCATTTTTCAACCCTGCCCGTTAGAATTAGAAGTCTTCAGTAGCTAGTAAGGTGCATTATTTTACCTTATACCCCGTCATTATTAAGGGCCTAACTAAGCTATGGCAGCATCATAAATCGTGCGGATAAATAATTCATGATAATGAACTTGACAGATATATACATGCAATTTTATATTCATCACCCGTAAATTATGATAGATTCATTCCTTTCATATTCCATGATAAGCCAATATCTTGAAATAATAATTCTTGAATGACAGTTTAAGGTTTTTTTCCTGGTTACACTCGCCAATAAAAAACATCTCTCATATCTACATATATGACATTATGGAGCAATCGCCACTTCATACTGCCCTGTTAAAATATACATAGGCCTACATGTGCAGTCGATTCCGCTTGCTCACAATCCGCGTATTAGCAACTTCCAACATAGGAACATCTGTATAGATGTAAATAATGTATTTTTTAAAGAAATAATCAAAGAGAACTTTTCTCCTTCACATTAAGTCACAAACATCTCCAGGTCCAGGACGCACTGATCTGTGGAAATGCACAGAAACGTTTGAGGTTTAAGATCTTATCGTGATCCAAGGGCTTGTAACAGAGACCGCAGCTTCAACATACAAATATGAAGCTATTTGTTTGTCACTTTTTTTTTTTTTAATGTCGTGATTCAAGGGCTTGTAACAGAGAAACGCAGCTTCAACATACAAACATGAAGTTATTTCCTTTGCCCTCTGGGTGTGTCATGGGAAATCGTGTCCGGTACGTAAAACTCGGTGCTGGAAAGAGGGTGCAGAACCCCTTGGTACGCAACTTTTATTTCCATTCTTTTTTTTTTTCCTTTGTTTCTCGGGTCAGCTTGTTTTAGAAATAAGATGCGGGTTTATGTTGTATAAAAATTATCGTTTAATTGGAGCTCCTTTTAGTCGGGACGTTTTTCTTGAGCCATATTATGGATTGCGATTAAGCGGAGTCGACTGTGAAATTAGGTACTCGCTGGCACAAAATGTATTGCATCGTTCCTTGTCTGTAGCTAGTTTGCTACTCACCAAATTTATTTAAAGGTACCAATTATTGTGATATGGCTCAGATCTGACTCACACATTGACAGGTTTATCGATTAAAGAAATATATTATCTGCTTAATTGCAACGCCTTGTAGACTTTACACGTTGCGATTAAAAGAGTTGCAATAATGAAATGTGAGTATCTGGTCTATTAATATCTTGCGCATAAGCATACTGTGGTTGAGCGGAATGGGTTGTAATTATGATTCCAAATAAAAATAATTATAATAACCATGTATACTTTCTTGTATTCCGCAGATCAGCGTGGCAGGAGACTGCAGTTCTGCACTGATGTCAACCAAAAGATTTCAGATATCTTATTGGCTTTAGGTGGTTATATCACCTGCAAGAAATAAACAAAATAATTGAAACGGCAATAATTACAATAAGAAGAAGAATAGATAACTGCTATATGCATTATCCGGATAACATAAATCTACATAATTATATAATATTATCAGTTTTCAATAAATTTCCCACATCAGGAAGACAGAACTACGGTGCAGTCATTAACTCTGCTGTTTTTATCTTGGCTTCATCATAGACTATATGCAGTTCGCAAAATAGACCTATCTACCCTTTTGTCAGCTATCTTGGATATGTTTTATTGGGCAAACGAACTTCAGTTGTTTACTCAAGGCTGCTGAAAGTTGTTCTAGTCGTTTGATTGCTGCGGAAACGATTGGTTACTTAGGCATTGCACTGAAACTTTAAGCATGACGTTAAAGATGGAAATTAAAGAAGAACCAATGATGGTTGACAATTTTGACTCTCTTTATCACCCGGAGACTTCAAGTTCAATTCCTGCTTATTCTGGTCTACCACCCTCGCCGCAATCATCACCATCATGTTCAGCATCGTCATCATCATCATCAACATCCCCAGAAGTGGCTACGAGTACTTCCGAGGGTGAACTACTAGTGCCCAGTGATATAAATGTTATGTGTTCCCCTACAACACTTCCATCGATACCGGTAACACTGAACTCATCGTCACCGTCTCCAAAATCGTCATTGTCGATAGCAGAAACATCGTTTTTATCGTTGTCTCAATCTACATGGTCGTCGTCGTCATCTTCAACAGTATCGTCATCACCTTCCTCATTATCATCGGTTTCGTCAACTCCGGAGAAACTTGTGGCATCTGTGGATTGTAAAGACAGTCCTGGCAAAGTCAGATCTAAATTTTCGATCGAAGAGATCCTGAAACCTTCATTCGGAAGCAAGAAGAGTCAGGACTTTCATGAAAATCAGAGTCCTGTCGTTCTTCAGCCACTAGACATGAGAAAACATTCCCTGGTTGATAAAGAACATTGCTGCAAAGCTGAAAAACCTCAGGTGGGTCTCTGCGAGGACAACAGTTGTCACCACTACGGTTCTTGTGATGAATTCAGCAACTGCAGCTCCAGCAGCAACAGTAGTAGCCCTGAGGGAGGCCACAACAGCAGCAGCAATAGCAACAGCAGTAATGGCAACAGATGCAGCGATACCAACAACAGTTTCAGCATGAAATATGACAAATTTGGTCAACATTTGACTCAGGACATGAGAAGCATCTTTGCCATGAGCAGTTACCATAAAGAAGCCATACCCTTCTCTGCCAAGTGTCAGTTTCCTGCTGCCATACCATACCACAACGCCCTCAATCAGTATTTTTATGGCTTCAACATTAGTTCTCTCAGAAATCAAATATTTCATGATATAAAGATGTCCAGATTATTGATGGACCCCCAGAACATTTACCAAAACAACGCTCGTAATCAAATATTTCAAATGAACCCGAAAGACTTCAACGAAGATGTTAAACTCCCTTTGTACAATAACAGTGCCATGAGTGGTGCTATCTCCAAGTCCCCAAGACCAGCAAATCTTGCCAGTGTTAGCTCCAGTTCAGTAAGACAGAGTCTTGATCGTACTTCTGTGGCAACCTGTAGAAATGCTGATACACGTCGTGCGCAGTCAACTGAGCTGAACAAAAATACATCTTTTCATGCCTCCAACGTCAGTAAATCCTTCCAGAACAACAGTAATAGCTGCAGTAACAATAGTGTCGTCAGCAGCAACAACAGCAACAACACCAACAACAACAGCAGCAGCATCAAAAGCGACAATGGTGATGCCCCTAACGGACAGAAGGAGAAGGTACCATTTCCTTTGCCAGCCTGGGTCTACTGTACTAGGTATTCAGACAGACCCTCATCAGGTGGGTAGGGATCGGTGTATTCCTTCAGTGGCTCATGTTTACTGTATATATGTATTAGCAGTGAATGTAAGCTCCTAGGCTTATAACAGTCATTGGATTTCTATGAACATCTTTAAATCTAAAATCAAAGTTGCTGAATTTAAGGAATAACACTAGAACAGTCTGACTGTAATGATACTGACGATTGATACGATTTGCGATCATTATCAAAAGCCTCACAAATAGTGGAGTACTAATTAATGTAAAACATGCAAAAATGTATCTGAGAGTAGAAAATATGTTTTCCTTACTCTTATCACTATTTATGTGAAACAATCATAGATTTCAAAGTCTCATTCGTCTGTAAAATCAGAAACTGTACAAGGGTAGAAGTATCTACGGAAAACTCAAGAGAATTCGGCTAAAATACATACTCGAAACTCAACGATCTGCACTGGCTTTATAACAAAGAACACTCCAGCTGATGGGACGGTCTTTACTTTTGAAACGTGTAAACACATATGACATACTTTTATCAGTCTAGTTTTTAGAATAATAGCACGTGAGCAAGTTGCTGTCTAAATGCTCTGCTCTTCCTACCTTTCTTTATGATATTTTAAATGCAGAAATTATCAAGAGTGGGAAAGTATTTACAGTTGCAGAGATCGCCTTGTTCACTTATCTTTGTAAAACGACACCGTTACTGCAAGCTTACCCCAAAGTCTCGTCTACATCGAAACAAACCGTAATCTTTTCAATACTGAGACTGACGGCACATTAGCAATCTCTGATCTAATTCGTTGGAAATAGTAAGTTTTTCCTTCTCATAAACTCATAAAATCGGTAGGTACAGCCCCACTGGCGTATGATAAAACTTATTAAAGAATTAGGAGTTTTGACCGTGCACGTTCTCTGGGTCTGACAGCTGATAAGGGGATTTGCGGCCCATAATGTTTTAATCAGTTTTTCATACGTACGGTTGGAATTTGGGTCTAACATTTTGTGGCAGGTATAAAGAGGACGTGAACAACAGATTGCTAGCAAAAATGATTTTCTCCAAAAATTGATTTTCTGACGTTTTATCATGCGGACGGCGAAATAAATTTCGGCCAATTCTTTTTCCAGGTCCGAGGTACAGGAAGCCTCGCAAGAGAACCAGGACAGAGAACGACAAACGTCCGCGGACAGCCTTCTCTTCCCAACAGCTACAGAGACTGAGGCATGAGTTTGACGCGTCGCCGTACCTGTCTGAGTCCAGAAGGAAATGCTTGGCTGCAGAACTGGGTCTTAACGAATCGCAGGTTTGTACCAGACAACTGGTGGCGCATAACTGCAAGTGATCTCCTAACTGCACAGTTTTCAGGGTGGTAGAGTTTCAAAAAGTTGTGAGCCTGAGGTCAGAGGTCAAAGTTAAGGTCATACAATCTCTGCCAACCGTAACTGGTCTGAACCTTGCAGTTTGTGCTGGTACATTGCGAAAGTGGGCCACGGTTTGCACACGGCCTAGTTCAGAGAAGACTTGAATTGCGGGAACGAGGAGGAAAAAAATTCAGAGATCGAACTGCCATAAATCTGAGACTACCATGTACATCTTAACTTAGTAAAGACAAGAATTGCTGGCAAGTTTACAGATTCTTTTGAGGCATAATGGCCGTATATCATGTGTCTCAATAATTATGAAGTTTGTATAACAAGAAAAAAAGCTAACATGTATGCTGCATTGTTATTATTATTATTTTTTTTTTTTTTCAAAAAACGCTTTCAAAATAAAAAAAAGATCTTTTCAAACCAGCAAAGTTGAGAATTAAGAAATTTTACTTTAATATAATAATATGTATAAATACTCTGATCACAGTGATACTTTATAATAAATACAAAATTTCGGATTTAATGTGATTCTTCATCAGGGGACACACATAGTGAAATTATTATCATTATTATTATCATACTATTGTTATCACATTATTACATTATTATTATCACATATTATCATCACATTATTTTATCACACTATTATTAGCACATTATTATTATTATCACATTATTATCATCATCATATTATTATTAATAATAGTAACATTATCGTTGTGATTATGAAATAGGTCCAAAGTTCTAAGCACAACCAGTCAATTCTGTATGTAGACTATCTACATTATGTCTGTCTCGTTTCAGGTGAAAATCTGGTTTCAGAACAAGAGAGCGAAGCTGAAGAAAGGGTCTGGATCCAAGAACTTGCTGGCAATGAAGCTGATGGAGGAGGGACTCTACAACCACAGCACGATCGTCGTCGATGAGTATGATGACAACATGAATGACAAGAACGATGATATACACTAGAACCTCATGAACTTGAAAGTTATCATTAAGCGAAGTATGCGATTAGGTATTGCCTGGGTCGATGAAGGAGGGGGGAAGGGGAGGGGTTAAGTTTTATATTATTATATCGGTTTTCCATGCTTTGTGATTAGATCGAGCATGGGGTTAAATCGATTCGAATAAGAAAAACTGACTGTATAAAATTATAAAATTAACTATATATTATGCGAGAGATGGGGGAGGGAGGGCCGGACTGAGAGAGAGAGAGAGAGAGAGAGAGAGAGAGAGAGAGAGAGAGAGAGAGAGAGAGAGAGAGAGAGAGAGAGAGAGAGAGAGACTGTGGTTTGGCTTTTCCTCAAGAGCAGATGTTTAGTGATAATGTATTAAAGGGTCCGTCACGAACGTTTAAAGACAGAATTTGAATTAAAGTACCAGAACCAAAATGTTCCATATTTTTATCTGGAAAGGTTTAAAGGTTGCGTTGGTTTTCAGCCACATGGTGAAACATTTGTTTCGGCCATAAAGTTATGCCATACTTTCATACCCTGTAGTCGTACAAGAGTCAATACCTTTTCCGTTTGCCAAACACATTTTCAAATCCTTTATTGCTCCATTTCGACGACAGTGTGAAAAGCATCTTTCATAAAGGATCAAACTTTTATTTCACACTTACTTGTTACTAAATCCTTACTATTAATATTTTAATTTTGAGTGTAGCGCTAAAAATGCAGTTTTTTATTTTCGTTTTCTCTGAACGTAGACCTAGTTCCCCTTACAACCAGCTCGCGGACAATTTCTCACTACTGTATTAGCCTTCTGTCATTTGCAGTGTAAAGTGAACACATTTTCGTTCTTCTTGTTGTTGCAAGATCGTACCAGTTTTGTTTTTCGTGAAAGTGCTTTTTTTTTTCCTTTTGACTAAAACAAGATAGTTGTTAAACTTAGCTTACAACACGCTCTGTAATGCCGCTTACATCTAAAATGCACTTAAATAGCTGTGGCCGAAAGTAAACGTCATTTGGTGCTGGATGGTCGAAAACCAATGCAATAATGTCTTAAGGAAAAAACCCTTAGTAATCCCGTCGTTTTAAAATCGAAAGATGTCTGTTGCCTTTTATGTCCCGGTTGTTGTTTTTCTGTTATGGTCATTCATTTTAAGAGAGAACCTGGACAATGCAGGTTGGACTTAAGAGTTGCAGCCTTTTACGAGAGATGCTATCATTATCAAGGTGCAGAAGTTCAACTTCAATATTTATTGTTTAGAAATTTATAGAATTCTTTAAGATAGTACAAGGAAATGTTATATTTTTGTCATAACCATACTCATTCTTTATCATGCTTCACTGACGGCGAAATCAAACTCACAGAAGAGAACGTGCATGTTTTGCAGGTAGTTCAAGTGCCCTTTAGTCTTTGTCCCCATCCAAAACAGAACAAGGCACTTTCTTCTTTATGTGAATAGGCTATTTTCAGCATCAGTGTTTCGATCGAAAGCACCAGTGTTGAGCAGAAGCGAAATCATATGAACGCAATTCACGCGAGCTCATCTGAACTTAATAGCTCTTTTTGACGACCACTGATTTGGATTTTAATTTACTATAGCCCTTTTATGTGCTTTGATTTTCCATCTAACCTTCAGTTCAGTTCACGTCTTCCTCGAAAATCAGAACTGACAGTCAGTTAAAAAAGCCAAGAGGAGCTGATTTGATATGAAAAGTACTCCATTTCAAATAACTGAGCTAAATTTGAGATTACGGGGTTTTCCCCTTTGTAAACTGAATTTGATCTGAACTGAATTGACTTTTCTGGTCAACTCGCCCAACCCTGGCAGGCACCATCTTTTGATGGAAGGAGCGAAGAGAGAGTTTGTTCTAAGATAGATTAATCTAGTGGTGATGTTTTCGCAGTCGTAAATGATATACTCCCTACGGGGTTTTTCCCCTTTGTAAACTGAATGTGTTCTGAACTGAACTGACTTTTCTGGTCAACTCGCCCAACCCTGGCAGGCACCATCTTTTGATGGAGAGAGCGAATCGAGAGGTTGTTCCAAGATAGACTAATCAAGTGGTGAAGTTTTCGCAGTAGTAAATGACATAATCCTTACCCAAATAGCTAAGCTACAGGAATCTGTACCCATAAGGCTCTAGACAATTTGAATAAATTATTAAATCTCTTGCTGCGTAGTACAATGTTCTCCCTGTGTTTCTATCGCCATCTCTTTCTTCAGAAGCTGTTTTTAGAAGTTTACAATAAACTTCCCATGCGTTCAGCCCTCTTGATGTTATAAACTTGGTAAAGAGGACTTCTAATAGATACTAAAAGTATATTACTATTCAGCTTCATCGTCACCCTTATTTATTATCTTTACGTTATTGATAAATTATTATCTTTATCATTACCATCATCACCAAGATCACATTCATCACTATCATCATCATCATTATCATTAAATTCACTCTCATCCTTAAAACCATCATCCCCTTCATTATCATCATATTCTCTCTCGACTTTCTCATTATTCTTCATTGTTGAAAAGGTTTTTTTGTGATCAATAATTGCAATGAATATGAGGTCAGTATATTAAACCAGTGACTTGCATGTACAGAACCACTTCATTTTCACTCGCCTTGGTGTTTTCGTGTGGTTTTGTCTTTGGAAAAGGAGGGGGGGGGGGGGNGGGGGGGGGGGAGCTGATTGTTTCTAATAATGAATTTTTAAATCACAAAGCCTTCATGAACATTGGTTCAAATCTATCTGGAAAATCCAAAGCCAAATCTGTACCAGTTAAAAATCTATGAACAACTGATTTGGTCTGAAAAAGTACTCAAGTTACATGGAACTGAGCTGAATTTGAACTTAGGGCTTTTTTGCTCGTAATGAACTGAATTTGATCTGAACTGACTCTTTCGATGAACTTGCCCAACCTAAGCGATTAATCTTTTTTTTTTTTTTAACAAGTCTGTGAAATGTTGGAGTTGTGAAAAAAACTGAATTAGAAAATGAAAAGATTCGGGACTACTGGCCGTTAGTATAATCATTACGTTAATTAAAGGCGTTGGTTAACTACAGTAAACACTACTAATGTTCTGGGGGTTTCCAGTGGTTACCGCAGTGCGTTAACTAAAGTAAGGATTACGAATAGCATGTGGCCGCAGACCATCTCATTGAGTATGACTGTGAAACTTTCTAGCTGGTTACATCGAGTTCGAATAAATGAGGTCTTAAACTATTTTCGTCCTGTGGCCGTATGAGTAGTCTATACGTTAGCTAACGTAATGCGTTAACCACAGTAAGCATTACCAATGTTTTGGGGAGTTTCCCGTAGTTACCGCAGGGCGTTAACTAACGTAAGGATTATGAGTACGGCCGCTGGTTTGTTAGTACATTTTCTTTTTCTCTCTATTGTAACACGTACGTGAAAAGTTACCAATACCGATTTCAAGAAACTGTTGTGGAATGCTTGGGCCTGATTTAATACCGAAACCAAAGTGAAATAAAAGCGTTCCCACACTCACTGGCTAAAGCTGAATTTACTTTTTTCTTTCTCTCTTCTTTGAATAAACATGCTAAATGCATTTTGAGTAAGTTGTCAAAGGAGCCTAAAGGAAACACCAAAAGCAACTTGTAGCAAATGTCATTAGAACCAAACACAAAATATAAACAAAACTGTATTCAAAACAAGAAATAAAACATGTTTTCAGAACTCGCAGAAAATGCAAACAGAACATTTACAAACAGCATGCATTACAAACATCAATTTCCGTCGTGGCTTTTCTCACTGCAGCTTCCAAAGCGCGGTCATTTTCACAGCTAACCCATCAACCACCGTGACCACAGAAGCACCAAAACATCCGCTGTCCTTGAAGTAGACGGCAAAGAGCGCTGCGGGGAGATAAAACTCACGGTGGTGAGAACCAAGAAAACCCATCCCAAGGATAGATGAAACGACATCATTATCCCAGTCGTTGTTATTATTATTATTGTTATTATTATCATCCTAAAACATGGTTGTTGGTCGGATGTCTCTATGAGACAAGGGGGATCTATCATCAGGGCTTTGGACTAACGTTCAAAAGCTCGTGGATTCAATATTAGTGTGGTCGGCTGACAAAAAACATTTTCGTTCTCGCACAGCCCAAGCGTTGGAGAAATGGGTATCTCATTGTAAACAGATGAAAATGGTACACATCCTGAGTACTAGACAAAGTGATCAGAGCCTGTACATGGTAGCAACTTTCTATGATTGCTGAAGGAGTTGAAAACGTTACTGAATGATCTGGTCTTCTGAGGGAGTAATGTCGTATTTAGTGTGTAGTCGAGTCAGCTTCCATACGAAGGCTGAGATGATTAATATTTGGAAGTTTGAGCATTAACAATGGGATCTCTTATTTCATAGGTATTCCACTAAATCTGCATATTGAACGTTTTAAGGGTGCATTCAGTAGGAATGCACTTATTAATACGTTATTCTTACAATGTAAGAGATCCCACTGTTTATGCGCAAGCTCTCAGATATCTTCTCTGGGATATCATATCAGTGAAATGATTAGAAACCTCATAGAATGAAAACGACTTAATGGTGCTGCTGCTTCTGGTAATGATGGTGATCGTAAGTAACAAATACGTTAGTATTTGTTACTAGTTATGCTGATGACGTATGTATAACTGAAAGAGAAATTAATTAAAAAAATGAAAATACGACTTTTATTTACCCCGTAGCGAAATTAGTTTATAGTGTCGTACAATGTTATACATCCCATTCATGATACATAGACATAGCACAATACATTTAATGTAGATACATAATATTACAAATGAAATACATATTAGAGTCATCGCTGATAATCCGCAACGCAGCGCCCTGGTCTATCCAGCTCTTCCCATTTTGGGAAAGGGAAGTGAAGTGTCTTTCCCGAGGACACTTCAGCGTAAAACACCCGGCCCGAGAATCAAACACACAAACTGTGGACTTGACAATCTTCCGTATCTGAGTCCGATTTACAAACCGCACGGCCACGCTACCTGATGCTAGTAGTGATTGTTGGTAATTGGACAGGTGTTGATGATGCTGTTTGCTGGAGTGGCGGTGGTAGAGCTACAGCTGCTGGTTCTGTTGTTTTTGCCTGAATGAACCAGAACGAAAAGTGGTGGAGAAGTCTGGACCTCATCATCCCTTTACAAACTAGACAGAGCCATTTTCCAGCAGTGAATCAAGGAATGGAGCCTTCTTGACCCGTAATAATAGGCTTTATGGCATTGTCCTCTCTGTCTCCCTCTCTATAGTTCTTTCTACATAGCCCTGCATTCTCTCTTTCTTTCTTTCTCTTTCTCTCTCTATCTTTCCCTCACACAAACTCCTTCGCAGTCGGCTACTTCCGTGCTCCATTCCATCAATCCAGCACATTTATCTCTCACTCGCTCTTTCCATTCAAACTGAAACATGCCAAGAAATCGGACACTGAATTAACACACCGAAATCTCGATCAGAGATGAAACGATTAGAAAGAGTCAAAGGCCAAAGGTCAGAACTGATAGTTTTTCGGCTATTCTGCCACCATCGTCCAACTTCACAATCACTTAGTGGCTTTAACAGATGTCACGGGGGGAATTGTCTTGGACACGAGAATCAGCGAGAAAAACATGGCTTCGCGGAGCAGCCTTTCAGCGCACGCGCCCGAGCATAGCGTCTTCCTGCTCGTGACAAGGTCTACATCACCTCTGCTCATGCGTGACAGGAAGTGTCGGTTACTAAGAAAATGTTATGGTTGCACATGGTGGGGGATGTGAGGGGAGGCTCATTTTTTTTTTTTAAGGCGAGGGATGGGGGTTGGGGTGGGGGAGGGCAAGTGGGGAAATGAAGGATGTTAGCGAAGAGGAACATGAGGGAGGAAAGGAATTAAGAAGAGAGGAAATAGATAATGGAAAAGAGAAATATCAGAAAATGGCATGAGGTAGAAAGTTAACAAAAGGGAAGATTGCAACTAAGGAATAAAAAGCAAAGAAAGAGAGGGACCTTGAAAATTAGGGAAAAACTGAAAGAGGGAAAGAGAGAGAGAGAGAGAGAGAGAGAGAGAGAGAGAGAGAGAGAGAGAGAGAGAGAGAGATTAATAGTAAAAATAGAACACGCCATTATGATCTCTAACCACTTGGTCTCAACAGAAAAAAAAACAAACTTACTGTTGTCTTTTATTGTCCCAAATCCCTTTTCAATCTTTGAATCTTTCCATGCATTCTTGGGTATTTTTATACACTTGTACTTTTTCATTTTAAAGGATCTCCAGAACATGGAATTTTAGAACATCGATATTTTGACCGGGGACGTAACAATGCTATTGTCGAATGCGAATGTGCTCCGAAACCATTGAAATTCGAACCAGGAGATTTAGTATCAATATCTGCTCATCGGAGGAGCAATATGAAATAATCCATTAAAAATTATATAGGCCAGTTTGTGTGCTTTCCTCTTTTCCCCCTTTCAACGGAGGAGACTAGAAGTTCTAATTCTTCTTTCCATGACATCTTGCAGTAGGAGTGGCCATGTCAGTTGAACAAGAGCGATGGCTTAATATCCCCCGCACGTATTATGACATTCACAAAATTAATAATCTTCCCTTGTTTACTGTACACTGATGTATACTGTAGACTATAGAATGTTCTGCCATTACCTTTATATTGAGCACATTATATTGTATCCATGTGATGTTCTGTAATAACATCTTGGAGAAATAAAAATTGAATTGAATTGAATTGACACGGTATCAACAAGTAAACCCTTGTCCCTTGTGCAGTAAAAATGCATTGGGGGATGAGTTCCACTATTTGATTGAATGTAGTTTTTCTATTGGATACCAGGACAAAGTACATTCCTGGGTACTTCTTTGTAAATCCCAATACTGTACACTTAAAATAAACTTTAGGATAAATTCTACTACTGACGAACGTCTTGCGACGTTGAGAAAATTTGCCTAAATCCTTCTTGAATTGTTTACCTGATATACCTTTGCAATCCATTTCCGTATCTGCACGCACCTATTATAACATTTATAAATTATCTTTCCTTGTTTACTGTGCACTGCTGTATCCTGTAGACTAGAATTTTCTGCTATTACCTTTATATTGAGCACATTGTATTGTATCCATGTGATGCTCTGTAATAACATCTTGGAGAAATAAAAATTGAATTGAACTGAACTGACACGGTATCAACAGGTAAACCCGTAAATGTAGTCATCCAAAATCGTCCCGCTCATTGAACGGGAGTGCAAGCTCATATGTAATATTAGGAGTCGGAAGCATTTGGTTAGAACGAGTACGCGAGTATAGGTGTTCGTGAGATGTTGCCCTAAACTTTTTTTCTTGACTTCGCTTACGGTTGCATTTTATAGGTGAGAATTTCTAAAATCTCAACAGTAGTCTGTCTTTCTATGGACTGTATGCCTGTCTATCTGCCTGCCAAACTATCTGCTTTCTGCCTGCCTGCCTGCTTGCCTGCCTGTCCACCTCCTTGTCTGCCTGCGTGTCCATCTAACCGTTTGTCTGTTCATCCATTTGCAGGCATGTTTGCCTAAGCGCCTTCCTTCAAACTTACCTGCCTGTCTGTAAGCCTACCTACCTACCTGCCTGCCTGCCTGCCTGCCTGCCTACCTGCCTGCCTGCCTGCCTGTCTGCCTGCCTGCCTGACTGCCTGCCTGGTCACTTACTTAACTTTTTACCTTTGTGCATGCCTGCCAGTCCGCCACTTTTCGAAGGTCAGTAATTTTTCTACCCTTAAAACAGATAACAATCCAACAAATCAATCATGGCATAAACACCATTGTGTGTTTAACTCCAGATATTATCAACCCTCATCTGTCCAGTACCTGACGTATTTACTTCCCGTCATAACATTATTATCCAATCCAAATCTCGTTTAGTCAGTACTAGCACCATCAAGGACTCGAACTCAGACCCTCCCGGTCAGGCTCATCATAATAGAGTGAAATGGTTATCCCTCTTGACAGTGACACTATCTGCAACATCACGATTGCCACCGAAGCCTTGACTGTTACGCCACTCTAATTGCCTAGCCATGCACTGTGTTATCTCCCCTTCGACCTGAAAGCCACGCCTCTTCCGGTGAGTCTGTGACGTGTCAATAAGAAAGAAGAAGAGGGAATGACCCATTGCCTGCCCTAAGGGTCACAATTAACTGATCTGGTTGTAATTTTTGTACACTTTTTTTTCTTAGTTTGGCATTTCTATTAATTTTATTTCAACATTAGCGTATAAAGCTGTAACCAGAACTAAGAATGAAATAAATGTAAAGGCGGCGAAAGAAATCAGTTGAGATTGTGGGTAATGAAAGTGATACTTGGACGTCTGCAACATCATTAAAAAATCTTCTCTCACATATGCCTAAATCTTATATTGTCACTGTAGAGCAAGAGTGGACCATTCCACATTTGTTGTGTTTTGAGAAATTGAGGGATGAAGTTTATGTTGCCCTTGAGTTATAAAGACTTGTAAAAGAGAAAGGTTGGTGGTAGGAGTCCCCACAAGTCAAAAATAGTAATTTTACCGATACTTAAAGCAAAATTGAGTCAATATCTATGTATAGAACCCTTTACCACCCAAATCGCAAAAATGTGGGATGGTCCACTCTTACTCTGCGGTGACCATATTATTTCAATCTTCCTGTTTCTCAGCAGATTTGGAAACCTTACGTTAACATCTAGAATTGTTCTGTAAGAATGAAGATATCCTGTGAGATTGTGTTAGAAATTCCCAATACCTTTATCACAAACTTCTGCTGCTTACGACTACTTTGCACGGTCACGTTTTTCCAACGCAACAGAGTAAAATTAAGAAGACTGAGGCCTATATCACCCAATGTAAACGAAACGTTAAACAAATTGCAGCAGAAAGTCTAATTTCTCGGAAAGTAAATTTTACTATAATTATTTCATAGAAAGTGTGTTTTTAAAAACCCTTAAATAAGACATCTTCATCAGCCTATGCCAACGAATGTTTTAAGTCACACCAGGTATTCAGATTTCTCGACAAGTTGCATTTTAATTCTAATTATCTTACGGAAGTTGAACCTGCATTTTCCTGATTTATTTACAAATGCTGTGAAATCAAGTGAGTCCAAAACACCAGATTGTAGCAGCTCAAAATCATTCTCTCTCTGTCAGTTTGACACCTCATAGAATGGGCTCAATATGGATTAACCCTAGGAAAAAGAAGAGAGTCATAAGAGAAGAGATTGAGCAGACAATGTCGCTGATCTGGAGAGATAAAACGCTTGTGTTAATGGTCATCACGGTCCATTCAACCATCATCTGTCATCTGTCAATCGTAGTCTGCCCTCATCATTGTGATTATCGCTGTTATCTGTACAACTTTCTCCTCTCTCTCTGACGTACGTGGTGTTGCAGTCTTAATGGGTTAATGAGGGTGATGGTGGATAACGAGAGTGGTTTTCAAACTGGTGGTGGTGCGGGAAGTGAGAGGAGGGGTTGGGGAAATGACGAAACAAGAGAAAAAAAGAGAGTGAGATAACGAGATCTAGGACTTATGTTGAGATGATGTATTAATAGTCGAAGAAGAAGATAGCAATACAAAGCAAAAGTGGAAGCAAAGCGCACACCAGCTGCTTAGGATCCAGCAACTGTAAATGCATACATAACAAATACAAACGCGCTGCAAGATTATATTATAGAATGCCGGGGAAGTATTTTCTAACCTCCTGCCGAATATCCAACTGAGATCATGCCTCTCTTATCTGATTTAACCATAACAGTGCTGACAACTGCCTTAAATTCTCAGACAAACAAACCAAAAAAAAAACCAACAAATAAAGAAACAAATAAAGAAACAAACGAATAAATCAACAAACAAACAAAGAAAAAACAAAGAAACAAACAAACTCTATAATATCATCACAGCCTATATTGCTAGGTACAGTATTTCTTTTCCCTTCCCTGACAGTTACTTTTATCTCCTGCTATTCACAGCCGTAACAGTCTATTTGGTAGGCGCAACGGCTATAATAACCTTGATACTTCTACAAATATGCCGGCGTAAATGACACCACAGTTGACTCCACTTAAAGGCAACCCGGGTAATTATAATTTCCGCTTAATTACCACACTTCACAAAATGCTGTATTTCTATATAAATGTCACTAGATAATCACAACTCCTATTAATGGCAACAGCTTCCGTACACCCAAGGATTCTTCCCATTAGATTCTATAATATAACATTATGTACTACTACTGCCTCTAGTGCAACCCCTACCACTAGTACCACTACCACCATTATCACTTATCACCACTACTAGACTTTCTCTATTATTTCTCCCACCACTTGTATGGCTGCCGATACCATCCACTGCTACTGCAACCACTGGAAAAGCTATGAGTACTACCACGACACATAGCAGCGACCACCACCAAGTCTTCTCCTAGAAGTAGTATTTCAGTGTTCTATTCTCGGTAGACTTTTTCCCTTGCTTCTTCCATCCCCAGTTTTTCCATTTCTGTAACAACAGAAACAACAAAAACAACAATAACACCATTAACAGACAACAGACTCTATAATAAACAGTGGCAACAAAACCAGCAGCATCTACCACAATCAACACTCACGGCTCCTAGATCAACGTCTAAATCTATTATCAACACCCAGGAACTTGCCAGCATTGTGGCTAATGACCGGTGCACATGGCCAGTATAACTACCTAAACAAAATCAACCTGCGCCAGAGCGCCCTCGGCAATGATCCCCGAGTCAGTCTTCGTCACGCCCTGTCGGAAACTGACGATTTCGCAGACACCTCGCCCGAGATGGTTCAGCAGATAGCGCTAATTTGACGCGCGCTGGGTGAAGGGTGTTTGCGTCCAACTGAAGCTGGGCTAGATATCAGAAAGTGACATTTTGGAGGGATATAGTATTATTCGTCAAGTCAAACAATTTGTGACTTAATCAGTTTGTGCGCAGATTAAAATTTTACGACAACCGAGAATTTTGAATGCAGTATCGTAAAATCCATTTGTTTTTTTCGCCCCTAATCAACTTTCTGCTCCAAACTGACGACTGCAGTTTCGCAAAAGGATTATATTTCGCTGTTGTAATGAACTTAATTTAACGCTTTACTGTGAGCTTGTTTCTCGAGGTCGTGATTTGTGTGTGTGTGCGGGGGAGGAGAGGGAGGGGGGGAAGGGGGAGATGATCTTACTGGAGTGTTTCTGACGCACACGTCAAAACAGTGAGGGTGTACGGTCTGCAGCAGCCACCGAAATTAGGATCTGGCGATATCGTCATCTCAAATCACCTCACTAGGTCGCATCGCGTTCGGCAAGAAGATTGCATCTGAGTTTGGAGACAAGCGATAACAAGCGATTGTCATCTAGAACTTTTCATGCCTGATTAAGTTAAACCAACCAATTACAGTCAGACCTATAGCTTGACACTTGGTGTAGGCAAAATGGTGTCCGTTACGAGATATAGTATATTGACAAAGAGAGTGGGAGGAGCAGCTGAGAGTCAGCTGCGCATGAGAAAACTTTGCGATGCATGATTGTTCTGTTACTCTTACATGACAAATACAGTTTCATACATGACACGTATCTTTGTTGTAATCATCATTCACGTCCTCATCATCCACGTCGTCCTCTTCTTCCTCCTCCTCCTCCTCTCCTCCTCCTCCTCCTCCTCATCATCATCATTGATTAATTAATATTAAAGAAACCCACTGAACAAGAGAATGCAGAATGATTGAAAAGAGAAAGTGACGCTAAATCAAATCTAAATGAAGACATCAAATAGTACAAAGAAGACATGAGGAAGAATAAAGAAAAAATAATCAGAAAAAAAAAAATCTGCCTGACCAGGGATCGAATCTGAGACCTCTAGAATCATCATCATTTGCAACGGAGAAGAATCTTTCAAAATTCAATTCCAAAAACAGGAAACCGACATTATATTTTAATCCTCTGAATACAAACTGATCACCGCCACACAGGCACACAGGAATCGTGGAGTACGCATCACGCATCACCATCATAATTACCATCATCATTATGAGAAGAAGCAGCATCCTTTTTGATTTAAAAAAAAAAAAATAATAATAAATTAGCTCTCTTCAAACTAACGATTATGAATAAGATGGCACATTAATATCTCAAACAGCAGTATAAAATGAATGTTACTAGTCTGTATATATGTATATTTTTGTTAACATCAGTGTTGTTTGTTTGTTTGTTTGTTTGTTTGTTATCCCTTCAGGATGAGAATGAGAATATAAAACTAACCGAAGTATGCGCAGTGATCTATAGCTATAATGTATAGCCTTAATATATCTATACCACGGAGATTATCATCATCTTCATTGTCATCAGCATTGTCATCGCCGTCAGCGGTAGCTAGCACAGGAGGAGAATGAGGACGGGAAGAAAAGAGAAAAGAAGCAAAATAACAAAAACAGGGGCTGAATCATGCTAGGACCCTACCAATCTCATTCCAGGGCATGAGTATATATAGTTCGAGTTTACAGAGTGTTCAAAAGTCCGTAATTACAAATTAATATTGAACATAATGACCGAGGACTGGAATATTACAAAGATATTTTCCCCATATACAACCTTTTTTTTTTGTCTTAAATGCAACTTTTACCATGGTTTTCTGGAGTTGCGATTAAGCGGAGCTGATTGAAGATGCGGAGTCACAATTTTCTAAGTGTAGAAAGTTTTTAAACTTTACTGTCTCGCTGCATGTTTAAGATACTTAAAATGTTTTCTTCGTTTGGAATCAAAATTTATAATGATGGATAGATCATTTCTCAACCAAAGAAAACAAAAAATCTGAGCGTAAAAAGAATTTGTAGAACAAAATTACCCCGTTTAAAAAAGAAAAAAAATGATATAATATATTATGAAAAGACCCAAATTCAAAATTTAAATTTTCGTTCAAATTATCTAAGCCTTTGCATCGTTCTTACGAGGCAATCACATCATTCATGGGAACCAAATTGTCGTGTTTTTATGCCGTTTGCTTGTGTTTGCGAGCGTAAACAAACGAGCAAATGACGACATTTTTACAAGCTTAGAAGTTCTCCTAACTCGTAACTCGGAGCTCTGTTGACATTCGCAATTAACGGCGAGTGTGGATCTTGTTTCACACCGGCCTTGGCAAAGAAATGAGTCGTCGGGCGTTCATGAACGGTGCCAAACGGTGCGGACGGAAGTTTGGAAGCTGTCAAGGGGGGTTAATTGAGTCAGGTGATTTAAAATAGAATTATTCCGCTGTTGGGGCGCTGTTCCCAGGTATCGGGTAACAGTTGACCATTGATTCAATTATACAATCAAGTTTGTCAATCAAGTTTTGTTTATGAGGCATTGTATTGATCTTTAACAAATCTGGGAAAGGTTCAAAATGCTGATAGATGTGATAGTAGCATAATTTATTATTATGAAAAATGCCACAGAGGCAAAATCGTTTTATCCGTGTATCTCCCCATCTCTTTTTGTACACTCTATCTCTGTCTGTTGCTTTATTCGCTGTGGGGTAAACTCGTTTCTGTGAAATTTATGGGGCTGTCTGTGTGTTTTTACAAGAGGCTGCATTTTTTAAAACTTTTATTATTATTACTTTACAATCTACTCCGCAAAACTGCAAATTAGCAGGACCATGGAAAGAAGTAGCGATAAATCGAGAGTTGCGATTAATGGCACTAGGCTGCTTCATGTATGTTTCGATTAAGCGGGAAACCCGTTGAAATGAATATCAGTTAAATGGAGCGGAGTTTATTGAAGAAAGCTTAACTGTGCACTTAAAAGAAACAAGAAAAAAGAAAAAAAAAGATAGTTTCTCCAATTATGAAAATGTTCGACTTTTATGTCGTGTTAATTTTCTCTCTCAAGAACTACTTCAAAGGAATGCCGGCAGTTCAAAAAGTTGACTCCATTATTATGCATATACAGTGCATACATGTGCACATGTTGTGTGTTGTCGTTAATAGATCAATTTCCCAAGAAATTCTTTCCACTGGGTCATGAAAATTAAGGCTTTTCCACCTCCTTGCCTACTCCTCTTTTGCCCTCTTAATGGGGACATAACTCCAATCGCTCTGAATGAGGGTGACGTCATAAACCTCGCCCGGGCTTCCATAAAAGCTGCTCGATTACTCTGTTGATTGTCCTTGATGTAGTTTTATCTCGCTTACTTTGTTCTGCAGGTTGTACGGGCGGGCTCGAATGAGACAGGTTGTTGGTGGTCTTTGACATTTATTTCTCATTAAAAAAGCGGTGGGCGATTCCACCCACTTTATCATGGAATCGATCAAGTATTTTCTGTCCATGGGAACAAATAATAACTTGGCTATTTCAGATTAGTTTTCAGATTATGCTTTTTGTTCGCCCTATATGATAAGTGCACTTAGATAATTTTGCAGATGCAGATTTCATTTGTTTATAACCTCGTATGGACCCTTCTAATCGGTTAGACACGGAAATTAATTTAGGATCTCATGAGTTTGCGATAGTATAATATATTGACGTCATCCACATAGACGTCAACAAGTGCAGATTCGCATTTTTTCTACACGCTGTTCTTCTCAAAGTGCTAGCTAGACTGAACGACAGCCTTTACATGAAATCTAAACCCTCAGCGCAACAAATATAAGGTCATGTAAAATTTGGGATTTATTTATCATTATTATTACTATACAGTCTACTCCGCTAAACTGCAAATCAACAGGAATATGAAAAGAAGCGATAATCCGAGAGTTGTGACTAAAACTAAGAGTTTTCTGATGCACAGAAAAAAAATAGTTTCAGCACAATTAGCCATCTATAGGACACAATGAATAAATTTGTAGAAAAGCTGAGAGGGATGCACTGGGCTACCGAGGCATAATTTTAGCTAAGTTAAGGAATTCGTGTCGTTGCAAAACTCTTACTCTCTTTTGGGATTAGAAATTCTTCTCTTCTAATAAGGAGTCCGTACCGCTTAATTTAAATCAGAGAATGTATCCTTGTTACAATTCTTTCACCATGACAAAGTTTCTCTTTTACCAGACAAAACAATAACAATATCAACAACAACGATAACAACAACAACAACAATAACAACCGGAACACGCGATAGTTTAGCTTTATAAAGATATCCCACTCACGAGCTCTAACAAATTCCTTGTTCTGAACTAGTGACAACCTCCATTATTCGAACGGGCATGCCATACCTGAATGATAGATTTCTTTAACAAAGCATAGGTCTGATGACGACAGACAACAAAGCATGGCGTTACATTAATTTCACCCGTGAACTCTGAATAATAAAATAACGCAAGTTTTGTTTCAGCATATTCAAAGGTTTTTCTACACTAACTCTTTACAACGAGGACTTGATTTTTTTTTTTAGAAGAAACATTATTATGGTCTCTCTAAACAATAATAATAATAATAATAATCATGACAATAATTAAGGCCGCGGCGCAACTCGTCATAGACAAAAATGGTGACATTTTAGATTTTATGTGTGGACAGCTTTGTTATGAAATGCATAAGTATTATTTGATTTCCCCTTTAATATTATTATAATATGAAGAGAATAATATAAGACTGAGTGTTTCCCTTTATTTTCATGATATGTGCGGTCCTCTTGCATTTATGAAACATCTTGAGAATGGGAATCGATTCCAGTATTTAGATCCGATTCCATTTACTTTGGGAACCAAGTGGAATTCCAGATCTAAAAAATCGGAATCGGCCCACCACTCTTCCTTTAAGCTGGCGGTCCTACTGTTCAGAGAGGGTGTTACACGGCTCTAAAACGCCGTGGGGATCTGAATCGCCAGGGTGCACGGCTGTGGGTACCTGAAATTTTATATCCTTCTTAAAGGGAAGCTCTATTTGTCACCTGTCATCATGTCTTTCGTTCTTTCTTTCTTTCTCTTTTTCTTCTTTCTTTCTTTTCTCGTTCTATCTTTCTCTCTATCTCTTTTCCTTCTTTCTTTCTTTCTTTCTTTCTTTCTTTCCTTCTTTCTTTCTTTCTTTCTTTTCTTCTTTCTTTCTTTCGCCAAATCCGTCCCTAGGCTACAGGACCACCCTGCTATGATCACCATTTATAATACCACAGCTTTTTGTGTTTAAAGACGACTGCTGGGAGTTTGGAGTTATTATATAGCTACAAATAAAAACATGTAATAGCAACGGTTCCCATACACTTGAAAATTCACAGTTTCGCGGAATCGACCGTAAAAACTCTAAGCATATAACACCAAAGTCTTTTTCGTTTAATCGCGACTGCTGGGAGCATGGAAATAGTTGCAATTAAAATAATAAATATATAATAGCAACAACCTCCATGCGCTTGAAAAGTTGCAGTTAAGTAGAATCGACTGTATAAACCCTGAGGAAGTCTGGTTTTTTGACATGAAAATCACCTCTTAATACATTAATCTGGTTGTTTACTTTTATATTAACTCTGAAAGGCGGAAGAGAAAGAAAAAAAAGGTGAATGAAAGGGTGGGG